>JAUPFP010000078.1:250000-688460 GCA_036925085.1 Brachycybe producta
AAATACTCTCAGGAGGTTCTTAAGTTACAGGCAATTAGAAATCGGGACGAACTGAAGTTGGCTCCGCCCTTTTTATGACGAACGGCAACTTCTAATTGGTTTGTTATGTAGTCTGACATCACATGCTCCGCCCTTTTCAACGTCGAACCACACAACAAACCAATTAGAAGTTGCCAGTCGTCATAAAAAGGGCGGAGCCAACTTCTGTTCATCCCGATTTCTAATTACCTGTCTGAGATTGTAATGAAAGGGGATACATTGGCATATATATGTTACTGTCAATCTTCATATTACCTAGGCAATATGCAAAAACAACCAACCTGCTAGTAGTGAATCTGCCAAAATTCAACATCTAAAATGTATTGAATTTTGCAGATTCACTAGCACGTTGGTTGTTTTGCAGATTTCCTAGGCAATATGAAGATTGACTGATTCTGCAGATTGACAGTAACATGTATACTCTCGAGCAGTTAACTCATAAAGAAGCGGAGTAGGTGCTCAAGAAATTGCGTTTGCAAGTGGTTTTAAGAGGGCTTTCTATAGTGGAAATTGCAAGGTAGATGGCGCCATGCAACCTCCATAGGTGGCCAAACTCCACACGTGCCAATTAGTTGAAATCGAATGAACCCTTTTAGCTTCTAAAAAGGCGTCCAAAACAACCTTAATTATCAGCACGTGGACAATAAGTGAAGAGAGCACGTGCACCGAAATAGCGATGACGCAATTAAAAGTTTGGCCACGTGACAAAAAAAAGGAAGTCATTCAATACATTTCTATTGGAGGAGGGCTAGTGGCGCCATCTAACGCTACATGCACAAAATAAACTATCAACTTGCATTTCTTAACCAAAAAAAGGTAGGAGAAAAAAAATTAGACAAAAAAAATGAAAAATGGTTGTATCTTTTGAGATCTATAGTAACTAAAGAAAAGGACTGTGATTTATGAGATTTGTCTGGAAATTTGTGACAGATAAAATTAATAACTCACAGAAGAAGAAAAAAAAAGGTCAAATATAATAAAATAAATATAGATATTGAGGTCATGGTCGAAAAAATATCAACACTTTTCAAATGAGATAAATTGTGAAGCTTCAATAAAATGTCAACTTTTAGAAATGAAAATTATTTTGCGGATTCAGAAGAGAGCAACACTAAAACAGAAATTGAAAGTGTGTTAGAAACTAGAACAGGTAGCTTGAATTACTTAAGGGCAATTTTCATGTTGATATCTTTCAAAATAAGCTTTTTTGTGTCAGTTTTTGTCTATAAAAAGCTTATTTTGAAAGATAACATGAAAATACCCTTCAGTTTTTTTTACCCTTCTAGTTTCTAAAACACTATTTCTTAGTTCTGCAGTTTAAAAAGAGCAAGACTAAGGAGAAATTGAAAGTGTGTTAGAAACTAGAACAGTTAGCTTGAATTACTTAAGGGCAATTTCCATGATGATATCTTTCAAAATAAGCTTTTTTGTGTCAATTTTTGTCTATAAAAAGCTTATTTTGAAAGATATCAATTATTTGACATCAATTATTCACATTATTTTAAAAGATTTTAGCTCTCATTCATTTTTAACATTTTCAATTATATTTTTTTAAAAAAATAAACCATATTGAAAGTAAAAAGTTTATTTTGAAAAATAATCATCATTCGGAATACATTTAGCTATCATTCATTAACTATTCTAGTTTTTAACATACTTTCAAATCTAATATCTTTTAAAATAAACAATATTATGGCAATTTGAAAGTGAAAAAAGTTTATTTTGAAAGATTTTAAAACTCTTACATTTTTAACATTTTCAATTCTAATATTTTTTTAAAATAAACCATATTATGGTAATTTGAAAGTAAAAAAAAGTTTATTTTGAAAGATAAATCATCATTTTAGATTACTTTTAGCTTTCATTCATTAACTATTCTAGTTTTTAAAGTAGTTTCAATTCTATCTTATAGTTGTTTCTACCAACAAAAAAAATGTCTGCGTAGACGTTTTTTTTTTTTTTTTTGGTTTATCCAAATCATGAACGTTGGCATTTCGTGATTTATTTGAGGGCCTGAAAATCAAGGCCAAATTTTTGATTATATTTATCGGAAAAATGATTACGAACAACGGAAACCCCCGATGCTCTTTCAAGATTTACTTTCATTATGTTTAATATTCAACAATAATATAACACAAATTTTTAACTGTTGTCGGCTTGTGTCATAAACACAAAAGAGAATTAGAAATTTCTCATTTAGTTTTTTTCATTTTAAGTAAAATATCTTCATTAATCTCTTGTTTAAATCGCTTAAGAGACTATACATCGCAAAATTACTTCGAAAAATTATCCGCAAAGAGCGCTAGCATCGTTTTTCTATTGAGGCCGCCATAGACCCCAATGTTAAAGAAAAAAACGTTAATTTTTAAAATTTACACAAGAGTCGCGGCGGCAATATGTTTATTTTTCATATTTAAAGTTGTCCAATTTTGATGGTTCAAAGTGCAATGTGCACCTTAAATATATGCTGATCGAGTGATAGAATGACAAAAAATTGGAAAGTGTGCTTCTATTTTTAAAAAAAATATTTCAAAATCGCGAATTTCTAACTCTTTATGTTAAGCTCCATCGAGAACGCGCTCGTAAGCAAAAAAAATCCATTAAAATGCTCATAAAAATACGTAAAAATAATTTTAAAAAACAAGAAAAAAAAATCAACACGTGCGCCAATGTGTTGGCTTCACTGTGTTTTAAATGTGGGTTTTTAAAATTATTTTTACGTATTTTTACGAGCAATTTTAATGGATGTTTTTTTGCTTATGATCGCTTACTCAATGGAGTTTTAACATAAGAGTTAAAAATTCGCAATTTTTAAATATTTTTTTAAAAATAGAACCGCACTTACCAATTTTTTGTCGTTCTAACACTCGATCAGCATATATATAAGGTGCACATTGCACTTTGAACCATCAAAATTGGACAACTTTAAATATGAAAAATAAACAAATTGCCGTCGCGATTTTGTAAATTTTAAAAATTAACAGTTTTTTCTTTAACATTGGGGTCTATGGGCTCAATAGAAAAAAAACGATGCTAGCGCTCTTTGTGGAGATTTTTCGAAGTAATTTTGCGATGCATAGTCTCTTAAACAAAGATTAATTTGATTAAGATTATGTATTTATTTTTAGCATATTTTTTTTCGTTGCTGTTTTGATGTTTAATAAGTGATTTATGGTTCTAAATTGAAATTGGCCAATGGGGGCGCTGCTGTCGCACGCGATAATAAAAGCGCTTTTAATAAGAAGAAAAGATAGCGTGTTTGCAGTGATTGCCTGTCATCAGGGGGCTAATCAAATTTCTTAATGGATTTTTTCTGTTTTGGACGCAGAAAACTTAAAAAAAAAGTTCTACTTGAACCGACGAAATAATAAATTCTTGGCACGAAATTGTTTTGTCAATTTCGGGAGTATTTTCTAGTTTCTTGTGTGCTTTTTTATGTCGTGGAATGTGTTTGGACCGTTGAATGTTGTTGTTGTTCGTCTTAAGAAGGTTCCTTTTTGTTTTATTGCCCAAAATTCACACAAGAATTAGATTCAAAATGGAAAACGTTACGCACAGATTAAACACACGAAAACAAAGGAAGAAAACTAGAAATGGAAAGAACAAATACAAACAAAACAAAAAAGTAAAAAACTAGAAGGGGAAAGTACAAATAACAAAAGGAATATAAATGGAAAGAACCAATACTAACAAAAAAGTAAACTAGAAGGGGAAAGGACAAACAATAAAAGAAAACTAGAAGGGTAAATAAGACTCACAAAACAACTAGAAGGGAAAAAGAAATAATAAAAGAAGAAAACTAGAAGGGGAAAGGACAAACAGTAACAGAAAACTAGAAGGGCAAAGAAAACGCAAAAAGAAGAAAACTAGAAGGGAAAAAGAACAAACAATAAAAGAAGAAAACTAGAAGGGCAAAGAAAACACAAAAAGAAGAAAACTAGAAGGGCACAGAAAACACAAAAAGAAGAAAACTAGAAGGGCAAAGAAAACGCAAAAAGAAGAAAACTAGAAGGGAAAAAGAACAAACAATAAAAGAAGAAAACTAGAAGGGCAAAGAAAACACAAAAAGAAGAAAACTAGAAGGGCACAGAAAACACAAAAAGAAGAAAACTAGAAGGGAAAAGAACAAAGAATAAAATGAAAACTAGAAGGGGAAAGGACAAACAATAAAAAGCAGAAAACTATGAGAAAAGATAAACAATAAAGGTAAGAAAACTAGAAGGGTAAAGAAAACACAAAAAAAGAAACTAGAAAAAAAAACAGATACAAAAAGACGAAAACTATAAATAATAAAAAAAAAATAAAACTAGAAATGGTAAAAACACAAACACAAAAAAACTAGAAATGCAAAAGTAGAACACACACACTGAATATTGTTTGTGTGTTCTACTTTTCTATATGTTGTGGGCGGTTTTTATTTAATTTAGAGCAGTTTCGACAAAACCTACACAAATTGACTTTTGATCGTTTTCAAAGAGAAAAATGTTACAAGGTCTCTGATTGGCAGGTTTTTTTTTCTCCTCCTGATTTTTCCAAAACAATTATAAGTACTTAAAGAGTTTACAACAAAAAGGGGGTTGGAAACTAGAAAGATAAAAGTGGTGGGTGGCTGCCATTTTATTCTATAATTAAAGTCAGTTACATGTCTACTTAAATATACATAAAATATTCTAAACATTAATCGACATTAATATAAACAAAAATCACCCTGAAAATGTCTAAATTTTGACATTTTTGTTGTTAAACTTATTTAAAATTGATTTTTGTGATTTTGTGATTTTTGTGTTTAAATAGAAACTAGAAGAGTAAAAGAAAAAGGCTCAAATAGTTTTTTTTTTTCATGTTGATATTTTTCAAAATAAACGTTTTTTATGGTCTTTTGAAAATTGATCAAAGTTTATTTGTCCATTTTAATTTTTCAATTTTTTCAAGTTTTTAATTTTCTACTAAAAAAAAGTAGAAAATTAAAAACTTGAAAATTGAAATTTTTTATGAACAGCTGATTTTAGCCCTTCTAGTTTCTAAACTCTTGAAACATTTTCTAGTTTCTCTTCATTTTGTATCTGAAAGACAGAAAGATCACAAGAGTTCGAGAGGCGCCATTTTTCACTTTCAAATCACTTTAAAGTTAGAAACTAGAATGGTAGTTCAGTAATTTGATAGCAAACGATATTTTTTTTTAAATTTGTCTTTAAAAAATTTATTTTGAAAGATATCAAACATGAAAATAGCCCTTAATTGATTGAGTTACTCTTCTAGTTTTCATAAAACACTTTCTATTTTCTTCTGAAAGACAGAACAATCTCCGAATTCGAGTGGCGTTTACACTTTAAAACCACCTTAAGAGAAACTAAAGTATTAAAAAACTAGAAGGGTAGTTTAAGCATTTTAGGGTATTTTCATGTTGATAGCAAACGATATTTTTTTAAAATGTCTATAAAACGTTTATTTTGAAAGATATCAAACATGAAAAGAGCGCCCTTAATTAATTGAGGCTACCCTTCTAGTTTTTTTAAAAGACTTTCTAGTTTCTTTTAATTTTGCTTTCATATAAAAGACAGAATAATCACAGGTTCATTAAACCAACTTAATATGAATTCTAGTTATGAGGTAAATTCTAGTTTCTAAAGAAAAATTTCTATTTTCTAATCAAAAGAGATTTAGAAAACTAGAAAGGTAGCTCAATCGATTTCAAAACTACCCATTCTAGTTTTCTAAAGAAAAATTTCTAATTTATGATCAAAAGAAAGTGTTTTAGAAAACTAGAAAGGTAGCTCAATCAGTGTCTTCTAGTTTTCTATATGATCATAAGTTAGAACTTTTTCTTTAGAAAGTAGAATTTATCTAAAAACTAGAATTAATATTAAGTTGGTTTAATGAACCCGTGATTATTCTTTTACAAAAGTAAAAGAAACTAGAAATTTTTCTTTATAATAATTATTATTTTCTAGTTTTTAGATTAATTCTAGTTTGTAAAGAAAAATTTCTAATTTATGATCAAAAGAAAGGTGTTTTAGAAAACTAGAAGGTTCAGCTCTAAATGATTGAGCTAAGCTACCTTTCTAGTTTTCTAAAACACCTTTCTTTTGATCATAAATTTGAAATTTTTCTTTAGAAACTAGAATTTATTAAAAAAACTAGAAAAGGTAAGAATTATTATAAAGAAAACTTTCTAGTTTCTTTTACTTTTGTTCTTTTGTAAAAGACAGAATATAATCACAGGTTCATAAACCAATTTAATATGAATTCTAGTTTTTAAATAAATTCTAGTTTCTAACGAAAAATGTCTAATTTATTATCAAAAGAAAGGTGTTTTAGAAAACTAGAAGGGGTAGCTCTAAATAATTGAGCTAAGCTACCTTTCTAGTTTTCTAAAACACCTTTCTTTCGATCAAAAATTAGAAATTTTTCTTTAGAAACTAGAATTTATCTAAAAACTAGAAAAGGTAAGAATTATTATAAAGAAAGGTTTATTATTTCTAATATAAAATTATATAAAAGGCATTGCAGTGTTGCCAGATTAGGGGGTTTTTCATCATCATCATCACTTTTTGGAGGTTTTGTGGCCTTGACTGAATTTTCTCGCCGTCTTTTTCTCTTCGAATCTCCGCATTATTGATCCAAAAGTGGTTACCCCATTTTTTTTTTCTTCTTCTTCTGGGTTTCGGCTTTTCTTTTGAGCTTTTAGACTAAATCAGCTTTTCTAGGTCTATGCCACACATTTTGAACTTAAGCTTGATATTATTTTTCAAAGTCAGCTGTTGTATGGTTTGTGCGTGGGTGGAGCAAACCGATAGAGGGCGCTCTTTTATCCCCTAATTTCTATATTTATCTAAGAAATTGGGTCGCGTGTTGTTTCAACTTGAAACACATATTACAAATATTATATACCGTGTTTCTGATTTTAATCAGAAGAAAAAAAAGTTTATTTTGAAACTAGTAAATTTACTATTCTAGTTTGCAAAGTTTATTTTGAAACTAGAGTAGTAAATTTATTAAGTCTGCATTGTTTCTTTTGAAACTAGAATAGTAGATTTACTATTTATTCTAGTTTGCAAAGTTTATTTTGAAACTAGTAAATTTACTATTCTAGTTTGCAAAGTTTATTTTGAAACTAGAATAGTAAATTTATTAAGTTTGCAATGTTTCTTTTGAAACTAGAATAGTAAATTTACCATTCTAGTTTGCAATGGTTTTTTTTTTTCAAATTAGAGTAGTAAATTTACTATTCTAGTTTGCAAAGTTTTGTTTTTCAAACTAAGGTAGTAAATTTACCATTCTAGTGTGCAAAGGTTTTTTTTAAACTAGAATATTAAATTTACTATTCTAGTTTGCAAAGTTTCTTTTGAAACTAGAATAGTAAATTTACCATTCTAGTTTGCAAAGGTTTTTTTTTTCAAATTAGAGTAGTAAATTTACCATTCTAGTTTGCAAAATTTTTTTTAAACTAGAATAGCTTTACACAATTTTGCTTTCGAAATAGATTTTGACGCATGCGCAGATCGAAATTTAAAATACGTAAAATTTAAATAAAAAAAAACCCTTCCTTAAATTTGTTATTGTTTTTTTCTTTTGATATTTTAGGACAAACTACTTGCAAAATTAGACGAACATGAACCGGAAATGGCAACAACACAAGAAGAAGAAGTAAGTTATGTGTGACGTCATAGCCTTTTTTTGTGTGTTCAAAATAAGAAATTAATGGCCCGTGTTTTATTATTAGTTTTATTAATACTTTTGAGAGAGTAAATTTCATCATAAAAAAAGTGAGCGACGACTCATTAAATTTCTTCAGAGGTTTTTATGATTAAAACCTTTTTTTTATATAAAAAAACCTCCCATTGAATATTAATGGCAAAAGAAAATCATTTCCTCTTTTTTCAATAGAGAGAGAGAGAGAGAGGTGGCAACGGGTAGAACCGAACCGTTTCTACTCGGTTCGAAACCGATTTAATTGACATTCGCGATTTGCGATTTTTCGGAAATCGGTTCTGATCATTTATCGATATTGATGAACTGGTTCGAACCGGTTCCCAAATGTGCATTAACAGTTTTGCGCAGCAAATTATGCGCAATATTCGACTGAAAAATTCTAGTTTCTAAAGAAAAAATTCTAGTTTTTTAAGAAAATAATTCTAGTTTTTTAAGAAAATAATTCTAGTTTTTTAAGAAAATAATTCTAGTTTTTTAAGAAAATAATTCTAGTTTCTAAAGAATTCTAGTTTCTAAAGAAGAAAAATTCTAGTTTCTAAAGAAGAAGAATTCTAGTTTCTTAAAAAAGAAGAATTCTAGTTTCTTAAAAAAGAAGAATTCTAGTTTCTTAAGAAGAAATATTCTAGTTTCTTAAGAAAGAAATTCTAGTTTCTAAAGAAGAAATTCTAGTTTCTAAAGAAAAAATTCTAGTTTCTAAAGAAAAAATTCTAGTTTCTAAAGAAAAAACTCTAGTTTCTAACAAAAAAATTCTAGTTTCTAAAGAAAAACATTCTAGTTTCTATAGAAAAAGAATTCTAGTTTCTAAAGAAAAAGAATTCTAGTTTCTAAAGAAAAAGAATTCTAGTTTCTAAAGAAAAAGAATTCTAGTTTCTATAGAAAAAGAATTCTAGTTTCTAAAGAAAAAGAATTCTAGTTTCTAAAGAAAAAGAATTCTAGTTTCTAAAGAAAAAGAATTCTAGTTTCTAAAGAAAAAGAATTCTAGTTTCTAAAGAAAAAGAATTCTAGTTTCTAAAGAAAAAGAATTCTAGTTTCTAAAGAAAAAGAATTCTAGTTTAAGAAAAAATATTCTAGTTTCTTAAGAAATAAATTCTAGTTTCTAAAGAGAAACATTCTAGTTTCTAAAGAAAAACATTCTAGTTTCTATAGAAAAAGAATTCTAGTTTCTATAGAAAAAGAATTCTAGTTTCTATAGAAAAAGAATTCTAGTTTCTATAGAAAAAGAATTCTAGTTTCTAAAGAAAAAGAATTCTTGTTTCTAAAGGAAAAAAATTCTTGTTTCTAAAGGAAAAAAATTCTAGTTTTTAAAGCAAAAATTCTAGTTTTCTGATGAATTTCTAATTTTTTCAATGTGATTTCCATTGACTATTGACAGTGTGTCGTATGCATCAGTGCCAAAGCTTCTATGCAAACTTATCCCTGTGGCCACCAGGTGGTGTGTCGCAAGTGTTTTGTGAAGACCATTCAGATGGCAGTTTCTCAACGCCTTCTTCCGTTGCGTTGCGTCATCTGTCGGACTAAAATCCTCCGCCTGAAACAGTCTGGTGCTAGTGGCGCCACCAGTGTCAGTATGAGCGCCGGTAGTAGCAGCTACGGAGGCCGCAGTCTCATGAGTCACAGTTACAGCCACTCTAGTCAGTTAACTTCCTGTTCATCATCAGCATCTTCATATGCCACTTCCTGTTCAACATCATCCGCTTCGGCCTACATTCCACATTCGAGGAGTTATCCGATACAGCGCCACCTAACGGTGGTGAGCGAAGACGAAGACGACTTCACCGAAACATTTCCTCATAAAACACATCATCATCCTCGTCATTATCCTCATCGTCGTCATTACCAAGAGCTAGAAGAATGTGGTTTGCCGCCATCATCTCCCCCTCCTCCTCATCCGTTAGGTGGCGCCACTAAATCTAGCTCTACTGTTAGCCCGTCTTCCGGCGAATCGAAACCTCTAGCGATCGACGTTCTTAAAGCGAAATCGAAACGTGCGCCGTCTCCGAATCTGAAAACAACCTCTAGCTCTTCCGAAAAGCTCGCTAGCAAGATCGTACCGACTACAGCAGCGCCACCTAAGCCAAACAATGTGTCAACAACAAAAAGCAGCAACAAGCAACCGGCGGCGGCCATTGTGAAAGAGCATCGTATCAATCAGCCACCGGAAGTGATCTACTTCAAACCCGTCAAAGAGAAAAGCGGAAATCGTAAAGCATCTTCGAAAATGTCTCATAAGCTACCATCTTTGCCAAAGGTCACAATAAGGTCAAGGTCATTGTCAAAACAAAAGAAAAACATTGACCAGCAGCCATTAATAACGGCCGAATAATAATAAAAATGACTTCCAAAAAAAAATAAAACGCCCTCTAGCGGTTAAAATCAATCACCCAGAATTCCTTTTATCATTTAGCTTCCTTTCTCTCTTAGATTGTATTTCCTAGTCTCAGTGCCTTTTTATAATCAAGGCGTTGAAATATATATAGCAAGAATGAAGTTCTTTGTAGCTAGCCTCGCGAAAGAGGCTAGCTGCGAGAAATGTGCGAACATTCAAGGTCAATGAAGGTCAGGCCATTGTCTTGTCTAACTTTTAAGGTGTTTTTAAAAGTTTAAACACCTTTTCAACTCTTAAAGTATTCTGTCTTTCAGGAGAGCAAAATGAAGATAAACTTGAATGTGTTTTAGAAACTAGAAGGGTTGCTTAATCACTTAAGGATAGATTCATGTTTGATATCTTTCAAAATAAACTTTTTATGGCATTTTTTGGTCTATAAAAAGTTTTATTTTAAAAGATATCAAACATGAAAATATCTTTACATGATTGATCAGTTACCCTTCTAGTTTCTAAAACACTTTCTAGTTTCTTTTAAATTTTTTTTATCTTGCTGAAAGACAGAATAAACTGCCTTAAAAGTATAGAACAACTGGGAAAGAATGGAATATTCGCTAGGTGGCAGCACCTCTGCAAATTGTTAACAATGTTCTAACAAGAATTGTCAAACGCTGTGCATTCTGGGTAATCGTAACTCAAAACGGTGAGATATACCAAGATAAGATGAAAGAGTATAATTATATAAATAGGTGCAATTGGCTGCGGGTTTTATGTTTTGACACTAGGGTCGCCACTGTTGCTGTTTACGAGCATATTGATCTTATAAAATAGTTAATATTTTAACTTGAAACCTAAAAACTGTTGTAATAGGTTTTTATTTTTGATATTTATTGTAAATTTTTTAGTTGGTTTATTTTGAAATCGTCAAAAAAAGAAGCTAAGAATGCGGCAGCCATTTTGTTTTTAAATTTAAATATTTTCAACTATAATGGCGGCCATTTTGTTTTTAAATTTAAAAATTTTTTAACTATAACGGCAACCATTTTGTATTAAAATTTAAAAAATGTCAACTATAATGGAAGCCATTTTGTTTTTAAATTTAAAAATTTTCAACTATAATGGCAGCCATTTTGTTTTTATAAATTTAAATATTTTCAACTATAACGGCAGCCATTTTGTTTAAAAATTTCAATATTTTCAACTATAATGGCAGCCATTTTGTTTAAAAATTTCAATATTTTCAACTATAATGGCAGCCATTTTGTTTTAAAATTTAAAAATTTTCAACTATAATGGCAGCCATTTTGTTTAAAAATTTCAATATTTTCAACTATAATGGCAGCCATTTTGTTTTTAAATTTAAAAATTTTCAACTATAACGGCAGCCATTTTGTTTTAAAATTTAAAAATTTTCAACTATAACGGCAGCCATTTTGTTTAAAAATTTCAATATTTTCAACTATAATGGCAGCCATTTTGTTTTTAAATTTAAATATTTTCAACTATAACGGCAGCCATTTTGTTTTTAAATTTAAAAATTTTCAACTAAAAAAGAAATTTACCTGAGAGTTTCTTGCGAGGTAACTCTCAGGAATGACGTTTGAGTTATTTTTTTTATTGTTTCAGATAGTTGCCATTGATTTTTATTTAGAGAAGAGAACTTGTCGTTAGAGGGCGCTTCGCTTCGCCTTCAAAAAATAACCCTAGGTAAGAATCACTGACCTATGAGATATATTATAATATGAGATATAATAGTTTAAAATGAAAGTTTTTTTTTTGTTTTCAAAATGTATTTCTGGCAGCTAATAATTAAGAGAGAAAAATATAGCGAAAAATGAACAATTTGATGGACGAAATTATTTCTTGAAACCGGATTAATATGCTAATATGAAGAGATATGCAAATTAGTTTAATTTCATTGTTGACTAGAAAAATAGGCGTTTTTGTGTGTTCGGTTTAAAGTTTGAAATATTTTCTTTTTAGATAAGTTGGTTACTCAGGCTTAAAAGTTTTGTTAGAAACTAGAATAGTCAGTTAAATTTGAGCTAAAGGTATTTTCTGAGATGGATATATTTTAAAATGAACGTTTTATAGAAGATTAAAAATTATGTATATTTTTATTTTTCGCTTTTCAAAATAAGCAACAAAAAATACAACCATATTTGTCTTTTTTTTTAAAAAAAAAAAGTCTTCTGTTAAGTAGTTTATTTTGAAAGATATCGTGAAAATAAATATCACATTAATTAAATGAAGATACAAGCTAGTTTTCAAAATAAACTATTTAAGTTTGAAAATTTAAAATTTCATATTTAGGTTCAAATTAAACGGGAAAAAATGTCGAAGTTTCTTGATCTAACTTCTATGAATAGTGTATTTTGAAAGATAACTATGAAAATAGCTTCTTGCAAAATCTTTCAAAATATACTATTCATGTTTGAAAATGTTAAATTTCATGTTTAGGTTCAAATTAAACGGGAAAAAAAACATCAAAGTTTCTTTCTCCAACTTCCATAAATAGTTCATTTTGAACGATTTCGTGAAAATAAATTTATCACATTCATCTAAAGATGAATATTCATGATATTATCTTTTAAAATAAACTATTTATATGTTTGAAAGTGATTTTTTTCTTCAAACTTCCATAAATAGTTCATTTTGAAAGATATCATAAAGATAGATTTCTAGTCTCTAATAGTAAAAAAGTGGAATAACCAATTTTCTGTAAACGTTGTATATTCTAGAAGATATTAGAGAACCAATCAGTGGTTCTAAAAATGTAGTTGACTAACCAATTATAATTGATTAGATTAGTTGTGCCTAATAATGAGAACCAGGGGGCCCTCCGGCCCTCAGGAGGGCCCCACATGACCTTTAGCTCTTGATACTTTTAGCCTCACCTCCATATCGAAGTTAGAAATTGGATTTTTAAAAAAATAAACGAGTTTAAAAAAGAAATCCCAATAATAACTTAAACTAGCAAATAATTAAATAAAAAATCACCTGATGTTAATACTAATAATAATAAATTATCATTTAGTTAGGATCAAATTAAAATCGTAGTTAAATTAGTTATAATAAATATGCATTTCATTTTTATTAATGAAAAGAAATTAACAAAAAAAAATTAGGTATTGATATGAATTTGTTGCCGTCAAAGTGAAAAATCAGTCATTCTTTAAATTGACTAGTAATTCTACAGAATCACTAATTTGATCGTAAAGTTGATAATGCATTCGTTGCCGTCAAAGTGAAAAAAAAAATCATTCTTTAAATTGACTAGTAATTCTACAGAATCACTAATTTGATCGTAAAGTTGATAATGCATTTGTTGCCGTCAAAGTGAAAAAATCAGTCAATCTTTAAATTGACTAGTAATTCTGTAAATTTGATCGTAAAGTTGATAATGCATTTATTACCGTCAAAGTGGAAAAAAAAAATCAGTCATTCTTTAAATTGACTAGTAATTCTACAGAATCACTAATTTGATCGTGTAGTTGATAATGCATTCGTTGCCGTCAAAGTAAAAAAAAAAAAATCATTCTTTAAATTGACTAGTAATTCTACAGAATCACTAATTTGATCGTGTAGTTGATAATGCATTCGTTGCCGTCAAAGTAAAAAAAAAATCATTCTTTAAATTGACTAGTAATTCTACAGAATCACTAATTTGATCGTAAAGTTGATAATGCATTTGTTGCCGTCAAAGTGAAAAAATCAGTCAATCTTTAAATTGACTAGTAATTCTGTAAATTTGATCGTAAAGTTGATAATGCATTTATTACCGTCAAAGTGGAAAAAAAAATCATTCATTCTTTAAATTGACTAGTAATTCTACAGAATCACTAATTTGATCGTGTAGTTGATAATGCATTCGTTGCCGTCAAAGTAAAAAAAAAAATCATTCTTTAAATTGACTAGTAATTCTACAGAATCACTAATTTGATCGTAAAGTTGATAATGCATTTGTTGCATATTTTTGCAAATGGCTGACTTAAAACTCTTTTAATTTCATTTTGCAGATTGCCTTGTATTCTAGTCACTGTACAAAGCTTCTGTCGAGTTAGTGATTTTGTAAATTGAGCAGTGAATATGCAAAATGACTTGATTTTTTTAACCACTTAGACGGGTAACTCCATTATTAATAATTGTAGATGAAATTATTTTTATTAAATAGCTTCCTATGTAGAAAAAAAAATGTGCTTTAGAGAAAGTGTTAAAAAAAATGGCGCTGACTCGCTTAAGTGAGTTTCAACGTTCAGTTTCTCAGCTCGAAAATTTTTGCAACGTATGAGGCGCCGCGCCAATTAGTTCAGTTTTACCGTTTATTATAATTTCGACATGTATGGCTTCTCATACATTGCATAGTTTTCAAGGTGCTTTCCAAAAGAGCTGAGTAACTGAACGCGCTCCAATATAATCAGTTGTTTATTTATTTATGCAAAATGGATACTCATAAAACATTTTAAATACTAGAAAGAAACATTATCCAACTTTTTATCAACAAAAGTGCGAAAAATATAAATTTGTTGCTTTGGTGGTTTTAGGCTTGTCCTACACGTAACGTTTAATTGCGTAAATGTAACTGCACAAGTCGGTCGCTTAGGTCCCCTAAAAGATACAAGAATCGTATCGCTGCACAGGCAGTTAGACATCGGGGAGAACTTCACTTGGCTCCGTCCTTGTTATGACGACCGGCAACTTCTAATTGGTTTGACGTTGAAATTGCGGAGCATGTGACGTCAGACTACATAACCAACCAATTAGAAGTTGCCAATCGTCATAACAAGGGCGGAGCCAACTGAAGTTTTTCCCGATTTTATAATCTAACTGCCTGTTATCGCTGCAGGTTTAGCTCAGTTTTGAACATTTAGCACGAACACAAAAACAGCAAAACTGGACTTGCGCAGGCGGAAGGAAAAAAAGAAGTAGGAACGTGACTTGTGACAGTACAGTAGAAACGTTCTGTCCTGTCACAAGTTACTTGCACAGTTTTAGGCAACTGTGCAAGTGACTTGTGACAGGACACGACGTTTCTATTGTACTGTCACAAGTCACTTGCACAGTTGCCTAAAACTGTGCAAGTGACTTGTGATGGGTCACGACTTTTCTACTGTACTGTCACAAGTCACTTGCACAGTTGTCTAAAAATGTGCAGCGTTCCTACCTAGACATGTGGCAGTTAATTTTGCGCAATTAAACGTTACGTCTATGGCCGGCCTTAAAGTTTAAAAGTCCCTTGAATTCTTGTTATTCTAATTTTTAAGAAACAAAATAAATAAAAAAAACTTGAAAGTATTTTAGAAACTAGAAGGGTAACTCAATCAAGTAAGTGGTATTTTCATGTTTTGATTATCTTTCAAAATGAACTTTTTATGTCAAGTTTTGAGAAAAATGACTCAATTTGAAGCTGACTTTTTTTAAATTTTTGTTCTATAAAAAGTTCATTTTGAAAGATGTCATCATGAAAATGCCTCTCTTAAGTGATTCAGGCTACCCATTCTAGTTTCTAAAACACTTTCAATTAATTTCTTGTTATTGTTTCTCTTCTGAAGCCTACAGAAATAACGAGAATTTGAAGAAAGGTAAAAATTCCTAATAGGAATTATTTTTGGTCACTTGTAGTGACCGGAAGTGACATAATTATGAATTTTCTATTATAACAACCCCCCCCCCCCCCCCCCTTCACACAAAATGCAAACAAAATGCTCAAATGATGAAAAATTATTAGTTAAATTTGTCCTAATATGTACTTTTAGCTTTTAAAGCGTGTTACGTCACAAGGGTTGACCGAAAAGGAAGGATTTTTATCATTTTGTTTTATAGAAAAGGAGTAAATACGAAAGTTCTCTAGAAACCTTTATTGTTGAGAACTTTTTATATCATCTCATTCTTTTTCTATCAGATAAAATAATAAAAACCCTGAACTTTTTGGTCAACCCTTCTGACGTCACAAGCTTAAAGTGCTGCGACTGTATTCCATAATGTTTTTATTATTTAAGGTGGTTTTAAAGGTGTAAAACGCCCTTTGAACTTTAGTTATTCTAGTCTTTCAAGAGTAAAATGAATACAAACTTGAAAGTGTTTTTTAGAAACTAGAATGGTCTCAATCGCTTAGCAGTATTTTCATATTAATATCTTTCAAAATGCACTTTTTAGAGATAAAAATTAAAAAAATATCTGCTTAAAGTTGGGTAATTTTTAAACTGATACAAAAAGCTTATTTTGAAAGATATCAGCATGAAAATATTTCTTAAGTGATTGAGCTACCCTTCTAGTTTCTAATACGCTTTTAACTTCTCTAATGCTATGTCAGAATTGTTGCAGAAAGAAGAAATGCATAGTGTTTTAGAAACTAGAAGGGTAATTCAATAGTTTAATATTTGATATCTTTTAAAATAAACTTTTTATGACAAGTTTTTTTAAATTTTTGTCGTTAAAAAGTTTATTTTGAAAGATATCAACATGAAAATTAAAGTGATTTAGCTACCCTTCTAGTTTCTAACATACTTTCAATTTCTCTTTGAAAACATATTTTTTAAAAAAAGTGCCAAAAGTGAAAGAACTTTTTGTTGATTTTTATTTTCTCTGCGTGAAATTTTAATTAATTTTGAAAAGAAATATTTGAAAAGCAATACAATTTGCAATATTATTATTAATAATCAAAGTTTTAACTTAAAAATGGAAAATGTAAAAGTCTTTTCTAGTAAATAATAAATATGTGAGATATGAATTAGATGAAGAAAAAAAAACTAGAAATGTTGTAAAAGGTGTTTATTTGGAAATAGAAATTAGAAATAAATTCTGAATTGAGAAAGAAGAAAATAATTGTGAATAATTATTTAATTGTTAATGAATTAATTAAAAGAGATTTTCAGAATGATGGATGATGATTGTTCATAATAAACTTTTTATAATATAATTTATACAGTATTTTTAAACCTTAATTTATTTTACTATTCTAGTTTACAAGAAAGTTTTCAACTTTCAAAACGAAAAGTTTATAAATTGTAAAGTTTTTAAAATATCAAAATTGATTTCTTACAAATTTTATAGTATGATAAAAAGTTTAATTTGAAAGATATCATCATGAAATTATTTTTAAACTTCCATTTATTTTACTATTCTAGTTTATAAAAACACAATTGAAGTTGTTTTTTCAACTAAGAGCTCTTCCTATGGAACTAAAACTGATTGGCCAATAGATGGCGCAGACCGTACTTAGGAGCTTATGTTATAACTTATAATACGATAACAGAGTGTACGAGATTCATCAGTAATGTCGTCCCCATTGAAAATAGCTTGCCATACCGTACGAGATTCACATCCTGTGTCGTCCTCTTTGGGAAGATGTCTTCTTTTTAGCTTCAAAAAGCAGACGATTCTTCGCTCACTTTTAGCGCTTTTTTTCTAACATGGAGTTGATTTACCTTTATACATTTATCTTTCTATTATTTTGTTTACGCCTCAAACAGGGTCACTGTCAAGTTCAGAGCCTCAAATACTGAACAAGGTTCTTGCAGATGGTAGCGCCACCTAGCGACAACTATAAATAATAAGAAAGTAAAATTTTCCAGTTTTTTGTTGCTGTGGCGCTTTATTTAATAGATTTTTAATTGTAGCGCAATACCGGTGCTTGTACAAGGTGAGACAAAAACATGATACCATTTGATTTATATTTAGGGCGGATTAATATGCAATAATCCCAAAATATGATTGCATCACATGTTTTTCATTGCAACTTAAATAAATGTGTTTAATGTGTTAAATGTGTTTTAGAAACTAGAAGGGTAGCTCAATCATTTCAGGATATTTTAATGTTGATGTCTTATAAAATAAACTTTTTTTTTTAAAAAAAAAGCTTATTTTGAAAGATATATATCAACATGAAAAAATACCCTTGAGTGATTCAGGTACCGTTCTAGTTTCTAAAACACTAAATATCTCTTAAATTTGCTCATAAACGACAAAATAGGCAGAATTCGAGAAGTGTTAGAAACTAGAACGGTAGCTAAATGATTTAACATATAGTTATTTTCATGTTGATATCTTTCAAAATAAACTTTTTATAGACAAAAAATTAAATATCTTCTGCTTAAAGTTGGATAATTTTCAAACTGACATAAAAAAGTTTATTTTGAAAGATAATATCAACATGAAAATTAGCCTTAAGTGATTGAGCTACCCTTCTAGTTTCTAAAACACATTTAAGTTTCTCTTCATTTTGTGGACTTTTGAAAGACAAAGGTTATACCAAGTACACACACAGCTGATAATTTAAATGCATTTAAATAATAAACGTGTTCTACAGAGCCCTGTGAAGGACAAACAAACAGTATGTTGAGTTCAATATATTCAGTTAATTAATCTGAAAATATTGAGTTAATTGACTTAAATATAATAATGTAAACTATTGACATTAAAATATTGATTTAGTAAATTTCATTTTAAAATATTAATAACAAAGTCAATTTTTATTTGGGTTCATGTCCTTAACAGGATTCCGTATAATCACTTAACTCATGTGTCTACAAGGTATTAGAGGCCCCGTTTACACTTTAAAACATTAATATATTAAATAATATTTATTAGGCCTACTTTGTATAACAGAAATAACTAACTTTGAAAGTTTCTTAATTTGAATAATTTCAGTTAAGAAATTTATGTGAACACACTTTTCATAAGTTAAGTTGTCATAAATATATTTAAAGCGTAGGTGACTTATTTAAAGTTGTCCTTTAAAAAAATAAGGGATAACCATTTTAGGTCACTTCTTTTGACTAACAACCACATTTGGCCTAATAAGAAAGATAAAGATAGAAAAAAAGTTTGTTACTGTCAATCTGCGGAATCAGTCAATCTGCATATTGCCTAGGCAATCTGCAAAACAACTAACCTGCGTTGAATTGTGCAGATTCACTACTAGCAGGTTGGTTGTTTTGAAGATTGCCTAGGCAAATTGCAGAGTGACTGATTCCGCAGATTGACAGCAACAAGTCCACTTTGAACGTTTTTCTTACTGAAAATGAAATCCAGTTCACCTTGATGTTTTTTTTCCCCTTTGCTTTCTACCTGTTTCCTTAAAATAATAAATTTCTAAAACTCCTTTCACATTTTTCTTGTCTGAAAACCCACTAAAAAACGACTAAATTTAGGTCATAATTTGACACATTTTATTTTAAGCAATTTGTTTTTCAAATTAAGCTTGTAACTTATTTAGAAATGGAAATATTAAAAATATGACCTGTTAAAAACTAGAATAAAAAGACAAATTTATTTAGTTTTCAGATTTAAAACAACTTTTTCAAAAAGAAATTCAAACGTTTTTTAAGCTCCTATCACACTAGCAACTTTTGATGAAACTTTGATGCAATAAAACTTGCAATGTGACATGCAACTTCATCGTTTATAGTGTGATTATGACATGGCAACTTTTGATAAAATTTTCTTTTCAACTTAGTGTGAGACTCAGTCTCTCATTGAGTTGCACATTGTTTAACTTTTGAAGAGACTTTTTATGAAACTTTCTGACAAACAACCAATCAGGCTGTTTACCGGAAATGACATCAAGACTTTGAAAGAATTTCCGGTTTATGAACTTCCTGTTAAGCTCCTATCACACTAGCAACTTTTGATGAAACTTTGATGCAATAAAACTTGCAATGTGACATTGCAACTTCTTTTGTTTATAGTGTGATTATGACATGCAACTTTTGATAAAACTTTCTTTTCAACTAAGTGTGAGACTCAGTCTCTCATTGAGTTGCACATTGTTTAACTTTTGAAGAGATTTTTTATGAAACTTTCTGACAAACAACCAATCAGCCTTAAACCTTTCAATGGATTTCCAGTTTCATGGCTTCCAGTTTATGAACTTCCTGTCAGCTGATCATAATTAAATGGTTTCCACAATGTGAACACAAATGAAGTTTTGAAAACCTGATAGGACTGAGGATTCAAAACAAGACTCATGTGTGATATAGAAGTTTATTACAAAGTTCTAGTTGCAAGTCACATCACAAGTTGCATTGCAAGTTGAACTGCATCAAAAGTTGCTAGTGTGAATAGGGTAGATAATTCGACTTCATTTTGCAGTCGAAATCTACCACTAAAAGTGTTATACCTAGTGATAATTTAAATGCATTTAAATAATAAACTGTGTTCTACAGAGCCCTGTGAAGGACAAACAAACAATATGTCGTCGAATTCAATTTATTCAGTTAATAATCTGAAAATATTGAGTTAATACTTAAATATATAAACTATTGACATTAAAATATTGATTTAGTATTTCAATTTAAAAATATTAATAATAAAGTCAATTTTTAAATTGGTGTTCATGTCCTTAACTGGATTCCGTAATAATTCACCTAAACACATTTAATTTGAATTCATTTAACTCATGTGTGTACAAGGTATAAGGGTCCATTCACACTAAACAGTCAAAGCAAAGTATAGAAAACTAAGTTTTAAACTTAACTTAGTTTTGTATACTGTGGTCAAGGCAGGGGTCCGATTACTTGTGGTCAAATATCATATTGTAGATTTTCAATTGAAATCCAATGTATTTTTGAAAGTTGGTGTTCACACTGGCTACCATCCACTCAGATCATAGTTTTCTATGATCGGTGACCATGACCGGATAGTTTGTGTAGAAGACCCCTTAATCTTAAAGCTTTCATAATAAAAACACGAATTTTAAAAGATGATGTCGTCATCTGAGTAAACAACTTTTTTTAAGCCTATTTTTGCTTTGCTTATTCATCAGTCTCTTTTTTAAGATAATAATTTTAATGCAAATATAAAAATGTGACGTCATTCAATTTTCAAAGTGAATTCTTTATATATTAGAATAATAATGAGCCTAAATTATGGTTCATTATTATGTGTATCAAGAGGTTAACCATATTATGGCAAACATAATTTCCGCAATTTCTCTGCTATTCATTTCAAAATAATAAATAGAGAAAGAGAAAGATATATATAGATAGATAGATGGATAGACAGTAGCGAGAAAGAGATAGAGGAATAGATTGCTGGATGGATTGATAGATAGATTATAGATGGATTGATAGGAGAGAAAGATGGATAAATAGACATAGATAGAGATGGATGGATTAATGGAGATAAGATAGATAGATGGATAGATAGATAGACATAGAGAAATATTGAGGGATATACAGAAAGAGAGAGAGAAAGATAGAGGGATGAATAGACAGAGAGAAAGGTGTAGAGGGATGGATAGACAAAGAGAAAGGTGTAGAGGGATGGATAGACAAAGAGAAATAGAGAAATATAGAGATGGATAGACAGAAAGAGAAATATAGAGATGTATAGACAGAGAGAGAGAGAGAGAGATGACTGGATTGATAGAAAAATATAGAAAGACAGATAGAGCGATAGATAGATATAGAGAGAAAGATAGAGGAATGATAGATGAACAAAGATGGATAGATTGACAGAGAGATAAATGGATAGATATACAGAGAGATGGATAGAGATAAGGCAGATGGATGGATAGATAGATAGATAGATAGAGATAAGTCAGATGAACGGATGGATGGATGGATAGATAGATAGATAGATAGATAGAGATAAGTCAGATGAACGGATGGATGGATAGATAGATAGATAGATAGATAGATAGAGATAAGTCAGATGAACGGATGGATGGATAGATAGATAGATAGATAGATAGATAGAGATAAGTCAGATGGATGGATAGATAGAGATAGACAGAGATAAGTCAGATGGATGGATAGATAGAGATAGACAGAGATAAGTCAGATGGATGGATAGATAGAGATAGACAGAGATAAGTCAGATGGATGGATAGATAGAGATAGACAGAGATAAGTCAGATGGATGGATAGATAGAGATAGACAGAGATAAGTCAGATGGATGGATAGATAGAGATAGACAGAGATAAGTCAGATGGATGGATAGATAGAGATAGACAGAGATAAGTCAGATGGATGGATAGATAGAGATAGACAGAGATAAAACAGATGGATGGATAGATAGAGATAGACAGAGATAAGTCAGATGGATGGATAGATAGAGATAGACAGAGATAAAACAGATGGATGGATAGATGGATGGATAGATAGAGATACAGAGATAAAACAGATGGATGGATAGATAGAGATAGACAGAGATAAAACAGATGGATGGATAGATAGAGAGAGAGAGATATAGAGATAAGGCAGATGGATGGATAGATAGAGAGAGAGAGATATAGAGATAAGGCAGATGGATGGATAGATAGAGAGAGAGAGATATAGAGATAAGGCAGATGGATGGATAGATAGAGAGAGAGAGATAGAGATAAGGCAGATGGATGGATAGATAGATAGAGAGAGAGATAGAGATAAGGCAGATGGATGGATAGATAGATAGAGAGAGAGATAGAGATAAGGCAGATGGATGGATAGATAGAGAGAGAGAGAGATAGAGATAAGGCAGATGGATGGATAGATAGAGAGAGAGAGAGATAGAGATAAGGCAGATGGATGGATAGATAGAGAGAGAGAGAGATAGAGATAAGGCAGATGGATGGATAGATAGAGAGAGAGAGAGATAGAGATAAGGCAGATGGATGGATAGATAGAGAGAGAGAGAGATAGAGATAAGGCAGATGGATGGATAGATAGAGAGAGAGATAGAGATAAGGCAGATGGATGGATAGATAGATACATAGAGAGAGATAGAGATAAGGCAGATGGATGGACAGATAGATACATAGAGAGATAGATAGAGATAAGGCAGATGGATGGATAGATAGATACATAGAGAGATAGATAGAGATAAGGCAGATGGATGGATAGATAGATACATAGAGAGATAGATAGAGATAAGGCAGATGGATAGATAGATAGAGAGATAGATAGAGATAAGGCAGATGGATAGATAGATAGAGAGATAGATAGAGATAAGGCAGATGGATAGATAGATAGAGATAGAGAAAGAGATAGAAAGAGAGATAGAAAGATAGATAGAGAGAGACAGATAGATAGAGAGAAACATGTGGTTATTTTTGCGTGCAGGAAATAATCTTCCAATCAATTTATATTATTCTATGAGAAAAACATCAATCAATTTCGATGATTGGTTTATATTTCTCTGTTAATCAAAAACCTTCTATTATCGTTTGTTTCAATTGCGCATGCGTGAATTATTGCCCTATAGAAAAAACGAATAGAGAGTGTTCAAATTCAAGATGGCGGCGAATCTTATATATTAACTTTTATTTGAACAAGTTTTCTGTTTTTTTTTTTATATTTTTCATTATAATGATGAAAATTATATTATATTTTGCACGATTGAGGCCGTGACGAAAGGATAAATATTTCAAGTTATTATTTGGGTAATTTTACAAAGTTTATTATTTGTTTTTCCTCAATTGACAAAGACATTTCTAAAGATTTGCGTTTTTCATTAAATGAATGTAATGACTCATGAGTAATGAGTACAATATTTTCTGCATTCAAAGGGGACTAGTTAGAGGCTAGAATTAACATATAGCTGTAATTTAATACTAGCCTCTAACTATAGTCTCTTTGATGTACATAATTCTTTTTTGTTTGTTTTACGCAATGACTCATTACTTAAAGGACAAAATTAGCCACGTTGCAAATTGACTAGTCAATTTGTGATAATTGTAATTTGATAGGAAATCTCTGCATGTTGAATAAAGGTTGCAGGCAATTTAAAGAATGGCTGCAATTTATAACAAAAAAGTTGACCGAAAGTTGGAAGTAGTTTGAAATTGTTGTTAAATAACTAGAAAGTTAAAGAAAATTGTTAAAAAATATTAAAATTTTTCAAAATATCCAAATATTTTGTTTAAAAAAAAGTATAAAATCCTAAAAAATGCAACAAAAAGTACAAAATTCTTTTACGAACAGTAAAAAAAATTGTGAAAAATACAAAGTTTAACAAAAAAGAACTACAAAAAGTAGAAATTTATAAAAAAATTTTTGCAAACTTTAAAAATTTATAAAAAATTACAAACTTTTAAAATTTTGACAAAAAAAAACTACAAAATTTAAAAAAAAATTGACAAAACTACGGAGCCTTGTTGAGGACATGAAATATTTTTTTATCTCGTACGGACGACTTAGTATCTCGTTCCGGCGAGATACTAAGTCTTCCGTATGAGATAAACAAATATGTCTTGTCCTCTACAAGGCTCCGTAATTAACTGTTATTAAAATATCATTATTTATTTTTTTCACAATTTGTTTTTTAACGAAAAGTTTTACCGGTAATGATTATTAATTTAATTTTTTTAAAAATTATGAAAATTATTAAAATTGTTAATTTAATTTTTTTAAAATTATGAGAATTATTAAAATTGTTAATTTAATTTTTAAAAAATATGAGAATTATTAAAATTGTTAATTTAATTTTTTTAAAATTATGAGAATTATTAAAAAATTTTTGATTAATAATAAATCACAGACACAAAATTCAGTTAATAATTTCTCAAAATAAAATATTTATTGAAGAGAGTCGAGAAAACATTGAAAATTTTAGTACATTTTTCTACTTATCGATTTATTCAACGATTACATTATTAAATAAATCGATAAATAATAGGAAATGTTCAGGTTTTGTTTTAGTTTTATTTTTACATTATTTTCACACACAAGACATATATTATTACCCAAACGGCGCCTCATACACAGGTGACTCAGGTACAAAAATCTTCTCACTGCCTCACAGGTAAATATAAACTTCTCCTTATATATTTCACTTGAGGGTCAGAAAAAAAAAGGAACAAAAAAACCCCACATAAAGAAAAAGTGGCCCAAATTCAAGAAACAAACTTCAATTTGAATCCTCTATTTTTAATTATTAGGGCTCGAATTTTTATGCAAAATATCAAAGCACATGTTTCTCAATTTGTGGCCCCAAGTGCCAATTCTGAAGTAATTGTCATTAAAGCATAAAGAATTCTACTTTTTGCAATCAAAAAAGGCTGGTTAGAGGCTAGATGTCTTGTTTACTCTCTGTTGTCAACTAGAATTCTAGCCTCTAACCAGTATTTTTTTTATTTAAAAAAAAATTGTTTGTTGATCTAAACGGGATTCTTATTTCACAATTGGCACTTGGGGCCACAGTTTGAGAAACGTTTGCATTGATTTTGCATAAAAATCCGACCCCTGGTAATCATCATTCGAGCAACTAGGCAGCTAGGCTCAATTAGGCTTTTTGCAATCAAATATTCTGGTTAGAGGCTAGAGTTATTCTAGAACTCAAACACAATTGAATTAGTTGTAGGTTACCTCTAGCCTCGAAGCAGCCTCTTTGATTGCAAAAAAGCATAATTATTTTTGTCTTAATCACAATCATTAGAGCAACTGCAAATGTGCGTTTTTTTAATCAAAAAGGCTGTTTAGAGGCTAGATGTCTTGGTTACAATCAGTTACTAAAGATTTCTAGCCTCTAACCAGTGTTTTATTATTGGAAACAAAAACCACATTTATTGTTGGTTGATCTAAATGGGATTAAAACGTCACAACTGGCTCTTGGGGGCCACAGATTGAGAAACATTTGCTTAAAATATTGCCTAAAAATCCGAGCCTTTAATAATTAGTAAAGCAAAAACAATTACGCTTTTTACGCTCAAAGAGGCTGGTTAGAGGCTAGTTATTCATCATTTCTTGCATCTGATGAATAACTCTTAGCCTCTAACCAGCCTCTTTGATTGCACAGAGCATAAATATTTTTGCTTTACTAATTAAGGCTCGGATTTTTAGAGGCTAGAGTTATTCTAGAATAAAAATACAGTTGAATTAGTTTTAGATTATCTCTAGCCTCTAAGTAGCCTCTTTGATTGCAAAAAAAAGCATAATCCTTTTTTCGAGTTTTATTTTAAGAGAGAGTTCAAGTTAGAAGTTCAAAGAGGCTGGTTAGAGGCTAGTTATTTATCATTTTAAGCATCTGATGAATAACTTTTAGTCTCTAACCCGCCTCTTTGATTGCGATTAAGAGCATAACTATTTTTGCTTTACTAATTATTAAGGCTCGGATTTTTAGCGAATATAGAGGCTAGACCACTAGAGTTATTCTAGAATTGAATTACAGTTAAATTAGTTTTAATTATCTCTAACCTCTAAGTAGCCTCTTTGATTGCAAAAAAAGCATAATACTTTTTTTTGATTCGGAAGTTAGAAGTGCTATAAGGTTTGATTTTCTTGAATTCATGCCTTTTTTTTTCTCCCTCTTCTCATTGCTTTAATAAAGGAATGTCTCATTATTAACAATAGAGGGGGGAGAGGTTTGTCATATATTTTTTTAATGCTAAGGTGCTGGGGAAGCTGCACTTTTAGCACAATTTTTTGCTCTCTTGCCACTCTTGGGGTAAAATGCGAATAAAATTCGCTATTTTGCTTTTGAAAGTGACTGAGAGAGTGAAAGTCGCTCTCTCTCTCTCTGTCTATCTCTCAGAAGGGTTTTCACCTTTTTATTAGAAAAAAAATGGTATTTTAATTAATAATCAAAAATATACCTGGATTTTTTTATTATTTACAAAAAAGATCAAAAATAGCACTTTTTTTTGGCAAATTTCTGACATCAACTGAATGGATTTAGGTAAATTTAGATCATTTTATTTTCGTCTTATTTTTATTTTATTGATCCGAATTTATTATTTTTTTTTATTAACAAAATTAAGTAAAATTTTCATTATTTTTTTTTATTAATGCTCATAATTAAAAGGGGTTATAATCAAATAATATTAATATTATAATATAATGTGTCATTCTGGCCAAATTAATAATAAATGTTATTATATTTCTAACTTTTTTTTCTTCTTCTTTTGATTGAATTTTAATCAATTTTATGCTTAAAAAATTTCATTTAAAGGAATTTTGTGGTAAACAAATAGTGATTTTTATTTGGTAAAATTCACTAATTTTTTGTATTGAAATTTAAAAATTATTTGGTAATTGCTTAATTTTGTAGAATAATTTTAAATTACATTTTTAGTTTAAAATTTGTCTATATTTTTGTTGAAATTAAAAATTTTCTTATGGTTGAAATTTAAGCAATTTTAAATAAAAATTTTTTTAGTAAAAATAATAATTTTTATTCGGTAAAATTCACTAAATTTTTGTATTGAAATTTAAAAATTATTTGGTAATTGCTTAATTTTGTGGAATCATTTTAAACTACAATTTTGTCTATATTTTTGTTGAAATTAAAAGGTTTTCTTATGGTTGAAATTTAATCAATTTTAAATAAATGTTTTTGGTAAAAATAATGATTTTCTTTATTGGGTAAAATTCACTATTTTTTTTTGTTAAAATTAAACTAAAAAGTAAAATTTAAAAATCATTTGGTTATTGCTTAATTTTGTAGAATAATTTTAAACTACATTTTTGGTTTAAAATTTGTCTATATTTTTGTTGCAATTAAAAGTTATTTATTAATTATATTTCTAACCTTTTTTTCTTGGTTGAATTTTAATCATTTTTAAATAAATAATTTTGGTAAAAATAATGATTTTTATTTGGTTGAAATTGACTAAAATTAACTACAATTTTGTTAACAAATAATAATTAATTTTTGTGATTAAAATTAGGATATTTTTTTCTGATTAAATTTTATCCAAAAAAAAATTGTCATTTTGACAATTTTTTTTTGGATAAAATTTAACTAAATAAAATTTGATTTAGGTGTATCTGTTACCCTTCTAGTTTCTATCAAACTTTCAAATATCATCTATTCATAACAGCATCATAATTGAAATTTAAGCAAAAATTAAAAACTTAAAGCTATACTTAAAAATTCTCTACACTTAACATAATGTAGAGAGAGATAATCATGGTTTAAGCTTAACTTTATTTTAAGCAATGTTTTTTTTTAAGTATTCTAAAAAAAACACATTGTTGAAATTCTGAAGTTGCTAGTTTATCGAGTTTTTTTTAAGTTAAGCTTTGTTTAAGCTTAGTTTTTGCCTTAAGCAATGTTTTAGAATGTGTGATCATAAAAGATGATTTCATTGGAGAAAAATTTGACACTTGTTTTATAAGAGGATTTTTATGTCATCGTGGTTTTTAAAGATTTCCTGTCAATTTTGTCCTCTTTTTTGTATTGAGAATTTCTGATTCATTCAAGTGGTCAGCAAGTGGTCAGCAAGTGGTCAAGCAAAGGGTCAAGCAAATACTTAGCATTGTTATATAAAGAACTCTTGAAAAAAAAAACACACTTTATTAATTGAAGTAACCCCCTCCACCCCCCCCCCCTAAAAAAAAAGACAGGCATCTGTAGACAGCTTCAGAATTTCATTGGCTCCGCCCTTTTATGAGCGTCAGACCAAATATAAACCAATTAGAATAAAAAGGGTGGGGCATATGACATCAGACCTAGTAACAAACAAATTAGAAATTGAAGTGATGTCATAAAAGGTGCAGATCCAAAGAAATTCTGAAGCTGTCTACAGATGCCTGTAAAAAAAGGGCTACCATTTTGTTTCTAAAAGAATTTCTAGCTTAAAAATGGCCGCCATTTTGAGGCTATAAATACTGGCAATTAAAAAACGGGATGAACAGAAGTTGGCTCCGCCTTTTTTATGACGAACGGCAACTTCTAATTGGTATGTTGTGTGATTCGACGTTGAAAAGGGCGGAGCATGTGACGTCAGACTACATAACCAACCAATTAGAAGTTGCGTTCGTCATAAAAAGGGCGGAGCCAACTTCTGTTTATCACGTTTTCTAATTACCTGTCTATAAATATAAATTTTATAAAATGTTTGTGTGACGTCATAATGGTCAGCAAACTGAAATAGATAGTTTTTAAGATGGTATGTTTATGAACAGGCTGTTTTAGAAACTAGAAGGGGTTACCTCAATCACTTAAGGGGTTTTTCATGTTTGATATATTGTTCAAAATAAACTTTTTATAGACCACAAACTGACATAAAAAGCTCATTTTGAAAGATATCAAACATGAAAAAACCATAAGCGATTCAGCTACCCTTCTAGTTTCTCAAACCAAAATCAATTGTTCATTAAACATCTTAAAAAGAAATTGAAAATGTTTTCGAAACTAGAAGGGTAGCTGTTAGAGCTACAATTCTAGTTTCTAAAACACTTTCAATTTAAGGGTATTTTCTTGTTTGATATCTTTCAAAATAAGCTTTTTATTTGAGTTTGAAAATGACTCAACTTTAAGCAAACGATATTTCTTTAATTTTTTATGTTTTATAAAAAGTTTATTTTGAAAGATTTCATCTGAAAAAAAAATACTATTGAGTGATAGATCTGCCCTTTCTAGTTTCTAATACACTTTTAAATTCTCCTTAATTTGTTTTTCTCAAACCAAAATCAGCTGTTGATTAAACATCTTAAGCAATTGAAAGTGTTTTAAAAACTAGAAGGGTAGCTTTAACACTTCAGGATATTTTTATGTTTGATATCTTTCAAAATAAGCTTTTTTATGTCAGTTTGAAAATGTCCGAACTTTAAGAATACGATATTTTTTATATTTCTGTCCATACAAAGTTTATTTTGAAAGATTTCATCAGAAAAAAATACTATTGAGTGATAGATCTACCCTTTCTAGTTTCTTATACACTTTCGACCTGATCAGTGATCATTGACATTTTATAAATTGAACTTTTCTCGAGGGTTATTTCATTTTATACAATTTTCTGCATTGTCATGTGTGAATATTTTTTTTTATAAAAAGCTTAAAATTCAAATTCATTGACTTTTTATATATTTTTATTCGGTTTATTGACATTTGTATCTTGAATTTTAAACAATTTAGACACTTTTTTTTGTGATATTTTTTTCCTAAAGACTCAAAATAGTTCATAAAAAAAACTTTGAATAACTTTTTAAAATTAAATAGGAAAAAAAAACTAGAATGGGTAAAAGATTGTTAAAAGTTTTTTATGGCAATATCTTACAAAATAAACAATTTTATAGTTCAGTTTGAAAAATGACCCGTTATTTAAGTTTTTCCATTAACATTTCATGAAAAACTATTTTCACCTTTTTTCAAACCGTCATAAAAAGTTTATTTTGAAAGATATCATCATTGAACAAACTTCAGCATTATCACCAACTATTCTAGTTTTTAAAACATTTTGAATTTTTTTCGTAATGTTTTTTTCTGAAAAACCGTTCGCTTGAAAAAAGAGAAATTTTCTCAAAACCGCAGGTGGAGGAGGAGACATCCTATAGAACATAATAGATACTGCAGTGGCGCCATCTGGAAGACAAAAACAAAAAGAAAATATATATTTTTCAAGCGAACGTTTTTCAGAAGAAACTTTACGAAAAAATTCAAAGTGTTTTAGAAACTAGAATAGTTGGTGATAATGCTAAAAGTTTTTTTCAATGATGATATCTTTCAAAATAAACTTTTTATCACAGCTTGAAGAAAAAAACCCGAAAATATTTTTTATGAAATTTCAATGAAAAAAAAAAAGAAAAAACCGGGTCATTTTTCAAACTGAACAATAAAATTGTTTATTTTGTAAGATATTTCCATGAAAAAAAAAACGTTTAACATAATCTTTTACCATTCTAGTTTTGAAAACAATTTGAATTTTTTCATGTAATGTTTCTAAAAAAAAAAAACGTTCGCTTGACGTTTTTGCATCTAAATTTTACAATAGAACGTCTATGGAGCATAGCTATTAGCCACTACAGTGGCGCCACCCTTCTGTTTCAAACTGATCAATAAATTGTGTGGCACTTAATGAAAACAAATAGTAATTTTAACTTGAAATGTAAGTGGTTATGACGTCATAAATATGTTTGTGATATGATTAATAATAAGTTACATTTCTTTGAAATGACCTTTATGTAATAATCACATGTTTGTTATAAGTGTTAACTACCGGGTATATAATTAGTAATATAACATGACTAATTTACTAACAGTGTATGTGTGACACACTCCTTGTTCTAGAGACTAGAAGAGTAAATGAGTCACTTATTCTGTTTTTTTTTTAAAGAGAAAACCAGAAACTGTTTTAGAAACTAGAAGAGCAGCTCAATCATTCAATTAATTATTTTCTTGTTGATATCTTTCAAATTAATAGTTGGTTCATTTTGAAACATCCATAAAAAGCTTATTTTAAAAGATATCAAACATGAAAAATATCCTTACGTGATTGAGTTACCCTTCTAGTTTGTAAAACACTCATGTTTTTCTTAACTTTGCTCCTGAAATACAAAATAACCAAGAGTTCAATGCTCTTTTGAACTTAAAAAAACACCTTTAAGAAAAAATTGAAAGTGTGTTATAAACTAGAACGGTAGCTCAATCACTTGAGTATTTATTATCTTTCAAAATAAACTTTTTATAGACAAAAATTTGAAAACAAAATATTGTCTGCTTAAAGTTTGCTTATTTTCATGCCGACATTAAAAGCTTATTTTGAAAGATTTCGACATAAAAATAAAAAAAGAATGTTATATTTTTATTAAAAGACTAGAAGAGTAAAAGGGATACATAGCATCTGTTGCATTACTATTCTAGTTTTTAATAAACTTAAAATTCTCAAGGTTCTTTTAACAATTTTTTTTAAAAGTTGTTATAATTTTTTTTAAAAAAAAATTGTTAGTCATCTTTGAATTTGTAATATAATTTATAATAAACTATTTTTTTTACTGAAACTTATTTCATAATTTCCTTTAAAATGAAATTAACTTTAAAGGCGTTGTTTTTATTGTTTTGGTTTGATGAACATTAATTATAATATTAAATTATAATTGTAAAAGGCAAAATAAGTATTAATACATAGAGGTAGCTCAATCTGCATATGGAGTGTAGCCATAAGATGAGCCATAAGTGAGTGTAGCCAACAGATGGCGCCACCTCTACTTAAAGCGAAATTTCTTTTCAGGTGGTTTTAAAGTGTAAACGGGGGGGCCTCTAGAACTCAAAATTGTTCTATCTTTCCAAACTTATTTTCAAACTGTCATAAAAAGCTTATTTTGAAAGATATTAAACATGAAAATACCTTTAAGGAATCTATCGTCGAGTTTCTAAAACACTTTCTAGTTTCTTTCATTTTGGTTCTTCTGAAAGACAGATAGAATAATCTCAGTTTGACAATCAGCTGTTAATATCTTTCAAAATAAACTTTTTATAAGAAAAAATTAAAAATGTCGTCTGTTTAAAGTAGGGACGTCATTTTCAAACTCAAACAAGTTTATTTTGAAAGATATTAACATGAAAATACCCTTAAGTGATTGGAAGTAACCCTTCTAGTTTCTATAATACTTTCTAGTTTCTCTTCATTTTGTTCGATAATCAGATGTTAAAATATCTTTCAAAATTAACTTTTTATAAATAAAAAATTAAAAAATATCGTCTGCTTAAAATCGGATCATTTTCAAACTACCATAAAAAGTTTATTTTAAAAGATATCTGTAACATGAAAATAGCCCTAAGAGATTGAGCTACCCTTCTAGTTTCTAAAACACATTCAAGTTAAACTTTAAAAGCACCAAGAGAACCTTGGATGAGAGGCTAAACACAATTAAACTCGCTCACTCATGAGTAGGATTCGGATTTTCATGCAATATATCAAGCAAAATGTTTCTCAATCTGTGGCCCAATTGAGCCGATTGGGAAGTAACAATCTCCCATTTAGAGAGCAACTAACAATTAGTTTTGTCTTTAATCGAAAACACTGGTTAGAGGCTAGAAATGTGTAGTCAACAACTGATATTAACCGGAAATCTAGCCTCTAACCAACCTTGATTAGAAAAAAAGCATAATTGCAGTTGTTCCACTGATGATGATTAGTTGATTAGGCCCTACTTCACAATTGGCACTTGGGCCACAGATTGAGAAACATTTTGCTTGATTTTTCATGAAAATCCGAACCCTACTTATGATTTCCCCCCCCCCCCCTCTAATACCTTGTACACACATGAGTTAAATGAATTCAAATTAAATGTGTTTAGGTGAATTATACGGAATCCAGTTAAGGACACGAACCAAATTAAAAAATTGACTTTATTATTGAAATATTTGAAATTGAAATATTAAATCAATATTTTAATGTCAGTAGTTTAAATATTATTTAAGTTAATTAACTGAATATTTTCAGATTAATTAACTGAATAAATTGAATTCGACATATTGTTTGTTTGTCCTTTGTAGGGCTCCGTAGAACACATTTATTATTTAAATGCATTTAAATTATCAGCTGTGTGCGCTAGGTATTACACTGAGTTGAACTACCTCCATGTATCTATATCGTACTTAATATAAAAAGGAAGTTTTTGTAAATTTTGTCAAAAACAATTGCTTAAAATCGTTTATTTTGTAATATTTTCAGGAATGTTGTTGTTTCACGATGATGCAGCGAATGTCCTTGAAGAAGAATTATTATTTGCTTTTAGTTTGTATGGTGATTGGACTTCTTTTCATCTCGTATCATTTAACCAACAATAATAACATCATCAGGTATGCAAATTAGGTAGAGGAGGAGGAGGAGGAGGAGGAGGTAAAACAATTGCTTATGTGACGTCATATTGTCATGGTAATCAACTAGAAACGGAGCTAGGAGTTTGTTATTGCATATTAAAACATAATTATGCAAAGTGGAAGAAATAATCTATTATTAAAATATTTAAATTTGCATCATTTGCAGGCGAGCTTTTTTTAAAAAAATAAGTTAAAAAGTAGAATTGATAATTTGCATATTATATTGCATTTATCTTCTATTAAAATATTTAAATTTGCGTCATTTGCAGGTGAAGCATTTGCTTAAAACAAGTTAAAAAGTAGAATTGATAATTTGCATATTTTATTATATTTATCTTCTATTAAAATATTTAAATTTGCATCATTTGCAGGCGAGCTTTTTTTTTCAAAATAAGTTAAAAAGTAGAATTGATAATTTGCATATTTTATTGCATTTATCTTTTTTTTGTTGCAGAATTTAATATTTAAAAATTTAATAGAAAACAAAACCGACCGCCATCTTTATAAATTTATAAATAAAGATGGCGGTCGAATTTATTGTGTTTATGAAAAAAATAATATATTATTGAGTTTGAATCAAGTTATTAAAACTTAAATATTTTGCGTTTCAGAAGCAAAATTGAAATAAATTTGAAGGTGTTTTAGACACTAGAAGGGCAAACAAATCACAAATCAGTCGATTTTCATGTTAATATGTTTAAAAATTAAACTTTTTATGGATCCAAAAAAAAAAAGAGGGCAACTTGGAGAATTTATATATAAATTGACCTATAAGAAGTTTATTTTGCAAGATTTCAACATGAAAATATCCTCAGATACCCTCAGACTACCCTTCTAGTTTCTAAAACACTTTAATTTTTTTCTTACTTCCGCGCATGAAACGCAGAATAATCAGATTTTGAAAATCAGCTTTTCATAAAGGGTGTGTGACATTTGACCTACAGACAGTTGCCCTACAGACAGTTATCCTAATGCCATTTGCCCTACAGTTTCCATAATGTCATTTGCCCTACAGACAGTCATCCTAATGCCATTTGCCCTACAGACACTTTTCCTCATGTCATTTGTCCTACAGACAATTGTCCTAACGCCATTTAATTGCCCTACAGACAATTTTCCTAACGCCATTTACCCTAAAAAGACGCTTGCCATAAGAATATTTGCCCTAAAACTATTTGCCCTAAAATCATAAGCGCGATTGAAAATAAAGATGGCGGTCGTTTTTTTGTCCTTTCAGTTGTATTTATATTTTGATAAGTACATTAAAATATAAATCCGACTTAAAGGAAAAAAGAAGAAAAAAAAAAACCGGCCGCCATTTTTATATAAAAAATGTGCTTTTTTTGTAGAAGGGTAAAACCCCCCCTTTTATGAATCTCTGGTAACCTTATTTATCGATTTGTTTTCCCGTCAAGTCTCTCGAGTATTTTGATACCGAATGGGAGTTAACAAAATCGATTGAATTAAAAATAGGACCCAAATTCGGAAGCTTTTAAATATGGCTGCCTTTTTTCTTTCTTATTAAAAACAGCCATATTTGTTTCTAGTTGCTAGAGGGCGCTGTGTGCAGTGAATCTCTTAGAAATTTCTAAGAATGTAACTTGTTAAATTATGTAACTCAAGATTACTGGTTAATTTATACTGGTGCAAAATGAAGAGAAACTTGAATGTGTTTAAGAAACTAGAAGGGTAACTCAATCATTTAAGGATATTTTCATGGTTGATATCTTTCAAAATAAGCTTTTTAATGTTAGTAAATTCATTATAACCCAATTTGAAACAGATATTTTTTTAAAAAAAAAGTTTCTCTAGAAAACGTTTATTTTGAAAGATATCAACCATAAAAATATCCTTAAATGATTGAGTTACCCTTCTAGTTTCTAAAACATATTAAAGTTTATCTTCATTATCCACCAAGAGTTTGATAGGTTTGAAGCTGATATTTTTTAAATTTTTACCTATAAAATGTTTTATTTTGAAAGATATCAAGATTAAAATACTATTAAATGATTCAGCTACCCTTCTAGTCCTTAACACACTTTCAAGAGTTAAATGAACCCATGGATGGTTAAATAATCCAACCAGTTGATAAATATCATAGTTTAAAAAACCGCCACCAGGAGTCGCAGCATAGGATTTACGTGCGCCCCCTAACGTCGTTTTTTATAAAATCAAGTTTCTAAGGTATTTTTCCGTTTTTCTTTTTCAGTCCTGCAATTGTCGAAGAACAATGCGTACCGAAACGGAACGTTGTGTTCCTGAAAACTCACAAAACGGCCGGTTCGACGATCCAGAACATATTTATGCGTTACGCAAAACGGAACAATCTGCTCCTTGTCCTTCCATTGAAGGGCAATTACTTGGGGCATCCATATCATTTCGAGGAACAGATGGCGCCACGGTTGCGCCATGGTTATAAGTACAACATTCTAACACATCATTCCCGATTTCACTTTGGCTCGATGAAGTCGCTCTTTCCCGAGGATGTTGTTTTCGTGACAATCCTAAGGGACCCAGTGGCCCTTTTTGAATCGCTTTACGCTTATTATACGCTCAACGTAACCTACCAGATGGACATTGTCGAATATGCAATGTCCAATGGTTCATATCTTGACCATCACAACCAAAGGTTTTACGGAAAGATCGGTCGTAACCAGATGGCTTTTGATCTAGGTGTAACGAAATTTATGTTCGACAGCGATTCGGCTATTACGAGAGCCGCTCGCAGGTTCGACCGACAGTTCCATTTGGTTATGATTGCGGAAATGATGGACCAGTCATTGGTCCTTCTCAAAGACCTCTTGTGTTGGGACATTGACGACATTGTCGCTTTTCGTCATAACGCAAGAATGGAGGGTACTAAAGTGTTACTAGGACCCGATGTTGTGAACCGGTTAAGGTCATGGAACCGAGCCGATCAGTTGCTTTATAATTTTTTCGTAAAAAGGCTTAAAGAGCAGATTTTGGAGTTCGGAGTGGACCGAATGGCCAAAGAAGTGGCCCTTTTACGTAAAAGGTCCAATGACTTTTACGATTATTGCGTGGCCGACGAAGTAACCGGTTCGAACCTCGATGAGAAGTTTCGAGTGTATAACGATCAGGTGCTTGGATTTCGTTTAAGAGACGACGTTTATAACGAGACTTGTGAGGATATGGCGAAAGCTGAACTTCCGTTTACGAGAGAACTTCAGAAGAAACAGCTGAAATATTTAGCTATTTCGACAACGGTTCCAAGTCGGGTTTTAATTCGGAAAAAAATGTTTCAAAGATATTATCCGTGAAAAATTACATACATATACAATGGAAACCGTTTAACACGAAATGGAAGGAGGGCCTGGATATAATTTCTTGTTAAAAGAAAGAATTTTTATGCTATTCTAAGGGACCGAACCGAAAAATATATTTCGAGTTATACGATTTTTCGTGTTAAACGGTTTTCACCTGTATTTTTTTTTTGTTTTATCAGAAAACAAAATGGCGCCCACAATCTCCACTTTTTAGAAATGTTTAATGTGCGTCACATTGATGCATAATTTTATTATTTTTTAATGTTTTAAATAGGTAAAATTCAATGTTCTGCACTCTACTAGGTGGCGCTAGAGTCTATGTGTTTGTGTTTGTATAGATTCATAAAAAACCCCTGGTGACAGACGGAAGTACTTCAAATTTTTACCAATGGCAGCAGTCTGTGATTTTTTTTTGCTTTTTTTTTTACGAATGTTTGGGTCTCTTAAGGGGGCTAGGGCCCTCTGGGGCACAATTATATATATGACTACACATTTGTAATATTGACTATTAATATTACAAATGTATTTCATTATAAAAAATTGTTTTTGTGTGGAACAACTATTGAAAAAAATAACATTGCAAAATGGCGCCATTTTGTAAAACATTTGGTTAAAAAAGGATGGCTATTTTAATATTTTTAGTTTTAATGTAATTTGAATACAGATTCAGGATCAGAGCCGTAACTAGGGAAGGCGAGTGATCGAGGCACCTGCTTCGAGCATAAATGAACTAGAATGATTATATTAAGAGGGCGCCAGTTTTTGCTTTAGGCGCGAAGTTCAGGTTTGCAGGGGCACCAGTTTTATTATTACCTTGGGCACAACGCTCAGGGTTGCAAAATAGATTAATTATATTGAGGGGGGCGCCAGTTTCTGCATTGGGTGCATAAATAGATGTGCGAAATAACTAGAATGATAATATTAAGATGGCGCCAGGGCGCCAGTTTTTATTCTTGTCTCGGGCGCAAAATTAGCTAGTTAATGGCTCTGTTCAGGATGTCAGGTGTAGGGCTCGGATTTTTATGCACTTATCATGCAACTGTTTCTCAATCTGTGGCCCCAAGAGCCAATTGTGAAGTAAACAATCCCGTTAAGATCAACAAACAATTATGTGATTTTTCAATAAAAAAACATTGGTTTAGAGGCTAGAAAAGTAGTTGACAGCTGATAGTAACCAAGACATGTAGCCTCTAACCAGCCGTTTTGATTTTTTTTTTAAAAAAGCATTATTGCAGTTGCTCTAATGATGATTACGTCACAATTGGCACTTGGGCCACAAATTGAGAAACATTTGCTTGATATTGCATAAAAATCCGAGCCCTAACTCATGTGGTATCTTACTGTGAATAAGATATGTGGCGCCATCTATTGACATTTAATTAATACTGAATAGTCGTAATGATATTTTATATAAAAATTTCCATGGATAATGGAATTTGCTTTGCATTTATTTGAACTATTTTAGAAAAAAAAATTTAATAAGTAGTTTAGCTTATAGTTGTGATCAATAGAGGGCGCCACAATTTTTACACACTTGATACATAATGTAATTTCAATATAATTATTGCTATTTTAATTTAAATTAAATTGGTTTTAAAGTGTAAATGCCTTTGGAACCCTTGATTATTCTTGTCTTTCAGGTTCAAAATTAAGAGAAACTTGAAAGTGCTTTAGAAACTAGAAGGGTAACTCAATCACTTAAGGGTATTTTTCATGTTGATATCAACCTAGAAAGCTTATTTTGAAAGATATCAACATGAAAATAACCTAAAGTAGGTGAGCTACACTGGCAGTTAGAAATAGGTCAAAACTTCAGTTGGCTCCGCCCTTGTTATGACGACTGGCAACTTCTAATTGGCTGGTTATGAAGTCTGACGTCTCGTGTTCCGCCCTAACTACATAACCAGCCAACAAGGACGGAGCCAACTGAAGTTTTGACCTATTTCTAACTGCCTGTGTGAGCTACCCTTCTAGTTTTCTAAAACATTTTCTAGTTTCTCTGACTCTGAATAACAGAATCTGTTTAAAAATCAGCTGTTCATAAACCATAAGTGGGAAAGAAAATTGTAATTTTTATACACAATGTGTATAAATGGCCTAATTAGGCCAATTAGCTTAAAATAATTAATTTAAGTTAATTTTTATATTGTTTGTAAAAAAAATGTCTTATTTGTGTTTATGCTAAATTGTAAATTTTATTTTTTTATGATTTCTTTATTATTATAATTATTTGTTGTAAATAATGAAAAAAAAATCGTTATTTGGGATTTTTTATTTTCTTTCAGGATTACAGGATTTTATGGATTACTATTATAAATGCTAGTCATTGCCGCGATAAATCCTTTTTATAAAGGAACGCTTTTGGTCATTGCAATTTGAGCAATGGAGAAATTTGAGGAGCTTAGAAGCCAAGAGGAATAAGTGACTAAAGTAACGTTCGGAGTCAATTAAATTTGATCCAAGTAAGACACCTTCATAGACATCAATGTTACAGGTTTTCGTTTTGAGACTATAAAGTAGCAATGAGCACCTTTTTCATTTTTTTTGTCTACCAAAATTTTATAGCATTTCACTGATATGACGACTTGTGCTTACTTATTGCCATCTTTATAAAAATGTCACTTATTCGTCTTGGCTTCTAAACTTATCCTTTTCAAACTAAAACGGTCTACTCGTTATTATCGCCATCTATTGGTAGTTACACAAATTACAAATAAATATCTGCGCTATAGATCTGCACATTAGAGCAAGATCGGAGTTGAGTCGATAGTGACTTCATCATACGTTACATTAACAAGGATCATACTCCGAGTGATCATTAACCGATTAAGGAACAGGTACAAATCAACGTTTTCATTGGTTGATTTCATGAAATATGTATAATAGTATCAAAAGATAATTTACGCTTCAGGAACCAATTAGTAACATGACGCAAGATTTACGAAGCCAGATTTTATGACTCAAGGCGAACGACTATTACATGCATACAATACGAACAACGCCATAATAAGTAGACCCCTCTGGTTCACGAAATGAGAATTATGGGCCGTGCCTATGCTTCAAAATGTTATTATTAGTGGTTTACAGGATGCCATCCGTATTTGTTAGCGACTGTAAATAGTTGATTTGACATGACGCCTTTCTATATGAAGCCAAATGTAGCTTCAAAAGGAGTACCAATAAGGTGTACTTTTACATAGATATTAACGAAGAAAAGGTGTTCATATTAGGACACCATACTTGTTCACGTGGTATGTTTAGTGGGCCGTGCCTTATGCGTCAATACGTCAATAAAGGTAGTTTTCAAGATGCCATCCGCATTGTGCGATAGTGACGTTCGATCAAGTGGTTGTTCTCGATCTGTTTTCTTCCGTCAAATATTCTTTTTAGCGCGGTTTTTCTCGACGTAAATCGTTTTCAAAATGAATTTTCTTTATGTTTTCATCGCGTTAGTGTTTCTCACGACGTATAATTATGCATACGTTTTTGATAAACGTAGTTGCGATAATATGTTACCTAGTTTACATCTATTGACAACGTCCGATCATTCAGGTGAACAACAGCCGAAAAAGGAGGAGGAAGAGAAGGAGGAGACAACAAAAGACTCGATCGAGGTCGAAAAATCGAGCGAAAATGACGAAAAAAGCTCAGAACGGAAAGAAGAGATTGATATTTCACTCTCTTTAGATCCTAGTCCGTATAAAATAACAGTTGATGCGATAAAATATCGAAGAAATCGGCCGCTATCAGGTAAAAAGTGCGAACAATCACAATATAATGAATGTCCTTTCTATTGGACATAATAGAAAGGGACGTAGAAATTGCGTCATCGCCCTGAAGCACATGGCCACATCGCGTGACGTCATCTGGCCATGTGCGTTTTGGCGGGAAAAAAACAAGTTTTCATAGAAATACATACAGAGATTCGATTCTTAATGGAATTTTTTTTAAAATACGCTTGGAGAATCATTAAATAAGACTGTTATATGTCAGTAAGTTGTTATATGTAGCTCATAACCCTTGTAACAGTCACAAAAGTAAATTACAAAATATTATTATTATGAAAAATATTGGGGTCATATTATGACTGTTGTACAGAATAAATATGACAGTTATAATTTAATAAAATAATAGCTCATAAGTAGTGATGTCATAAGATATGACTGTCACAATTTTATGACTTTTTCTGTAATATGAGGTTCTTGATTTTTACTTGTTTAATTATAAAAAACAGGTGATTTTCGAACTTTGTTTTTCAGAAGAGCAAAATTAAAAGAAACTAGAAAGTGTTTTAAAAACTAGAAGGGTAGCTCCATCACGTAAGATATTCTATCTTTCAGGTGCACGAAATAAAGAGAAACTAGAAAGTGTTTTAGAGACTAGAAGGGCAGCTCCATCACTTAAGATATTCTATCTTTCGGGTGAACAAAATAAAGAGAAACTAGAAAGTGTTTTAGAGACTAGAAGGGTAGCTCAATAATCACTTAAGAGGCTATTTTCATGTTTGATATCTTTCAAAATAAACTTTTTGTGTCAGTTTTGAAAAATAATTCAACTTTAAGCAGACAATCTTTATTTTAAATAAATTTTTGTTCTGTAAAAAGTTTATTTTGAAAGATATATCAAACATGAAAATAGCCTCTTTAATTGGTTGTGTCTTAGTGTTGCTCGTGAAACACAAAGTAAGTTTTCTGTTAATTTGAATGATTTTTCTTTAAAGTGTATTTTTCACAATTTTGAAATTAGGTTAAATTTGTTTTGTTTTTTATGATTTGCTTTTAAAAAAATCAATTTGTCTGATGGAAGTTTTTGGTTTAATTAACTTTGAAGTGGTTTTAATTGGCTGCTGATAACTAATGTAACCTACATTATATTTTAAGCAATTGATTGATTTTGTTTGTTTTACAGTCAGGGACTTTATGATAATTTCATAATTTGCAATATTACGTAAGCATTTTACGTCAACGAAACATTTTTTTTTGCATTTTTTTGTAAACAACTTCAAGAAAAACGTGAAAGTGGTTTTTTTTTTGAAAACTAGAAGAGTAACTGAATCACTTAAGAGATATTTCCAAAAAAAAAAGGACCATCTCTAATTTGAAAGGGTTCTCTTTTGATTGAAGATGGTGACATCAACGGTGCAATGAATTTATTTACTCTTCTAGTTTCTAAAAAACACTTTCAGTTTGCTTTTAAAAGCTAGAATAACCAAATAGTTCGGTGACTTTTAACCTTGTCCTGATTTATTTGCATTTTCTAGTTTCTAAACACAATAAATTTTGTTTAGAAAAAGCTAGAATAACCAGAAGAGTTTTATGACGTCAACGGTGCCCCCTCCTGGTTTGTTGACTCTTCTAGTTTATAAAGAAAAACACTTTCCGTTTGCTTTTAAAAGCTAGAATAACCAAAAGAGTTTTGTGATTTCAACGGTGCTCTGCTTAATTTACTCTTCTAGTTTCTTAAACACGTTCAATGTTGTTTATAAAAGCTAGAATAACCAAATAGTTTGGTGACTTTTAACGTTGTCTTGATCTATTTGCTTTTTCTAGTTTCTAAACACAACCAATTTTTAGAAAAAGCTAGAATAACCAAAAGACTCAAAAAAGTTTTGTGACTTCAACGGTGCCCTCTGTTTTATTTACTCTTCTAGTTTCTAAAAAACTCTTACAGTTTACTTTTAAAAGCTAGAATAACCAAATAGTTTGGTACTTTTTAACCTTGTCCTGATTTATTTGCATTTTCTAGTTTCTAAACACATTAAATTGTGTTTAGAAAAAGCTAGAATAACCAAAAGAGTTTTATGACGTCAACGGTGCCCCCTGTTTAAGTTACTCTTCTAGTTTATAAAGAAAAACACTTTGAGTTTGCCTTTTTAAAAAGCTAGAACAACCAATCGTGTCTCTGATTTGCATTTTGTTCTTCCCAGTTAAGATCGAAGGTGGTGACTTGAACGGCGTCCTGATCCAAGCTCGGCAGTACGTGAGCCAACCATCTTCTCCATCTCTGATGGGAACCTTCGTGAACCTTCCTCCCGGAATACGGACCCTGGATTGCGACCGTGGACCGAGTTTCAGCGTTGCGAACACGGCTTACAGTAGAGACGCCTCGGTTAAGAAGGGATTAGAGTTGAAGTGGAAGGCGCCGTCCGAAGACGTCGGAAGTATCGTGTTCGTCGCAACTCTCATCAAAGATGAAACTTATTGGTCTTTTGTTAGTTCTCAACCTTTGCTCTTCAATGATTTTCGTAAATATCTTCTTCTAGTCGCTTAAATCTCGAATTTATCTTTCATAATCCACAATTCTTTTGTTTTTTGTTTTTTCTTCTTCTTAAGCTCCGGCTTTGACGGGTTGCGGAAAGGATCGAAGTTGTTTTCGATATTCGCAAGTTCACGAGAATTGCGATGACGGAAAATGTAATTATTTGGTTGTGTCCAAAGTGGAGAACGATTATGTCGTTTTTACGATCGGCGGAAAGATTCAAGGGGATCGAGGTTACGTCGGAATCGGATTCACGATGGATAAACAAAAAGTTCGAATTTATGGAGTTTTGTCTAAATTGATAGAAATTGGAGACATTCCATAGAAAATTGGAGAAATTTCGTAGAAAATGGGAGAAATTTTGTGGAGAATTTTTTAGAAATCTCATAGAAAATTTCAAAAAATCAAATAGAATATTTCTGAATTTTAATTAAAAAATACAAAAATTGAATAGAAAATTGGAAATAATTAATTAATTAGAAAATTGCAGAAATTAAATAGAAATTAGCAGAAATTGAATTGGAAATTTCAGAAATTGAATTAATAAAATAGAAAATAGCAGAAATTCGAATAGAAAATAGCAGAAATTTAAATAGAAAATTTAGGAAATTGAATTGAAAATTGCAGAAATTTAATTGAAAATTGCTGAATTCGAATAGAAATTTTAGAAATTCAATGGAAAACATCAGTAATTTAATGAAAATTTTAGAAATTAAATAAAAATTTCAATCATAATTAATGGCAAAAACAAAAATATGGTAAAACTGCACGTTAGAAATTTCAGAAATTTTTATAAAAATTTCATTAGAAATTTCAGAAATTTTTATAAAAATTTCATTAGAAATTTCAGAAATTTTTATAAAAATTTCATTAGAAATTTCAAAAATTTTTATAAAAATTTCATTAGAAATTTTAGAAATTTTTATAAAAATTTCATTAGAAATTTCAAAAATTTTTATAACAATTTCATTAGAAATTTCAGAAATTTTTATAACAATTTCATTAGAAATTTCAGAAATTTTTATAAAAATTTCATTAGAAATTTCAGAAATTTTTATAAAAATTTCATTAGAAATTTCAGAAATTTTTATAAAAATTTCATTAGAAATTTCAAAAATTTTTATAAAAATTTCATTAGAAATTTTAGAAATTTTTATAAAAATTTCATTAGAAATTTCAAAAATTTTTATAACAATTTCATTAGAAATTTCAGAAATTTTTATAACAATTTCATTAGAAATTTCAGAAATTTTTATAAAAATTTCATTAGAAATTTCAGAAATTTTTATAAAAATTTCATTAGAAATTTCAGAAATTTTTATAAAAATTTCATTAGAAATTTCAAAAATTTTTATAAAAATTTCATTAGAAATTTTAGAAATTTTTATAAAAATTTCATTAGAAATTTCAAAAATTTTTATAACAATTTCATTAGAAATTTCAGAAATTTTTATAACAATTTCATTAGAAATTTCAGAAATTTTTATAAAAAATTCATTAGAAATTTCAGAAATTTTTATAAAAATTTCATTAGAAATTTCAGAAATTTTTATAAAAATTTCATTAGAAATTTTAGAAATTTTTATAACAATTTCATTAGAAATTTCAAAATTTTTATAAAAATTTCATTAGAAATTTCAGAATTTTTTATAAAAATTTCTTTAGGATAGAATAGGATTAATTGTACATTCTGCATTTTTTAAATTTAGAAAATGTAATTTCAACAATAAAAATCGTCTAAATTAGTGATTTTTTAAAATTATTTCTTGGTAGTTGTCGTTTATCGACATGTGTGTTTGCATGAAAACCGGACCGAATCAAGTGGACGCAGCTCATTACATGGTCACCGAACGGTCAAGCTCACCGGTCAAGCAACACGAGGTCACTTGAGACGAGAGATTTTCATTTTTGTCAAAAAAACCAAACAAAAACCGAAATTAAGGGAATTGAAGATCGTTTTATGTTTCTTCGTTTGCAGGAATTGGAAGACGAAGAAACGGATGTCGATAACGACCACATCTGGTGTCGATTCCGTCGTCCGTTACGAATTCCCGGCACCCAATTGGCCGATTTAACTCAGAGTTTGTTCCAGGTTTTTCTTTGGGGCGATTTAAATCCATCGAGTTAGTATTTTAAAAATTGCTTTTGTTGTTTGTTTTTGTTGTTGAGAAAAAGTAACTGGTAGTTACAGTTACTTTTAACGTAATGATGGTCTCTTTTTTTTGTTTTTGTTTTTTGAGAAATAGTAACTGGAAGTTACAGTTACTTTTAACGTAATGATGGTCTCTTTTTTTTGTTTTTTTTGAGAAAAAGTAACTGGTAGTTACAGTTACTTTTAACTTAATGATGGTCTCTTTTTTTTTGTTTTTTTTTTTGGGAAAAAGTAACTGGAAGTTACAGTTACTTTTAACGTAATGATGGTCTCTTTTTTTTGTTTTTTTGAGAAAAAGTAACTGGAAGTTACAGTTACTTTTAACGTAATGATGGTCTCTTTTTTTTTGTTTTTGTTTTTTTAAGGAAAAGTAACTGGTAGTTACAGTTACTTTTAACGTAATGATGGTCTTTCTTTTTTTTTTTCTTCTTCTCAAGCCGGGGCTCCGGTGCTTCCGAAGGAGGACGAAATCGTAACGGTGATCGAGACTTGGAATCACACGGAGACGATGAATATCGTTCATTTGGTCGGAGGCGCCGATGTCGTAAGATTTAGTTGGTGTATTCTAATTGCCGTGTTGGTTGCGACACTCGTCGAACTTTACTGATTTTGTTTTTTAAAAACAAATTGTTGTTCAAATTCCATATAATATAAGTAAGAATAGGTGCTAATTTGCATAAATTATGCAAATGAAGGAAGAACAATGAGAAATAGAACTCTTGATTAATCAGTATTTTAAAGCTGAGATTAAGGTGGTTTTAAAGTGGAAATAACCTTTGAACTTTTGATTATTCTCTCTTTTGGAAGCAAAATAAAGAGAAACTTGAAAGTGTCTTAAAAACTAGAAGAGTAGCTGAATCACTTGAGAGTATTTTCACGTTGTTATCTTTCAAAATAAACTTTTTATAGAACAAAAATTGAAAAAAGAAATATTCTCTGCATTAAAATTGAATCATTTTAAACTGACAAAAAGGCTTATTTTGAAATATATCAACATGAATAGACCCTTAAGTTAATGGCATTTTCATGTTGATATCTTTCAAAATAAACAATAGTATAGTTATCTTTCAAAATTAGCTTTTTATGCAAGTTTGAAAATGACCCAACTTTTGAAGCAGACAATATAAAAAGTTTATTTTGAAAGATATCATGACGAAATTACTATGAAGTGATTCATACCACTGTTGTAGTGGGTTTTAATAATTTAAATTTTTTTTTTAAAAAAATGTTTTAGAAACTAGAAGAGTAGCTTAATCACTTAAAGGTATTTTCATGTTGATATAGTTCAAAATAAACTTTTTATAGACAAAATTTTTTAAAAAAATATCGTCTTCTTAAAGTTTCGTTATTTTCAAACTGACATAAAAAGCTTATTTTTAAAGATATCAACATGAAAATACTATTAACTTGAAGGTATTTTCATGTTGTTATCTTTCTAAAATAAGATTTATAACAAAAGGAGAAATTGAAATGGTTTTAGAAACTAGAAGGGCTGCTCAATAACTTCTCAGTTTAAAAATGATCCAATTTGAAGTAGATAGTATTTTTTAAAATTTTGTTCTATAAAAAGTTTATTTTGAAATGTATCAACATACTTTTAAATGATTGAGCTACCCTTCTAGTATCTAAAACATTTTCTAGTTTTTCTTGATTTTGTTCTTCTCAAAGACGGAATTAATCAAGAGTTCGAACAACGTTTTCTTTTTCTAGAGCTTATCATGTCTGATCACAGAATTAAGTTTAAACTTTAAAACCACGTTAAGTGATTCGGTTACTGTTTTTTTAATTAAATACTAGAAGAGTAACTGAAGTAACACTTTAAACACAAAATATCTGAAGTTATGTTGGCTTTTTGATCTTAAAAGTACTTAAAAATTAAAAAAAAAATACTCAAAAATATAAACTTTAAAACAAAAAATTGTAAAAAATGAAAGTATTTGTGGTGGGCTTCAAGGTTTTGGGCTCCGCTCCCCTTTATACAAAAGATCCCTCCACTTTTTAAGGATTTTAGTTTTTGTTTTATTTTTTGAAGACCTTTTTTAATCTTTTTAGCAAAATTGGTCATAAAAAGGTACTTATATTATATTATTAAATAATTGTACTTAAGACAATAATAATAAGCAGTCAAAATTGCAAAATATGCAAATGAGGAAGAACAATGGAAATACAATAGTGTTAATTTTGAAAACGACTTTCTTTTAAAAAAGCGTTTTAGAAACTAGAAGAGTAAATGTATCACTATTAAAGTTAAATGATTTCAGTTTTAATGTTGATATCTTTTAAAATAAATGTTTTATGGTTGATTTTAAATTCACAAGTTAATTCTGAAAGATCAATATGTAAATTTGGTTGATTTGAAACTTGATATCAATTTGAAATGCCATTTAGTGTAGGAGATACCCAACCTTTTTGAGAGGTGGGCCACCGAGGAAGGTTTTTCTATAATTATTCATAATTTCATTAATTTAAAAAAAACGTAAGAAACAAAGCTTTATTAATAAATATTATTAAAAATAAATTATTTATTATTATAAATAAATTTATAAATTATTTTATTATTAATTAATATAATTAATTTATAAATTATTTTATTATTAATTAATACAGTATAATTAATTTATGAATTATAAATTATTATTATTAAAAATAAATTTAAGATATATTGATAAAATATTTGCGGGCTGTAAATGGCTCGCGGGCCATTGTTTGAAAAAATACACTTGCTTCATTGATTCAGGTAGTTACTCTTCTAGTTTCTAAAACACTTTTCAAGTTATTCTGTAAGTTGTTTTAAAACAGAGAATATCTAGTTATTTTGGATCTAATAAGACAAACATTTTTTTAAAAATATATTTCAATAAATGAAATTTTATAAAATACTATATTTAGAAATTATTATAATTTCCAATTTGAATGAAAATTTATCTTAATTGTGCCAACATTTTTTTTAGACAGCCATAAAGTTTAGCAAAACCGTTTAACACGAAAACGGATAACACAAAAAATCGGATAACACGAAATTTATTTTTCAGTCCTGTCCCTTAGAATAGCATAAAATTCTTTCTTTTGACACGAAATTCGTTTAACACGAAAAGAATATTTCGCGTTAAAACTTTGTTAACTTGTAAACATAAAAATTGTGTTAATTGAAAAAAAAAATATATATATATTCAAGATGTGAAAAAATGACGCAATTTTTAATGGCAAAAATACATAAAATAATTTTATTTCTGTGATAAGATTTTACATTCCATGGATAATAAAAAAATAACTCAGATGATAAAATATTCATGTAATAATTAATGTTCATTAAAACTAAATGTATTTTGTTAAAATTTTATTCAACATAAAAATACTTTTTTTAAAAAACACAATTTTAATTTATTTTGTCTTTTTTTTTTCTACTGTCAAAGTCGAACGTCAGTCATTCTGCAAATAAAACTAATAAATTTGTACAATGACTGATTTTCAACATTAACTGTGGAGTTTTGCATGTGACGTCATATTTGGTATTCGATGTATTGATAAGAATATTTCATTTGTATAGATTTATTTGCCATATGTCACTGTTAAATATGTAATATTGAACGCCATTACGCAAACTGAATTTTATTTTATTAAAAAAAAACGTATAATTTCCAAAATGAAGTGATTTCTAAATGGAGCTACATTTTATTGGCGAACGGATATGTGATTTGGGACCTGAGCACAAATTCATGACGAGGGTGTGACGTCATTCGCGGAGGAATGTTTTAACGCGCGCCTAAAAGTTTGTCAAGGGACGTCATTTCAGTATAATATCAACAATAAGTCATTAATAGTAAATTTATTTCACATTTATATAATAACGGACATCATTACATTTGTATTAATTATTTAATACTAGATGTTTCTCATAAAATTACTAAAGAAACGTCATTTCTGATTGAAACTATTTTCTTTATGTAGCGGAAGAACACATCACATTGAGCCTAAGCACGATATAGACGTCACAAACGTAGCCGTGCGCATACGTTGACGTGAAATCAGCTGTCTGCAGATGTATGACGTCATACGAAGCTATATTCATTGATGTACGAACAGCAGTAAGAAACTTACGAAACTTACATACAGAGCCGCAACCGCATGTGTCTGTATGGATATCTACGTGGCGCAATAATCGCAATTCCGCTCAAGAATAATCAAGATGGATGTCGAATTCGCTGTTATTAGTGTCGTCTTCACGGTAAGCTCCTATTTTTTACGTTTTCAATTGTTTTTCGTTGTTTCTGAACTTGCAGCTAGCTAGAATTTGCAAAAATCTATAAACCTCAGCTTATAAACATAGTTGTTGTTGAGTTTTTGAGTAAAAATCTATGTCAAACGAGTCTTCTGCAAGCGAAACAGTATATTGGGATAGCGACATGTTGCTCTAACTATGAAGTTATTGGGTGTACTAGTATGGCAGACATTAAAGGTAAACATACATGTATGGTATTGCGACGCCATATTTGATTACCCTTTTCTATTTTTTTGTATGGAAGTTTGCTCAGTCTCACTATCCGTTTTGATTCAGATCGTAAGTATGAGATGGGTTGGTCGTGTCCCTTTTAGCGGCTTATTTCATTTTTGCCCGGGTTTTTTTAACCGGAACCGGAAATCAACGTTTTATTGACGATTTGTGTGACGGTAAAATTGTTGTCTTTTGGCTGTAAATTGTAAGTTTTGTGTGGTATTTAGCTGAAAATGCGATGAAATCAGTGAAATGAAGAGACTGAAGACAATTTACGAGCATTTCATTGCTATTTGTAGTTAAAAAAAAAAAAAAACATTCGAAGAAGAACATAAAGTAATGAAAGTGATCAACTGAACAGATGGCGATCGTTAAAGCGCGCACTACCATTTTTACTGGTAAGTGTGTGCACTCTGTGCAATATGTTTACGTTACTTTTTGCTGAACTGAATGTAGGTTGTGATTGTTTAAGTGCACGAGATACATTTTTTTTGGCGCCAAAGTGTAAAATGCCTCGCAAACCCATGATTAGTCTATCTTTCACGTGCAAAATGAAGAGAAACGTGAATATGTTTTAGAAACTAGAAGGGTAGCTTGACTGAAATCAGTGAAATGAAGAGACTGCAGACAATATACGAGCATTTTATTGCTATTTGGAGTTATAAACACATTCGAAAGAGTGATCAGCTGAACAGATGGCGATCGTTAAAGCGCACACTGAGATTTTTTGTATTGGTACGTTTGTGCACTCTGTGCAATATGTGTACGGTACTTTTTGCTGATCTGAATGTAAGTTGTGATTGTTTAAGTGCACGAGATACTTTTTTTTTTGGCGCCAAAAAGTAAACTTGTGATTATTCTGTCTTTCAGATGCAAAATATAGAGAAACTTGAATGTGTGTTAGAAACTAGAAAGGTAGATGAATCACTTAAGGGTATTTTTTATATTGATATCTTTTAAAGTAAGCTTTTTATGTGAGTTTTTTTTTTATAAAAAGTTTATTTTGAAAGATATCGACATGAAAATATTCTTAAGTGGTTGAGCTACCCTTCTAGTTTCTAAAAAACACATTCAAGGGCTTCTTCTCCTTTTTTTAAAAAAACAACAACAAACAAAATTATGTTTTAAAATGAAATATTTTTCCATATTTAATAAATAAATGGGGTCAAAATGACCCTAAATAGAGGAATGTCTTTTAAAATATACGATATTCTAATTTTTTCTGAAGCATTTATCATCCGGTTCCGTTTGTTTTGATGTTTACGGCTATGGTTACCATTTCAGTACCATTACCGTTTCCTAGTAAACCTTCTTCTGTTTCATTGGGTGGGTCATTAAAATCCTATAAAATGAATGAGATTTAAAAGTGAATCGTGACGCCATCTGGTGGGGCGATATGCTTATACGTTTACGTACATCTTTAGGCGCAACGAATTTCTTTTCCATTAATAAGAAATGAGCAACTCCTAGTCGTTGGCACGTGGTTTTCGGTAACATTCGTATGAGGCGCTTAGTTAGCGGTGAAATAAGGTTCGGATTGAGGTTTTTCACTTCTTCGGTTCCTGTTTTAAGATTCATGCAAGTGAGACCATTTATTTGGTGCGTTTGACCACTGGTCATTTTGGTATAGTATTTTTATATTTACCAATGATAAGGCTTGCTGCGGTACCCACGACCAATCCGACACCAACTGTTATACAAGAGAACCAAAGCGGAATAATTCCTTGTATCAGACTGATAGAATCTTCACTGAAAATACAAACACGCGCCAAAAAAAAAAAAGATAAATGACCGGAAGTGACCACGACAATTGCAAAAGCCTTCATTTTACATAATGACTGGTTCAGCTGGTGTAAACGACGTTGGATAAATTCGAGTATCGTTCAGTGCATCGTTGATGGCATATGTCGGATAGTCACCCGGTACGAGACCGAAGAACGTGCTGCCGTTACTATGAAACTGCCCGGTAAAGGAATCGTTTCCAAGGCAACCTTCGGTGCTCATTGGAGCCGTAACGTATGGATTTCCAATTGCCATTCGGCTGATGGAGAGCCACCATCCGAATGCGAGGCTACAGATGTAGCCGACCGTTGCTCCCTGAGTATGAAACATCAAGTGTCGAAACATGTTGCCATTTTTGTTTTATCGGTTTCACTTTGAAGAGTATCGTTAACGTACCTTGGCATTAGCCCATGGAACGAAGAATCCCAGCGTGTAGACAACAGCCGTCGATCCGAGCGATGTACCACCGATTGCTTGCATCGTTTGAATGATACCACCAAAGTGTTGCGCAACGCCACAAAGTCCAAAGACCATAAGTCCGTAAATGCCACCTTAAAGAATAAACTCGAGTTTGAGACAACCTTTTAGATCGTTCGATGATGCGTCCTGGCTTTTAAGAACCTAGAGACACTCGAGAGTTGCGCATGCTGTGAGGCATGTTAAATTGCATGGTTCCGAAGTTGATTAAATGGCTCTAGCGACGAAACGGCAATTTGGAACGTCATGAAAATACCTTAATACTCGAAGAACATATTAAGGAATATGAACTATTTTTTCTTAAAGTTGACAGATGTTCCCGAAGAACGGGATGTATTTAGCAAAATGGACTTTTTGAAGTCAATGGCTTTTTAACATGGGTTGAGCAAATTAGCATAATTCAAAAATTTGTAAAATAAAAATTTGATTGAATATTGCAACCGAAAGACCTTAATACCTGACCATAACACTGAAGAAGCAATTGCAACTTGAATTATTGCACAAAACGTCATTTGAAGAGAGATTTGTATTTAGAATCAAGACCATGTTTGCGGAAACATCAAATTTCACGTAACATTGGGTCTATGCCGTCATGCCATGTCGTCACGCTGAAGTGTCTCTACTCTCTTAACAGGCCCACGAACGTTCGTAGTTTGCAATTCAAAAAATACGAACATACCGATGACTTTGGATAGTATCTTTGCATTTTTATCGGATAGTTTCGGTATAACAGGTCTAATGAAGTCAATCAACATTATCGTAGCAAATGCGTTAACGACAGAAGACAGGGTACTGCAACGTGTAATGCAAGAGCAATCTTTACATGTTCTCAAGATGGCTGTCTTTTTTATAACCTTGTTCTTACCTTAGTGTGGCACATAGTATTCCACCGACATATAATCCTGATAATCCCGGAGTATGACCGAATATATCCATAGCAAAGGAGGCAGACACCTGAAAATGGAAGTCGTACATTGAACGGTTATGACATATGCCAAGATTGGTAAAAACGACAATGGAAACGCAACCTGGTCACGTGATGTGACGCGACCCGAAAGATACGGATCACAGTCGTGGTATTTGGCATACACTGCCATTCCGATCCAAACGGAAGCAATGGAGAGAATTTTTGTGATGATTACCGTTCCGATGACAGTTCTACGATAATAAATTGGGTTAATGTTGTTCGAAAACAACTATAGGAACAGATGGGCGCACTTTCGAGCTCCAGCTAAATTGCGGTTTGCTAACTGTCGCTGTAACGACGATTGGCTCGTTGCCGTAGCAAGGAATCCGAGAGTGAAGTTTCCGATCAAGATGGACCACACGGTGTAATTGGAAATGGGAGATGGTGTCCAACTAAGGAAGCAAAATGTAACCATCAGGAAGCTAGCAATTGTTAGCACGAGCAATACTTAACTATACTTACTGAAAGAAAGTTGTTCGTTCTCCGAGTCGGTTTCGTTCCCATATTTTACCGAAACCACCACCTTCTATGGTACCCATGGCTACCATCATTATGTACGAAACAAAAATCATAATCATCTGAAATACATCTGTCCAGATGACTGCTATAAAGCCTCCCTTTGAATATGGTAAAGCAAAATGGTTAAAAACAAGAGGAATTTCCGCTGTGCAGGAATTCTGGTACTTCGATGTCTAGAAGCATCTTGTAAAAGAAATTCAAAATGGATTGGAAAATAGAAGAGTAACAGAATGGAGTGGTAGCATTTTTACGTCGAGATATTTTAAAATAAACTTTTTATGGCAGTTTGAAAATGACCAAAAATGGTGTAACTATAAACAAATACCATTTTTGTCTGTTTCAATCTACCATAAAATGTTTATTTTTAAAGATATTGTTAGGAAAATACTTTTAATTCATTGTTTTACACTTCTAGTTTTAAATACGCTTTGAGTTTCTTTTCAAAGAAGCTTCAGAAAAGCTGAGTACTTGAATTACTGCACCTATATTATCGTGATGCCGTATTTACCAATGACGAATAAACTATGCACAATCCGGCAATAAGAGCGATTGAAACCCATAAATGGAGCCCAGTAGCTGTAGGAAAAGAAAAAAAAGTGGCCTCGGATTGAGTTTATTCGAACTGTATTTTCGTCAAGCGGACTGTTGTGATTTCGTACCTTGAGTTAGCACTAGCGCAGTTACGTATGTTATACTTGCGGTTAGTAAACTCTGCAAAATGAATTTGAAACGGTCATTAGAACGTTAAGCTCGACGTCACATGAAAATTTTCCATTTGGCACTGTAGTCTTCCAAATGAATGAATGGCTTTGACCACCAGATGGCACTTTGAGATTTAAAAACTAGCCATTTCGGTTCTTAATGGCTACAATCCGTTTTTAAGGGAGGAAGTCAGCGTTGCGCACATTACGAAAACCGTCAAGATTGCTTTTTCATTTGGAATACTATAGGGCCATTTGGACTTCATGGAACGCTTAGAACACTCACATTTTGTAGGATGGAAACGCTTGCTGGAACTACCCGTAGAAATCGGTTGAAACGATATTCAATGTACTATAATGAAAGTATCTGTTAGAATCTCACTTGCATTATATGGTCGGAAGGTGTTCAGTTTCAAAGCTCTTGTGTAAAAAGTAAGCCAGCTTGAGCTTGCTCTTGGCTAAAATGTAAGCCAGCTTGAGCTTGCTCTTGGCTAAAAAAAAACTATACGTGGCGCTGAAACACGGCACGTCTACAGCTCATTTTGTTTTAGCTATGCTGTTCTAGATGATGGATAACAACTTTGCTGGATAGCTGGCGAATCTATAAAAATCTTGCTGTGACTACCACGTTGCAGCGCCTGCTAACTTGTTACCCAGCTACATTGCCTGTCACATGATAGCTGATTTGAAGCTTACTTTTTCAAGAATGACAATACTTTTAGTCATTTAACAGTTGCTATTCTAGTAGCTAGTATTCTAGCATGACGTTCAACAGGTACTATTCTAGCAGTTAGAGTATATAGCACAGCATTCAAGTAGTTGCTATTCTAGCATGTCATTCAACAGCTGGATTTCTTGTCTGTCATTCGACAATTACTATTCTAGCAGCTAGAATAAAGCTCGTCATCCAGCAGTTGCTGTTCTGGCATGTGATGCAACAGTTCCTCTCCCAGCTACTGGATTTCTAGCATACTGTTCGGCAGTTGCAATTTTAGTATGTCATTCAACATTTCCTCTTTCAGCTGCTGAATTTCTAGCATGCTGTTCAGCAGTTGCTATTCTAGCATGTCGTTCAACAGTTCCTCTTCCAGCTACTGTATTTCTAGCCTGTCATTCGACAATTACTATTCTAGCAGCTAGAATAAAGCTCGTCGTCCAGCAGTTGCTGTTCTGGCATGTCATGCAACAGTTCCTCTTCCAGCTACTGGATTTCTAGCATGCTGTTCGGCAGTTGCTATTCTAGCATGTCGTTCAACAGTCCCTCTTCCAGCTACTGCATTTCTAGCATGCCGTTCAACAATTACTATTCTGGAAGCTAGAATAAAGCCCAGCGTTATCAGCAGTTGGTGTTCCAGCATGTCATTCAAAAATCTAGCAGGCCGGCACTTTTTTAAATATTTTAGCACAAACTGCTAAGAAACTGAACGTGAAACCACTCGCCTGATTAGTTGTATTCACGTTGAGTTTATACAATACTGGCACAGTTGTGAAAGTGGCAATTGCCGAACCGACGATATAAGTGAAACTAGAAATAATTAACTGAACACCATTACAGTATGCTTCCATCGGAGTTCCGAGTAACGATCCCGACGAAAGTGATGTAGCTGCAGCCGACAAAATGAGCGGCGTCAAACCGAGCGACTTGTTGGCCACCAAGAACTCTCTAGTGTTCTTGGAAAGTTGCGCTTTCCAAACATAATAGAAACCGATGATGGCCGTGATGCCGAGCACGGCGATCACAATGGCATAATCATAGACGGTGAAGTTATATTCGAGTTCGTTGTATTCGGTCATTGTCGTCGTTGAAGCGCGCTTTCCGATAACTAAATGATGTTTCACCGACGGTTGTAAGTGGCTTTATGTAGTCCAGAAGAAGCCAGCTTTCTTAGTGGTCACAATTTTTCTCGGAAGTATTTTAAGATTTGTTTCTTGGTTGTCACTTGTCAGAGTGGTGGCCAACTTTGTAATGTGACGTGTGCCGCACACCATAAATCACAGAAAGCGCTTGTGAGAAACACACGTTCTGAAACTCATCGTGTTGAATCCAACGGCTGAATCATCCGATCAGACGGATGATGAAATAAAAACTTTTGTTCTAAAGTAACAGACATGTGACATATTGTTTTTTTGACTTTTATCTTTCAAAATAAACTTTTTTATAACAAATTTTTAACTTTTTCATCCAAACTGCGATAAAAAAAACGTTTATTTTGAAAGATAACGTCATAAAAATACGTTTGCCACATTCAGTTTTTACTGTTCTAGTTTTTAAGAAGCATCTGTTAAAATAAATTCAAAATATATTTGAAACTAGAAGGGCCATTGGAATGAAATAAGGAATATTTTTTTTCTAACGATATCTTTTAAAATAAACTTTTTATAATAATGAAATACAAAGTGTTTTTTGAAACTAGAAGGGAAGGGAAGAATGATAGAATATTTCATAATAAACGTTTTTATTGAACGAAATTCAAAGTTTATATTAAACTAGAAGAGTAAATCAATTTAATTTGTAGGATTATTTACATATTGTTCAAAATAAACGTTTTATGGTTGTTTAAAAAATGACAAAAGGGTTTGTTTCTGATTGGTTATCAAAACATAACGATTTTTAGATCTTTTTCAAATTGTTGTAAAAAGTATATTTTGAAAGATATTGTCATAAAAATCCATCATTTAAATTCCATTACCCTTCTAGTTTCAAATGCACCGTGAATTTTTTTCCGCAAAAAGTTCAATTTGAAATATTTTGTCATAAAACTACAACATTTAAATTCCTTTACTCTTCTAGTTTGAAATACATCTTGAGTTTATTTCCGCAAAAAGTTTATTTTGAAAGATTTTGTCATAAAAATACAACATTTAAATTCCATTACCCTTCTAGTTTTAAATACTCCTTGAATTTCTTTCCACAAAAAGTTCAATTTGAAAGATTTTGTCATAAAAATACAACATTTAAATTAGTTTGCCCTTCTAGTTTCAAATGCACCATGAATTTTCCGCAAAAAGTTCAATTTGAAATATTTTGTCATAAAAATACAACATTTAAATTCCTTTACTCTTCTAGTTTGAAATACATCTTGAGTTTATTTCCACAAAAAGTTTATTTTGAAAGATTTTGTCAAAAAAATCTAACATCTTTGTTTCAAATAGACCTTGATTTTTTTCATAAAAAGTTTATTTTGAAAGATATCAATATAAAAATGCTATCAACTCATTCCAATTACTCTTCTAGTTTCAAATACGATTTGAATTTCATTTAAAAAGATGCTTTTTAAACTTGGCCCGATTTATGTTGGCTCGCGGGCCGCAAAATTACTTCAACGCCTTTGAATAACCAATAGTTTTATCCTTAATTCGATGGTTCCTTATGATTGGCTGGCAAACGCTTAAAAATGTCAATCGGATCAAAGGTTTTTCTTAAATTAATGATTGGTTTCTGAACGTTCGATCTTCGATGTTTTTGAGATCAGTAGGGCTCGGATTTTTATGCAATATCAGTGCAGGTCGTTCTCAATCTGTGGCCCACGGGCCAATTGTGAAACAACAATCTCGTTTAGATCAACTAATAATAATGATTTTTTTAAAAAAAAAAATCAAAAAACACTGGTTAGAGACTAGAATTCTCACAATTACAATTAGTACTCTGCTAGCAGCCAAATAGGCTTATGACAGAGGGATATAAAACTCCACATGCAGCATTAACTGTAAGTAAGGTGACATCTAGCCTCTAACTAGACGTTTTTTGATTAGAAAAAAGAAAAGCATAATTGCAGTTGATCTAATGATGATGATGCTGGTGATAACTTCACAATTGGCACTTTGGGGGCCACAAATTGAGAAACATTTGCTTGTGATATTGGCATAAAAATCCGAGCCAGAAATCTGGTTTTGTTTGAATATTTTTAATTCTTTAAGGATTTTTATATTAATTTAATAAAACAATGGGGGAGAAAGTCTTGCAAGTCATTCTATTTCTGTGGATCCTTTTTATATTTTCGATTGTGAAATTTTAAAAAAAGTAGAAAAGACAAAATTCAATGGATTTAATGAGATTAAATAAGCCTCTAAATAGAGAGAGCTCTATTGGCTTTTATTATTAATAATTAATTATCAAAAGATGTTAGGATTAAATATTATTAATTGGATTTTGTTGGTTTCAAGAGTTACGACACAAAACAGCAACATTGTTTATTATATAAAATCATAACCACTTCTTAGAAAAAAAGTCTTAATTTTCAAAATATGATTGGCAAGTGTCAAAGTTTGTTACAAATGATATCGTTCTAAATGAACTTTTGCTTTTTTAGATTAAAGTAGGCAACAAAAAAAAGTTTTTTTTTTTCTAAATTTGAAAAAAAAAATGGTTTATTTTGAAAGATATTGACATGAAAACTATAATTTTTTTATTTAAGTTTGAAAATGAACTTCAAAAAAATATTTATTACTCTTGAAGGTAACTGAAATGTCATAAAAAGTTTATTTTGAAAGATATTAAGATGAAAAACACAAACTTTTTATAGAACTTTTTATGAAAGTTTGAAAAAACTTCGAAAAAAGTATTCATCAAATTGGAATGTAACTTAACTAAAAAAAATCATAAAAAGTTTATTTTGAAAGATATTGACGTCATAAATACAACCTTTTTATGGAAGTTTGAAAAAACTTCGAAAAAAAGTATTCGTCAAATTGGGAGATAACTTAAAATTGTCATAAAAAGTTTATTTTGAAAGATACTGCCGTGAAAAACACAAACTTTTTATAGAACTTTTTGCGGAACTTTTTATGAAAGTTTGAAAAAAAAAAAACTTCGAAAAAAAAAGTATTCATCAAATTGGAATGTAACTTAAAAAATATCATAAAAAGTTTAGTTTGAAAGATTTACCTATCTAGTTTTTAACAAATTATTAAAGCTATTGGTATCTGATTTCTACATTTTTTTACAGAAAAAAAAAAAGATCTGAATAAGGTTCTACAATTGGTGATAAATTATTCACAATAAGATTTGGCGGCCATCTTTATTTTTTTCATAACGGCGACTAAATGCGGCCATCTTTGGTAAAAAAAAATGGCGACTAAATATTTATTTAGTTTTTGTTTTGATGAGAAGAAGCATTTAAAACCAAACAAAATTTGAAAGAATGAAAGCTACGAAAACTTCCATCTCTATATAGTTTAATTTGAAAGATTTCACAGCATGAAAATGCTTTTAAGACATTGATCTACTATTCTAGTCTCTAACGAACTTTGTATTGTGTTGATTTTGATGTCAGTTAATAAGAAAACATCGGTTGAATGTCCGGTTATTTTTTTTTTAGAAATACTGATAGTAATTGTATATTTTGAGCTTTTTTTTATCTCTCATTTTGTACAATCTAATTGAGAGAGAGAGAAAGGTTGTTTAACTTTTCGGTTAACTTCTGAGAGTTAAATTTCGGATAGTTTTTTGTTTTGTTTAGTAAATAATAATATATATAAGTGACAATTCAAAATGGCTACCCAATTATCACAACTTTAAGAGTTAATCAAACTCTTTGTTGATAAGTTTTAATAGTAAAAACTTCAATAAAAAAATCTGGTGCGTAGTTCATTGAAAAGGTCAAATATCCAATGTATAACGACGACGGGTCAGAACAGAGAGAGAGAGAGAGAGAGATCTTTACAAATATCATTCAATTATTGGATTTACCAATAAATGAAAACTAAGAATTGAGTTTCACGTGATTCAAAGATGGAAGTCCTTTTCATTTTCAAAGACACTTTTATCAGAGAAGTTAAAAAAATATATAATTTTTATATTTGAAGAGAGAGAGAGAGAGAGAGAGAGAGAGAGAGAGAGAGAGAGAGAGAGAGAGAGACACACAGACAGACAGGAGAGAGAGAGAGAGAGACAGGAGAAGATTGACAGGTTAAAAGTAATTGTGACCTCTTTAATTAATATTTATCATATATTAAAATTAACACTTATTCCCTTTATTATTGGCTTTATCAGGAAACTAAAGCTAAGATCCCACATGCGTAAAATATCAACAGAAAGCAAGACGAGCTCCATATAAGAGGAGCTTCATAAAAAAAAACTTGTATAAATTGCATGGCGCCATGCAACCTCCATAGGTGGCCAACTCCACACGTGCCAATTAGTTGAAATCGAATGCACCCTTTTAGCCTCTAAAAGCGTCCAAATCAACCTTAATTATCAGCACGTGGACAAACTTACATCCAGAATATAAGTGAAGGGAGAGAGAGAGAGCACGTGGAGAAATAGCGATGACGTAATTAAAAGTTTGGCCACGTGCAAAGAAAAAAGGAAGTCATTCAGTACATTTCTATGGGAGGAGGGGCTAGTGGCGCCATCTAACGCTAAACGCACAAAATAAATGGTCTACTTTTGCATTCTTAAGCGCTTGGTTATCTTCATGCGACTATTGTAGCACTTGCGACAATACGGAACAGTGACGTAATTGTCTGTGTTTCGGCATATACAGAGTAGTACAAATGTGTACAGCGCCCCCTATTGGCATACAATAATTAATATGAATAATATTGTTCAGTGCAACATGATCGGTCTTCGTGATTTAGCAACCCTCTTAAAAATATTAACCTTGACTCTAGCGGAAGCGTTAAGTAAATAATTGATGCTGATTGGCAGCAAGACTGACAAACTAAAGGCACAGACCGAATAAGGAGGAGAATAGAAAGGAAAACTGGTGACAGATTTTATTCTGCGCATGTGCACAAGTTTCTATAGATTTTATATGAAAAAATTTCTTTTCTAATTCTTTTCAAAATGGCGGTATATTCCTTTTCAAAATGGTGGTTTAATAGTTTTCAAAATGGCGGTATATTCTTTTTCAAAATGGTGGTACAGTAAAATTTATTATGTATTTTAAACGATTACAACGAGAAAACGATAAAACGAGATGAAAATTCGATTATTTTTTTAATTCTGGATTCGCTGTGTTGTGAATTTCATTTTGATTTCAACTTCTTCAAATTCCTAAGATGAAACAAAAAAAAACATCGAGTTTAGAAAGTTTTAGTTTCTAAAACACTTTTCAATTGAAAGCGTTTTAGAAACTAGAAGGGTAGCTCAAGTAGCTAAAAGCCTATTAAAAACCCTTTCTAGATTTTCTTAATTTTGCTCTACTGAAAGACAAGAATAATCAAGAATTGTTCGTAAACCCATCTTAAGGTGTGAACAATAGGTTTTTTATCAGAATTAATTACAAATGATGCCACTAGATGGAGTTACGTGAATTCACGTGGCCACTCCCTTAGATTTCTATGGACGCGTGGCTAAGTTCAAGAAGCGAATTTACCCGGTTACAAGTACGTAGGTTTTTAAAAGCATTTATTAAACAAAATTCATTGTTTTTTAGAAACTTGATGACTAAATGAAGCGAGTGAACCCTTTTTTGTGACGATCTCTTCAGAAATAATCATTTTATGACAGTTATAAAACGAAGATAACAGCAAAAACCGAAAATCGGCGTTTTAAAACTGTGATAAAACGATTATTTCCTAAGAAGATCGTCACAAAAAAGGGTTCACTCGCTTCATTTATTCACCAAGTTTCTAAAAAAAACAATGAGTTTTGTTTAATAAATGCTTTTAAAAACCTACATACTTGTTACCAAGTAAATTCGCTCCACGAACTTAGCCCGACGTCCATAGAGATCGAAGGGATTGGCCACGTGAATTCATGTAACTCCATCTAGTGGCATCAATTGTAATTAATTCTAATGAAAACCTATTGGTCACACCTTAATTAAACTATAAGAATTGCTTGAATTATACATTTACATGAGTTGGTGGCACAAATGTGTTTTCATTTCTCAAGAAACTGACAAGTCCGAGCCGTTCCTGAAGGGTTTTTGGAAACTTCCGATAAAATCGTTTTACAATTGGACTAACGAGATTTGGATCTAAGTTACCAATATCTGTAGGACCTGTTAGTATAGTTAAAAATTATACAATTTGTTTCAACTGGTGGCAATTGATGATATTGGGGGGTTTACCAGTTAGGAAACTTGCAAGCAGTCCAACGAGGACTGTGATGCAAAGTGTGATAGTGGTAAACCAGATAGGAATGATATCGTGAAGTGCAAATGAATCATCTGATTCAATGGTACGCTGACTTGTATTCAAATATATACCGGTTAGTTAGTCAGCATTGACGGTACCCGAATGTTCAGATTCAGATATGGAAGGTTACCTTGTTGGACTTGCAACTGTTGTTGCTTCTAGTAAAAGTCCAGATGTATTAAGTAGTAAAGTTTGGTTAAATTGACTAAGCGGTGTGGTGTCGTTGCACGCGTCTGCAGACACGGGTCCCATGAGGTACGGGTTACCGATGAGCATTCGCTGTATGGATAGGTACCATCCACATCCCAGACCAACAAAGTAACCAATGGTAGTTCCCTGTACAAAAAAAGGCAGAAACAAGTTTCTCAATTGGGCAAATCTCTAACGTATCCTAACGAGACTTAGGAGTATTTGAAGTAATTACAGTCATACCTCGCTTTACGTTACCTCTGTGAATGATACCTCGCTATAACGTAGTGGACCAAACTATAGTTTTGTAAAGAAGCGCCTTTACATTCTCATTGGTTTCAAAGTTGATTCAGTTAGCGATACGATTTTCAGGAACGCACTACTATAGGATGGAAGAGATAGGGCCATACCTCGCTTAACGATTGAAATGCGTTCCTGAAAATCGTATCGTTAATGGAAACATCATTGGAGTCAGTTGCAAATGTACATTCGCTCATCTGTACAAAACCATAGAGTTTGGTCAACTATGTTATAGCGAGAAATCTGTTTTCAGAGGTAACATAAAACGAGGCAAGACAGCCGTTGCTTCAATTACCCAGGGGTACCTTGGCGTTTGCCCATGGAAAAAAGAAGCCGAGAAGATAAATTCCCGCATTTGTTCCCAACGATGTACCTCCTATAGTATGTACTACCTACAAATCAAGGAATTCGTTATGTTTAGCTGAGGTATGGTTGTCTTAACTTCACTAAGGGCCTTTACAAGACGTGCGACGTTTTAGTGGTTGAGTTGGACTGCAAACAATAGTCGAATATGACAGCCAGTGGTTGTGCTGTGGTTGACAAATGTATTGCTTTGGAAAGTCTTTAGACCTTTTCTTTGGTGAACTGCAGTCACCAGACAGGGGTTGATCCCCGACACTCATGGGTCACAACTGTGGTTCTCATTTTCACACGGACTACTTGCCAATTACCTGTCGCATCTCTACGAAACCACAATGACCAATGTGTTTTCTGGTCGGAGTTCATTTTATGTGAATGTCTACTAAGGTCGTTTACTTACGACCCCTTTTTGCACTTCACGCAACTACACTAGGACTACTTTCCAACCATTGTCGGGTTTGGCAACACGCCCACCATTGGACCACTAAAAATCGCTCGTCTGTGAACAAAATAAGAAGTTTACCGATACGAAGTTTCCGAAGTACTTAAAAACAGAACTTAGCCCCATGATGGCCATTCCATAGAACATGCCTTTTGTAAGAAATTTGGCAATGTTATTAAAATGTACTATATACCGATACGTATTGTCGAAACATACCGATAACCTTGGCCATTATTTTCGATTTACTATCAGAGGTCTTTGGCATCAGTGGTTTGATGAAATCAATAAGAACAATAGCAGTGAAGGAGTTAACAATGGAGGATAATGTACTGCAAAAAATGCATTGTAGTTGGTCTTTAGTGATTTTTAAGAATGGGTTACAAAAGGGTTAAGATTTCTTAGAAGTTGTTTGTAATGGTGGATTAAGAAAAGATTAATATAGAAACATGTGGACAGCACAAGATTATATAACTCTTACTAGATTTTGTGAATCATAGTGACAAAATATTTCATTGTTGTAATTGTCATGAGGTGACATTGGAAGAAAAAGGTGATATTTGTACCTTAAGGTAGCGCACAGAATCCCGGCAACGTATAAACCAAAGAATCCTGGAACTTCCACGAACATGTCCTTTGCAAAATGTGCTACGATCTGTAAACATCGCATGAATAATTGCTGTTCAGAGCATAGAGACATTCCAGAGTTGCACATGCCGTGAGACGTGGTCTATTTGCACACTTCCGAACTTGCTCAAATGGCTCTAACAACCAAACGGCAGTTCGGAACATCATAAAAATACCTTAATGTCTAAAGAACATATTAAGGAATGTGCACAATTTTTCTTAAAGCTCAAAGACGTTCCTGAAGAATGGGATGTATTTAGCAAAATGCACTTTTTCGAAGTCAATGGCTTTTAACATGGATCGAGCAAATTGACATAATTCAAAATTGCATAAAATAAAAACCCCTTTGAATACTGCAACCAAAATGACGTTAAAACCTGGCCACAACATTTAAGAAGCGAATGCAACTTGAATTATTGTTGAAAATAAAGTTTGAAGCGAGATTTGTAGTTAGAATCGAGACCATATTTTTGAAAAACGTCAGATTTCTTTTAACATTGTGTCTATGGCGTCATGCAGCACGTGCACATGCTGGAATGTCTAGACCTTTAAGCTTGTCCGTGCCGGATACCCGGTATCGACGGGCATGTCTTACGAGACCTGATCGATGGAGTCGATTTCTCCGGTAACAACGGGATCGCAGCGGAAATATCTTGCAAATGCAGACATTCCGATCCAGACGGCAACAAATGACAAGGTTTGTGTAATAGCCGCTGTGATTATGATTGTCCTGGTTATGTAAATATTAAAAATGATTTAAAATGAGCAATGGTTTTATTGTCGTCGAAAGAATTGCATATTTGAAGCCTTCTTACCGTCTTGCTCCGTCAATGGTTTTGCTCGACAATTGCCGTTGTAGCTGAGCTTGGCTACCGGCATTGTCACAAAAGCTAATCCAAAACTCTCCGATGACCAATGACCATACGGTGTACCCCGAGAAGGACACAGGAGTAAAACTAAACAATGAAGGGGATAGTTAGTTCGTCCGTTTTAGTGGTCATTGAGTCGCTCTATCGAACTGTGCGAATGTGGTACGGTTTCCAAGTCCGTTCTTTTCCCAAATGTTACCGAAACCTCCGGCGTCGATTGTCCCTTTGACAGCCAATATAACAAAAGTGACCGCAATGATGACCATTTGGAACACGTCCGTCCAAACAACTGCGGTGAATCCTCCCTGAATAACAATCACATTAAGAGGTGGTTTTGAAATGGTTTAAATGCCGCCACCTCGCACTCTTATTCTCTCTTTTCAGGTTCAAAATGAATAGAAATTTGAAAAGTGTTGTAAAAACTAGAAGGGTAGCTCAATCACTTACTGGGTATTTTCTTGTTGATATCTTTCAAAATAAACTTTTTATGCGAGTTTGAGGGAGGTGATATTTATTACTTTTTGTTATATGAAAAGTTTATTTTGAAAGATATCATAAAACAGGAATCATTTATTCAAAATCGCATTTTTCTCCGTTCTTATATTATTTTAGCTTTTAAATGGGTGTGTGACTTTTGCCCTAAAGACACTTGCCCTACAGACAGTTGCTCTAAAGGAACACTTGCCCTACAGACAGTTGCCCTAAAGCAATTTGCCCTAAAGGTGACACTTGTCCCTACAGACAGTTGTCCTAAAGCAATTTGCCCTAAAGGGACACTTGCCCTACAACTATTTGAACTAAAATCATTTGCCCGAAAGGGAGGTTTGACCTAATCAATAGTCCTAAATGTCATCTAGCGTTAATTTGTTCAAATTTAGGGCAATAGAAAATAGCCTCACCCTATATGTTTGGCCTATTTATTTATTATTCCGGTTTTTAGCCTATTCACACACTTAATAGCTTCAAAATGGCTACTAAAATGCGTTTGATAACAACTATTAAATTTTTAGCATTTAATTTTGTTTATGTTAACTGAACTTAACAATGACCTTTTTATGGCTTTTTAAGTTTCTTGTCTACAAAACTCTGAAATTGACACTTTGGCCCTCTTGTCTTCAATTAAGGACATCATAATATTTGTAATTTGATAAGAGTTTGCAGTAAAAATAACCCCACTTTTAATGCGAATTCTAAAAGGGGTGGACCAAAAAATGATAAAAGAAGGAACCAATTACCAATGAGGAGTAGACTATACAAAGCCCGCCCAAAAGTGCAATAGACACTTGAATATTGAGTCCAGTAGCTTAAAATAGAAAATTGTGAATCAGCCACATGATGATGGCCGTTATCAGCTTCCGTAAATGTGATGGACCTTTGTATACCTTGAGTAAAGACCAATGCTGTGATGTAAGTGACACCAGACATGATAAAGCTCTAGAAGAAACAACAACATTTGTTTTAAAAGTTCCTCGAACTCTGTTTATTAATTATGTCTTTCAGAAGAGCAAAGTCAGGAGAAACCTGAAAGTGTTTAGATACTAGAAGGGTAGTTCACTCACTTAAGGATGTTTTTTTATTAGGGCTGGTAAAATCTTCGATATATCGATATTTCGATTTTTTTAAAAAAATGATCGTATATCGAAAAAAATCGAATAACATAAGAATTTCTCTGTAATTTTCGATTTTTTTCGATTTTTTTTGGAATTTTCGATTTGTTTTGATTTTTCAATTGTTTTGGAATTTTCGATTTGTTTTGATTTATTTCGATTTTTTTTTGGAATTTTCGATTTGTTTTGATTTTTTGGAATTTTCGATTTGTTTTGATTTTTCAATTTATTTGGAATTTTCGATTTGTTTTGATTTTTTTCGATTTTTTTTGGATTTTTTGATTTGTTTTGATTTTTTTTTCGTTTTTTTTTTGGAATTTTCGATTTGTTTTGATTTTTCAATTGTTTTGGAATTTTCGATTTGTTTTGATTTATTTCGATTTTTTTTTGGAATTTTCGATTTGTTTTGATTTTTTGGAATTTTCGATTTGTTTTGATTTTTCAATTTATTTGGAATTTTCGATTTGTTTTGATTTTTTTCGATTTTTTTTGGATTTTTTGATTTGTTTTGATTTTTTTTTCGTTTTTTTTTTGGAATTTTCGATTTGTTTTGATTTTTCAATTGTTTTGGAATTTTCGATTTGTTTTGATTTATTTCGATTTTTTTTTGGAATTTTCGATTTGTTTTGATTTTTTGGAATTTTCGATTTGTTTTGATTTTTCAATTTATTTGGAATTTTCGATTTGTTTTGATTTTTTTGGATTTTTTTTGGATTTTTTGATTTGTTTTGATTTTTTTTTCGTTTTTTTTTTGGAATTTTCGATTTGTTTTGATTTTTTATCGATTTTTCGATTTGTTTTGGAATTTTCGATTTGTTTTTATTTTTATCGATTTTTAGGGAATTTTCGATTTTTCTCGATTTTTTTATCTTTTCGATTTTTTCTCTCTCCATTTTTTCGGTTTTTCGATATATATCGTTAAAATCGATTTTATTAAAATATCGGACCGGTTTCGATTTCTCTAAAATATCGCCAGCACTAATTTTTCTGTTTGGTAATCTTTTAAAATAAGCTTTTTTATGTCAGTTTGAAAATGACCAAACTTCAAAGCAAAGGCAAAATATTTTGTTCCATAAAAATGTTTATTTTGAAAGATATCAATCAACATGAAAAAATACTTTTAAATGATTCACCTATTCTAGTTTCTAGCACACTTTCAATTTCTCTTCTTTGTGTTGCTCTTCTGAAATCCGGGAATAACCGGAGTTTGAAAATCAACTGTTCATACAGTTTGTAGAAGTCCCGCGAATCCTGGAAAAATCCTCAAAAACCTGTTGAAACGGTACTCGACATACTGAAAGAAGACAAAAGCAATTAATTAATTAATTACTGGACTGATGAGTGATGAATCGATGATGTATTACTTATATAATATACAGGCATTTAGAAATCTGGGAGAACATCAGTTGGTTCCGCCCTTTTTATGACAAACGCAACTTCTAATTGGTTGGCTATGTAGTCTGACGTCACATGCTCCGCCCTTTTCAACGTCGAACCACACAACAAACCAATTAGAAGTTGCCGGTCGTCATAAAAAGGGCGGAGCCAACTGAAGTTCTTCCCGATTTCTAAATGTCTGTGTTACTCATTAGGTGACCAAAATGCGATAATCTCAATGATAGCTAGGTGGCGCGACTGGTGGGATGGTGGGATCCATGGGACTGCATAGCAACAGGCATCTGTAGACAGCTTCAGAATTTCTTTGGCTCCGCCCCTTTTATAAGTGTCAGACCAGATATCAACCAATTAGAAATAAAAAGGGCGGAGCATGTGTGACATCAGACCCAGTAACAAACCAATTAAAAATTGATGACGCTCACAAAAGGGGCGGTGCCAAAGAAATACTGAAGCTGTCTACAGATACCTGTCTGCATAGCATGGATAGGAACACATGGGACTGATATACGTTGCCACCGTAATGGCGTTGACGAATAGCTTCAAGGGAACGAACTTGGCGAAACCAGTGGGGAAAAAACGTCCTGTTGAGTTTTCCCTTTCCTTTACCTTTAATTTCAGCCATCCAGGCCCTTGATACTATAATTTAATGTTGTTAACAAAGAGATTCAAGGAATTTTATGGACCTTTGTTGCATTACAAAGATACATATTGTTGTAAAAATTATTGTACTTGATGGATTGTTTTGATTTTTACATGGTGGCATGTCATTAACAGACTTAACATCTTCCAAAAGGTTTCATTTATGGAATTGTTTCCGTTGTAGAGAAATTCTATCAACATACATCCATCCATCCATCCAAATTATGCTCGTTTTCATCATACCCATGATTCTTTAATGCTCTAAGAGCTACAAAGGTCTAAAAAAAACCAATTGTTGCCCATTGGCTCAAAATTCGGAAGCCAATTGCTAGCGACAATTGTCTGTTTACGAAGAATACCTATTGTTTAAATTGGCTGTCGAAAGTGGGCCACTTACTAGCGACAAACGTCCATTTTTGCAAAGAATAGTATTTGTGGCATGTCTGTCACAAGATGGCCACTACTTACTTGGTTAATGGTGTTGACATTCAGTTTATACAAAACTGGCATTGTCGTGAATGCAGTTGCACTGATTCCCAGGAAGAACCCAACGTAACCGATCATCATTTGTACTCCGTTGGCATATCCTTGCATCGGAGTTGCTAGAAGGTTTCCCGAAGTTAGCGCCGTTGCCGCAGCCGACATGACAATGGGCAACAAACCCAACTTCTTGTTGGTCAACAGAAACTCTTTGGTGTTTTTGGAACGATTTGCTTTCCAGACGTAGTAAAAGCCGACAACGGTCGTAAAACCCAGTACTAGTCCAACTATTATGTAGTCCAAGATGCCGAATGTGTTCGTTGTCGACGACGACGACATTTTGTCGAATTCGGATGATCTTCTTCAACAAGTTTGTGTTACTGTTGCAGTCAGTTTATACTTCAGATTACAGTTTGTTGATTGAACACATATTTATTGATTTGTTATCAAAAAAAAAAGCTTTTGAATATTTGGTACTTAAAAATGAATCACTGGTTTTCTTCGCACTTGTCCGTGACGAATGACGTGTTGATTTACAGCACTGTGACTTGTGCTTTGGATTAATTGTCTTAATGAGTGGATGTCAATGTTTGAAAACAATGCATTGTTACATTGTTTTATTGGATTTAACTTTTTTTTTGGTTGGTTAAATGTGTTCTGACTTTCGGACATTTTTATTTTGGGTTTGTTTAGTTTTGTACATGGCTGCAACAGCAGTAATTCAAGGTCGTTCTCTACTACGCATGTGCATCATTTGAATAATGTAATGACTGCATTTCTGTGCATGCGCAGTAGAGAATGGTCTTGAATTACTTGCTGCTTCATTACTTCATGGTGTGAATCTCTAGTATGATAAATTGATAACTATGTTGCAGAAAGGCATCCTGATGTGATGCTCTAGAGTGGCGCCATCTAGTGGCGACTGCCATTAGTCTAATCATTGTTAATTTGTATGTTGGCCACTAGATGGCTTCATTCTAGAGCATCAACAAGGCGTCAAATGGGGGTGATTAAGGCAAATGCCCCTTTAGGGTAAATAGTTTTAGGGCAAATGTCTCTAGGGTAAATGGTTTTAGGGCAAATGTCCCTTTAGGGTAAATAGTTTTAGGGAAAATGCCCCTTTAGGGTAAATAGTTTTAGGGCAAATGCCCCTTTAGGGAAAATGGTTTTAGGGCAAATGCCCTTTTAGGGAAAATGGTTTTAGGGCAAATGCCCTTTTAGGGAAAATGGTTTTAGGGCAAATACCCCTTTAGGGGAAAATGGTTTTAGGGCAAATACCCCTTTAGGGGAAAATGGTTTTAGGGCAAATGCCCCTTGTTTTCACTTGCCATTTTGTTTCTACAAATGGTCTTTGGCTCCCGCAGTTTATCTTGGTCGTTACTTGTCGTCATTCTACCGCTCTCTCACTGTCGTTATTATGAAACACAATTACCGACATTCTTAAGCCAGTCCTACAAAATGTCGTTAAAAAAAAACCCTGTTTTTTTTCTCTCATTCTCAAATGCAACCTATGATGAAATCTTGCAAAATTCAACATTTTTTTTTTTGCATAACATGATAAAAATAAAAAATTTAGAAACAACTTTGTTTAAATTATTTATTTTAACTCTATTGCGTTTTCGTTATCTGCAGCCGTTTCGAATCCCTAATATAAAATCAAAAATAACCAAAGTTTAAAAACGATTTAAATTGTAAATTTCTTATAAATTGAATCATATAATACATCAGTTGGTGGCACGAATCTGATTTTATTTGCTAAGAAAGCGACAAGTCCGAGCCGTTCCTGAAGGGTTTTCGGAAACTTCCGATAAATCCTTTTTACGATTGGACTAACGAGGTTTGGATCCAATTTGCTGACATCTGTAGGACCTGTTAGTGTACAGTGTATAGTTAAAAATTGTACAGATTGTTTCAATTGCTTTCAATAATTATGATATTGGGGGGTTTACCAGTTAGGAAACTTGCAAGCAATCCAACGAGGACTGTGATGCAAAGTGTGATAGTGGTAAACCAGATAGGAATGATATCGTGAAGTGCAAATGAATCATCTGATTCGATGGTACGCTGACTTGTATACAAATATATCCCGGTTAGTTAGTCAGCATTGACGGTACCCGAATGTTCAGATATAGAAGGTTACCTTGTTGGATTTGCAACTGTTGTTGCTTCTAGTAAAAGTCCAGATGTATTAAGTAATAATGTTTGGTTAAATTGACTAAGCGGTGTGGTGTCGTTGCACGCGTCTGCAGACACGGGTCCCATGAGGTACGGATTACCGATGAGCATTCGCTGAATGGATAGGTACCATCCACATCCCAGACCAACAAAGTAACCAATGGTAGTTCCCTGTACAAAAAAAGGCAGAAACAAGTTTCTCAATTGGGCAAATTTCTAACGTATCCTAACGAGACTTAGGAGTATTTGAAGTAATTACAGTCATACCTCGCTTTACGTTACCTCTGTGAATGATACCTCGCTATAACGTAGTTGTCCAAACGATAGCTTTGTAAAGAAGCGCCTTTAACATTCCAATTGGCTTCAACATTGATTTAGTTAACGGTACGATTTTCAGGAATGCACTACTAGAAATGAAAGAAATAGGGTCATACCTTGCTTAACGATAGGAATGCATTCCTGAATATCGCATTGTTAATCGGAACATCATTGGAGTTAGGTGCAAATGTAAATTCGCTTTTTGCTTGTTTGTTCAACTACGTTATAGCGAGGTATCGTTTTCAGAGGTAACGTCAAACGAGGCATGACTGCAGTTGCTTCGTTTACCCCGGGGTACCTTAGCAGTTGCCCATGGAAAAAATAACCCGAGGAGATAGACTCCCGTGTTCGTTCCTATTGAGGTACCGACTATAGCATGTGCTGCCTACAGATATAAGCAAACATTTGTCTAACCGAAGTATGGTTGCCCCCTAACCTTTACTAAGAAGTTTACCGAAACAAAGTTTCCAAAGTACTTAAAAATTGAACTTAGCCCCATGATGGCCATTCCGTAGAATATGCCTTTTTTTTTGGTAAGAAATTCGGCAGTTAATTAAAATGTACGATGTACGATACCGATACGTGCCGAAAACATACCGATAACTTTGGCCATTACATTGGATTTACTATCGGATATGTGTGGCATCAGTGGTTTGATGAAATCAATAAGAACAACAGCGGTAAAAGAGTTAACAATGGAAGATAATGTACTGCAAAAAAAAATTGTATTGCAGTAATTACGAAAGCATTGTCACAAGGTTAATATTGTATACCTTAAGGTAGCGCAAAGAATTCCGGCAACGTACAAACCGAAGAAACCTGGAATTGCCACGAACATGTCCTTTGCGAAATGTGCCACGATCTGTGTTAACGATGGTACTATTACCGTTAAGTTAATGTTTTACGCTACTATACTCGGTATGTCTTGCGTGACCTGGTTGATGGAATCAATTTCTCCGGTGACAACGGGATCGCAGCGGTAATACCGTGCAAATGCCGACATTCCGATCCAGACTGCAACAAGTGACAATACTTGTGTTATGGCTGCTGTAATTAGGATTGTCCTGGTTATGTAGATATAGTAAAAATGGTTTAAAATGGACAATATTATATTATTGTATAGCTGGTTGCGGAAAATGTATACTTATCCGCACTTTCCTTAATTCAACGATTTGCCAATCGGCGAAACGATCAACGTTTTTTGTCTGATTGAGTTAATGGGTTGGTCATCGCTGCCCGATGGCAGCGATTGCAATCGGTAATAGTGTTAACGATGCCAGCGCCCCCTATATCGGCCATTATACTGGCCCTTATTGACGTCCGTGGCGCCTTCAAAGGTTCTTCAGGAGAAAAACATTCCGAAAAAATTCAAAGTGTTTTAGAAACTAGAATAGTTGGTGATAATGCTAAAAGTTTTTTCAATGATGATATCGTTCAAAATAAACTTTTTATGACAGTTTTGAAGAAAAAAAAGGCCGAAAATAATTTTTCATGAAATTTCAATGGAAAAACCTAAAAACGGGTCATTTTTCAAACTGAACTATAAAATTGTTTATTTTTTAAGATATTATCATGAAAACCCTTTTAGCATAATCTTTTACCATTCTAGTTTTGAAAACAATTTGAATTTTTTTTCTCGTAATGTTGTTTTTAAAAAAACGTTCGCTTGACGTTTTTGCGTCCAAATTTTACGAAAACCGTCAATGGAGCAGCATAGCATTAACCACGTCTGGTGGGACAAAATGTAAATATCTATAGAGCCACCCCCGCCACCCCACGCCCCGCCACCTTAAGGAAAGTACGGCATCTCTTATACTGTTGAGTTGCTCATTTAGAGCTTTCGTACCGTCTCGCTCCGGCAATTGTTTCGCTCGACAGTTGCCGTTGTAGCTGAGCTTGGCTACAAGCCGTAGCACAAAAGCTAATAAGAAACTCTCCGATGACCAATGACCATACGGTGTATCCCGAGAAGGACACCGGAGTGAAACTAAACAATTAAACGGATTGTTAGTTTGTCCGTTTTAGCGGTCATTGAATCGATCTATCGAACTGTGCGAATGTGGTACGGTTTCCAAGTTCGTTTTTTTCCCAAATGTTACCGAAACCTCCGGCGTCGATTGTCCCTTTGGCGGCCATTAGAATAAATGTGGCAAAAATGATGACCATTTGGAACACGTCCGTCCAAACAACTGCAGTGAATCCTCCCTGAAAAACAATCACATTGAGGTGGTTTTAAAAGGTGTAAATTCGAAACAAACACACAAAAAAAAAATGCCAGAAAAAGCAATCTTTGAAAACAAAACTCAACTAAAACAACTGTCAGCAGTTACTCAAAGACAAAACCACAAGAAATTTGTGACAAAACACAAACAAATTTGTGACAAAACACAAACAAATTTGTGACAAAACACAAAAAAATTTGTGACAAAACACAAAAAAATTTGTGACAAAACACGAACAAATTTGTGACAAAACACGAACAAATTTGTGACAAAACACGAACAAATTTGTGACAAAACACAAACAAATTTGTGACCAAACACAAACAAATTTGTGACAAAACAGAAACAAATTTGTGACAAAACAGAAACAAATTTGTGACAAAACACAAACAAATTTGTGACAAAAACACAAACAAATAGGGTTTTTATACAGACAAAAAGTTAACAAAATGTTGCATAATTACGAGACAAAACAAAAACATTTTTGATGTTTACCAACTTATGTTGGGGGACATCGAATAGTTTGTAAAATTGCAGACAAAACAAAACATAAATGTCGTAGAAATGTTTTAGAATTGTCGCCAATTTGTCTCGAAACACTTGAGTTTCTATTTTATTTGTGTTTTGTCAGCTTAGATGTGGACCCGACCTTAAGTTTTAACATTTGATTTTATTTGTTTTTAAATGAATGAACTTAACAATGACCTTTTATGAGTGATTTTTTTTATCACAAGATTTATTAATGGATGACTTTTTAAGTTTCTTGTCTACAAAACTCTGAAATTGACACTTTGGCCCTCTTGTCTTCAATTAAGGACATCATAATATTTGTAATTTGATAAGAGTTTGCAGTAAAAATAACCCCACTTTTAATGCGAATTCTAAAAGGGGTGGACCAAAAAATGATAAAAGAAGGAATCAATTACCAATGAGGAGTAGACTATACAAAGCCCGCCCAAAAGTGCAATAGACACTTGAATATTGAGTCCAGTAGCTTAAAATAGAAAATTGTGAATCAAGTTTAATCATCCACATCATGATGATGGCCGTTATCAGCTTCCGTAAATGTGATGGACCTTTGTATACCTTGATGTAAATGACACCAGACATGATAAAGCTCTAGAAAAAATAACAACATTGGAAACAATATTCTTTAGAAAGGAAAACAAAAAAAAGGTCTAAAAAGTAGAAAAAACAAGCTGTAATCCCCTCTTGTCTTGTTGGTGTAGTGGTTAGTGTCGTCTTAGTCCATAGTTATGTTGAAAATTGATGGACAAACAAACAAACAAACAAATTATAAAGTTAAATAAAAGCGAGTAAAATATACGGTTTGTAAAAGTCCTGCGAATCCTGGAAAAATCCTCAAAAATCTGTTGAAACGGTACTCGACATACTGAAACAAACACAGAAAAAGGAAATTCTGTGGATTAAGAGGAGCTCCATTAAAAAAAAAAAATACTTGTGTAAATTGCAAGGTAGATGGCGCCATGTAACCTCCATAGGTGGCCAACTCCACATGTGCCAATTAGTTGAAATCGAATGCACCCTTTTAGCCAATAAAAGCGTCCAAAACCACCTTAATTATCGGCACGTGGACAAACTTACACCCAGAACACAATATAAGTGAAGAAGAGATCACGTGTAGAAATAGCGATGACGCAATTAAAAGTTTGCCACGTGCAAAAACAAAAAAGAAGTCGGTCAGTACATTTCTATGGGAGGAGGGCTAGTGGCGCCATCTAACTCCACACGCACAAAATAAATGATCTACTTGCATTCTTAACCAAACTTCAAAAGCTTCAACTGAAAAGCAATAGTTGCCTGTAAGCCATTGCTAGCAACAAACGTCCATTTTTGGAACAGAATAGTATTTGTGGCATGTCTGTCACAAGATGGCTACTGTACTTACTTGGTTAATGGTGTTGACATTCAGTTTATACAAAACTGGCATTGTCGTAAAGGCAATTGCACTGACTCCGAGGAAGAACCCAACATAACCGAGCGTCATTTGTACTCCGTTGGCATATCCTTGCATCGGAGTTGCTAGAAGGTTTCCCGAAGATAGCGCCGTTGCCGCAGCCGACATGACAATGGGCAACAGACCCAATTTCTTGTTGGTCAACAGAAACTCTTTGGTGTTTTTGGAACGATTTGCTTTCCAGATGTAGTAAAATCCAACGACACCCGTAAAACCGAGCACTAGCCCAACAATTACATAATCCAAAACACCGAATGTGTTCGTCGTCGACGACATTTTGTCCAAGTCGATTATCCTCGTCGAAGAATCAATTCCAAACTGATAAATGATGTCTTCACGTGTTATTGTTATATTAATTTTATACTTCAGATTAAAATTTGTAATTTGATCCAACAAGCTTTGATCGAAAAAGCTTTTGATTGGCAGCATTTCAAATCCCAATGTAATTTATGTCCTTCTAATTGTCTGATCTGATCAATGATCTGAACTTGGAAAATGCTTTTTCTATATTTTGCAATGGTTACTTATGGGGGGAGCGTCTTAAGGTTGTTTCGCCCGAATCGGCTCGGAGAGCCGGAGACATGCCGGTCGCGGTCTTCACATTAGGCCGAAAGCCCTAGCTATTCTGGGTTTACCTAGTCGATTTTTTGGTTTTTATTCCATCCGGAATTTTCCTTTCCGATTTGAGCCGGTCTATAGCGTGGGACAATTTTTTAGGTCCTTATTCAGACCATGCAGTTAATTTAGGTTAAAGTAAAGTTCCTCTATACTGCGCATGCGCAGAATACATTCACTGAAGTATCATCTACTTCGGTTGATGCATTTAAACAACACGCGCATGCGCAGTATATAGAGAATGCGGATTCACCTTAACCTGCATTAACAACGTGGTCTGAACCAGGTACACATTTTTTTTTTCAATGAAAAAGTGACTGGTTAAAGGCTAGTTTTAGATGCAAAACTGCAAAATGTTAACCTCTAAAGCAGCCCTTTTTTTGAGGAAAGAAAACGTAATTGCGATTGATCTTTCCTTTGCAAATTGCAAAGAAACTAGAAGGGTTAGCTCAATCACATAAAAGGCTATATTTTCACGTTGATATCTTTCAAAATAAACTTTTTATGTCAGTTTGAAAAATGACTCCAACTTTAAGTAGAGAGGATATTTCTTAAATTTCTGTATATAAAAAGTTTATTTTGAAAGATATTAACATGAAAGTAATACTCTTAAGTGGATTGAGCTACCCTTCTAGTTTCTAAAAAAAAACACATTCAAGTTTTGTCCTCAAATAAAGAATTATCAGAGTTTGAATACCATAGGTGTCCATAAGCCATCTTAAAAGCTAGAAATGTTCTTCGTAAAAAAAAAACTAAGAACATTTCTTCGGTGAACCATTCTAGTATCTAATTATTGAAATTGTTTTTATTTCAGAGAATGTCGCGGTCCCCCTGACAAATGTTGCTTTAGTCTTTTATGCTTCAAATAATTCAGTTTTTTGTGCGAATTTCGTGAATTTCGTGCGATTAATTGGTGAACTTTGAACTTTCGAGGCTACGACGTTCTGTAACGGTAAGTTTATTCATTTTTTCTTTCATTTTTAACTATTTTTCCGGGTGAATAATTTGATTACTTATTGAAAGTTTCGAATGAAAAGACAAACGAAACTGACATTTTATCGAAATATATTTAGCTTTTAAAAGATAGTGTGAACTGACAGGCAGTTAGAAATAGGTGAAAACTTCAGTTGGCTCCGCCCGGCCTTGTTATGACGACTGGCAACTTCTAATTGGTTGGTTATGTAGTCTGACGTCACATGCTCCGCCCTTTTGCAACGTCAGACTACACAACCAACCAATTCGAAGTTGCCGGTCGTCATAACAAGGGCTTAGCCAACTGAAGTTTTCACCTATTTCTAACTGCCTGTTGTGAACTGAGTTTTTGTTTTTGAAGAATTTCCGATTTAAAAGACATATATACCGGAAGGTGCAGAGAGATTCAAGTACTGAGGTTTTTAGAAACACCTTTTAAAAGAAATTCAAAGTGTATTTGAAACTAGAAGAGTAAAGGAATAGAATGACCGCATTTTGATGACGATATCTTTCAAAATAAACATTTTTCATGGTAGTTTTTCATCCATATAACAAGGCATTTTAAAACGAAAAAAAAAATTGTCTTTTTCAAACTTATATAAAAAATTTAATTTGAAAGATAGCGTCATAAGATTTGAACCAATCAAATCCTTTATTCTTCCAGTTTCGAATACAATTTGAATTCTTTTCGAAAGATGTTTCTAAAAAAGCTAAGTACTTGAATTTCTCTGCACCTGGTATGTTTTTTTAGCAAAAATTTGCTATTTCTGTGATGTTTTGAGAGTTATTATTGTTGACAGCTAAACTTCTCAGACGACTTGTACCAAACAAGATGGCTGCCATTTAGTTATATTAGTGTTTTATTGTATATAGATCTATTTCTTCTGTATCATCCTCTTCTTTGACCTACAAAATAAGACAATGACGTATTTTACTTTTAAATTGTAGCTTAAATTTGAAAACAATTAACCTCTTTTCCTTTTTTTTTCAATTTCTTGTCATTCTCCAATAATGTCTTAAGTCCAGTCTTCTTTTGAATGATTCTGGTAATTGTCTACCAATCCATTTTGTTATCGGTGAAATGTAATTTGGGTTCAGTTTCTTCATGTCTTCACTTCCCGTCACGACGCTAACGGACAATCCGACCGCAAGAACTGCGATTATACTTATAGTGCAATACCACAAGGGGATAATGTTGTACAAGAAAGAAGTAAAATTTCTGAAAGAAAGAAAGAAATGGCGAAATTTTGTTAATAAGCCAAAAACAAACCCAAATGTTTCTTTGCTGAAACTGACGAGAGAAGAGCACTTACGACGATGTTGTCGAAACGTCCGTTTGGACAATTTCTAAGGTTGAATTGAAGTTGATTGTTGAATTACAATTTTCTGTTGTTAGTGGCGCTGTAAGGTAATGAGCGCCAGATTGCATATGGCCGATAGAAAGCCACCATCCAATGGCAAGACTTGCCACATAGCCGGCAGTAGCACCCTTTCGAAAATCCCCACAGAGAAATGTTAACTTTTGTCACTTTGATTTATAAATTCATACCTTTGATGTTGCCCATGGAAAGTATATTCCAAGCAGTAGTATCCCTGCTGTTGGAACAACAGCAGGGATACTACTGCTTGGAATATACTTTCCACCGGAACGGTGGAAGTTCCGGAAACGGCTTGGTAAGTCTTTGGTTGGTTTCGAGTGCGGGAAAAAGTTTCGTAAGAATGTGTTTTGTTTTAGTGTCGCTTTTTCCAAAAAAATGGTTACGACAATCAACTACGGAAAGTCGAACCATGTTTGCATACTTGCATCATGTTTCCAAAAGATTGAACAATTTTAGTTAATCCGATGACCAGAAGTCCAAAAAGGCAACCTTTGTTTTTCATTTACGAGAAAACTCAGCATGTGGACATTGGGGATAAATGGGGACATTGTGGGGGTAAATGGGGACATTGTGGGGGTAAATGGGGACATTGTGGGGTAAGTGGGGACATTGTGGGGGTAAATGGGGACATTGTGGGGTAAGTGGGGACATCGTGGGGGTAAATGGGGACATTGTGGGATAAATGGAAAAATTGTGGGGTAAATGGGGACATTGTGGGGTAAATGGGGACATTGTGGGGTAAATGGACATTGTGGTGTAAATGGGGACATTGTGGGGTAAATGGACATTGGGGGTAAATGGGGACATTGGGGTAAATGGGGACATTGTGGGGTAAATGGACATGGGGGTAAATAGGGGCATTGTGGGGTAAATGGGTACAATGTGGGGTAAATGAAAATAAAATTACCAACGACTTTGGAGATAATCTTCGAAGTATTGTTGGATGCGTTCGGAATGATGGGTTTAATAAAGTCCATCAGTGTTATCGCTGAAGCTGCATTGATTACGGAAGATAAAAGTACTGCAACTGAAAACCCAAAGTTATTTTTAAAAAAAGTGAATTTATGAGAATATTCATAATTTTTTTTACCTTAAAGTTGCACATAGAATTCCTGATACGTAAAATCCGGTTATATTCCAGGGGTACTGCGGAAAATTTCTATTGCAAACATGGGGGTTATCTAAAAAGAATGTCCAAATAGTTGGTTTCGACAGTGTATTTTCCGTGCTGCACTTGAACTGTTTGTCCTTCTACCACAGGCCTTCATGGCTGCCACCTACCTCTTCGCTAGATTTAAATCTTCCGCTAAGTACCGGATCGCATTTGTAATGTTTGGCATAAGTGATCATTCCCACGTAAGTCATAACTTGTACTAATGTACATGCGAAGAAGGATGTCCAAATTGACATTCTGAAAATAAAAATTTGCATTTTCATTAATGATGTTGATCATATGAGCAATTCTAAATAGCAAAAAGGTGTATTTACTTCATTGCTCCCGATAATTTCCGATTTGCCATTTGACGTTGTAATTCTGACTGACTGGTTGCATTGGTGGCAAGTGTGATGAAGAAATAACCAATAGTTAACGACCAGATTGTGTACTGCGAATCGGGATTAGGTTGGAAGCTATTGAAGAAGAAGAAGAAGAATGTTGTATTTCCTGGGATATGTGGAAATTTTCCCTAAAGACACTTGATTGAAATCCATTTGTCCTAAAAGTATGATTGCCGAAATCCATTTGCCCTAAAAGTATGATTGCCGAAATCCATTTGTTTCAATGCTAATAGCCTTGAAGGACGATTGCTCTGCTAACATTTGCCCTAAAAAGGATGGTTGTCATAAATTTCTTCGCAGTACTTTATTCTGCTAAACTGGTATTAGGTACAAGTGTGAATAGGGCAAATGTATTTTTAGGGCAAATGTATTTTTAGGGCAAATGTATTTTTAGGGCAAATGTCGTTTTAGGGCAAATGATATCAGGGCATTAAGTGTCACAAACCCATATTACAAGACACTTTTAGTAAAATCTTTCTTCAATGATCAGATATGGGAGACTATCACTTGCGACAAAGGCGATACATTCTTACTATGTGAAAGTAGTACGTTTTCCGTTGTAATTCTTCTCCCAGATGTCGCTTATACCTCCGCCGTCATTTGTAGCCTTCACGAAAAGGACACTACCGGCGATAACCATGACAACGATTTGGATTACATCTGTCCAAATGACTGCATTAACACCTCCCTATTGATACATTAAGGGAAGCTTTTTACAGTATGTTAAATTTGGTACCAATTTCAACACAATAACCTATTTACCAAAGATGAATAGATGATACAAAGAATAGTTATGATCAGCATTGAATGCAACACTTGTAATCCAGTAGCTGAAGTAAAGATAACCAAAATTTAATATTGCAACAACCCGGTATACCTTTAGACCTTTGTAATGGGTTCTCTTTCTCTCTCTCTTTCTTCAGTAGAAACACCTGGGTAGGGTTGGATAGCACCCTGGGTACGGTTCCCTACCACAGGAGTGTCCAGTGTTGTTTACTGGGAACTGCGCAATTTTGAATGGTCCATTCAAGCACTCTGCCGGTATATAGCAGGTTGTTACAGTAAACATTGTTTGATGCAGATAAAAGCGGAGTTTGCAATATCTTGCGACAAAATGACTGTTTATACCGCCAACAAATGATGGCCCCGAGTACGCTTGAAGCATCTTTCCGTCAAAGCGGACAAGCAGATGTTTGCAGTATAAACGGACGTTTACGAAGTGATCCGAAGAAACGCCTGGCTTTGTGGTCTTCCACGCAGAATCAGTGCGCGAAGCAGGCTGGCACACGTGACATTGAGAGGGGAGGGGGCATAGGTGGCCATTGAAGGCGGAGGAGACCCTGGACGACAAGCATTTAAACTTGAAACTGAGATAGTAACGGGAAATGACTTCAAGCAATTCGTTTTATTTTAATTTGGGATGAAATATTGCTACTTATTTGACATAAGTTAGCTTGGTTATTGGCATATTTACCTCTAGATAAAACGGTTGCTGTGGCGTTAGTTACAGCAGCCATGTAAATGCTCTAAATGACAAGAACCCCAAAATCAAGAGAGAAAACGAGTTTTAAGGCGGAAAGCCACAAAAAATGTCAACTTACTGACTGAAGAACCAGAAGTAAATCCGGAATAGTCCGTAGATACCGGTTGAATCTGCATTCTACATACTGGAACCATATTAAACACAATTATTTTCAAGAAATTAGCAACAACAAGAATAAAAATGGCTGCCCGCGTTTAAACCTGGTTGAAAGTGTCGGCATTCATGTTGTAAAGAACGGGTATAATTGTAAAAGCCGTAAAAACGGTACAGATTACAGAGATAATACACGCTGACGTCATTTGGAATCCATTGGTATACCCTTCCATTTTGACATCAAGAAAAGTTCCCGAAGAGAGTTGGGTGGCCACCATGGACATCACCAAAGGAATTAGCCCGGTTCCATGTTTGGCCACGAGGAACTCTCTGAGGGTCTTTGTATCTTTGGCTTTCCAGACATGGTAGAGGCCGACGAAAGCCGTCAGACCGAGAACGACGATAAGTGCTACGTAATCCCATATTACGAACCCGTAGATATTTGACGGAAGAGGATGTCGAGGCTCTTCAATCATCTTGGTTGTTGTAATTTGTTAACTATAGGCAAGTTCGGAGACTGACAAACTAATACACCAAACAAATTTTTTACTACATTTAATATAGATACTTACATAGAGGCTAGGCAAAATGGTAAATACGCTCGTAAATAAAGACAAGTGGTTTTGTGAAACACAGAATTAGACAGGTTTTTGGAACTCCATTTTATAAGGCCGGGTTCACATCAAGCTGCATGACATAACAGAAACTCAAGTGTTTCGAGACAAATTGACGACAATTCTAAAACATTTCTGCGACATTTGTGTTTTGTTTTTGCTTTTGTCTGCAATTTCACAAACAATTCCATGTCTCGTCGCAAGAAGGTAGGCCTAAACATGAAAAATGTTTTAGTTTTGTCTCTGTTTTACGCAACATTTTGTCAACTCTTGTTTGTTGCAGTTGTGGATATTTTAGTATTAAAACAACAACAGAACAGTTGCGTAGTTGACGTAGGGAACAGCTGTAGAAAAACAAAAACACAAATTTGTTTGTGTTTTGTCACAAATTTGTTATGTTTTGTCTTGAGTAACTACTGACAGTTGTTTCAGTTTTGTTTTGTTTTCAAAATCTGCTTTTTCTAGGCGTTTTTTGTTGTATTTTTGTCTCTGGAACTCATGTTGCACTTTTGTCAGCTTGATGTGTGGACCCGGCCTTAAAATAACTAACTTTGTATTTTGATCTCCTAACTTTTCAATCCAAAATCTATTAATCTTAATGTTTTTGGTTATTTTTTTGTTAATTATTTAAATTTATTACTTAGAAAAATAAACAAAAGTCGAGATAGATTGCCAAGTGTTTTAATTTATATAACGACCCAAAGTGAAATAGCTTGCTTCTTAAGATGGCTATAGTAAAATTGTTTATTTTTTAAAATAATATTTTACCTAGAATGGTAAAAGATTATTTTAAAAAATAAACAATTTTACTCGTTTTGAAAACGATTTAAATTTTTTATAATGTTGTTTCTAAAAAAAAACGTTCGCTTGACGTTTTTGCGTCCAAATTTTACAAAATTGTCAGATGGAGCATAGTGGTGAAAGCCACCTGAAGAAGCTACATCGCAAAGTCACTTCGAAAAATCTCCGCAAAGAGCGCTAGCATCGTTTTTCTATTGAGCCCATTGACTCAATTTTTAAAGAAAAAACGTTAGTCTAATTTTTAAAATTCACAGCTGCGGAAATATGTTTATTTTTCATATTTAAAGTTGTCCAATTTTGATGGTTCAAAGTGCAATGTGCAACTTAAATATATGCTGATTGAGTGTTAGAACGACAAAAAATTGGAAAGTTTGGTTCTATTTTTAAAAAATATTTCAAAATCGCGAATTTTTAACTCTTTATGTTAAACTTCATTGAGTATATACATACGCTCAAATAAGAAAAAAAAACATCCATTAAAATGTTGATAAAAATACGTAAAAATAATGTTTAAAAACCATAAAAAAAATTCAGCACGTGCGCCAATGTGTTGGCTTCACTGTGGTTTTTTAAATTATTTTTACGTATTTTTACCAACATTTTAATGGATGTTTTTTTTCTTATTTGAGCGTATTCAATGGAGTTTAACATTCGCGATTTTGAAATACTTTTTTTAAAAATAGAAGCACACTTACCAGTTTTTTGTCATTCTATCACTCGATCAGCATATATATAAGATGCACATTGCACTTTGAACCATCAAAATTGGACAACTTTAAATATGAAAAATAAACTTATTGCCGCCGCGACTGTGTAAATTTAAAAAAAATTAGCGGTTTTTTCTTTAACATTGGGGTCTATTGGGGGCTCAATAGAAAAACGATGCTAGCGCTCTTTGTGGAGATTTTTCGATGTAATTTTGCGATGTAGTCTCTTAATTGTGTTATGACTCATGAGTAACAGTACTGTGTAAACAATACAGTACATTGAACAGTTTTATAATTTATTAATTATTAATTTTGTTGTTGTAATTTTCATCTCCTATTGTAACCAAATGTGATTTAAGTTTCAATAGCAATTTTCTTTTACAACACATTTAATTTAGAAAGACAAAAATTATTATCTTAATTTTATGGTAATTAAAATTCTGTGAGGATTTACGATCAGCTGAAGTGTCTTCGTCAAAGGTGTTCAAACATTGAAAACAATAAAATAACAAAAGAATAATTAACATTAATTAATTTATTTCAAGTTTTATGACTTTGAAAAAATGAATTACTTTTAAAGGGGGATATAGGCATTTGTCCTAAAATACGTGCCCTAAAAACATTTGCCCTAAAAACATTTGCCCTAAAAGGACATTTGCCCTAAAAACACTTGCTCTCAAAATACCTGTCCTAAAAACACTTCCCATAAAAGGACATTTGTCCTAATTACACTTGCCCTAAAAGGACATTTGCCCTAAAAACACTTGCTCTCAAAATACCTGTCCTAAAAACACTTCCCCTAAAAGGACATTTGTCCTAAAACACTTGCCCTAAAAGGACATTTGCCCTACAAACACTTGCCCTAAAAAGACATTTTTCCTAAAAACACTTGCCCTAAAAGGACATTTGCCATTAAAAACACTTGTGACGTCAGAATACATAACCAACCAATTAGAAGTTGCCGGTCGTCATAACAAGGGCGGAGCCTACTGAAGTTCTCCGCGATTTCTAACTGCCTGTAATAAAATCGAGTCATAAAAACAGAATAAAAACAAGAATATTTTATTACAACTGCACACTTAAATACAAACGTAAATTATATAAATTAAACGATTTAACAATAGAGACGCTATCTTCTTTAAATACATACTATACCATACAGTAATGCTAATAGAAAAAGTTTAAAATGAGTTATCCGAGAGTTTTAACGAAGTATCCATTTTATTCTTATAGTTGAAATTAAACCTTTGACAGGTTTTTTTTTACCAAAAAACATCCTGAACAAAAGATGGCCGCCAGTTTTTAGTTATCAACATTCTATTGAATTTAATTCGTGTTTCTCGTCCATTTCTTTTGCCTACAAACATGATAATAAGAGTTTATTGTTGAGTTTTCATCATAACTTAGGCACAGAATAGGGAGAAGAACAAACAGAAGGGAAACTCGGGTATTTTTCTGTGACAGTTTGTTCTGCGCATGTGCGGTGGCACCACACAGACTTTATTTGAAGATTCTTTTTGTTTTTGGGTGCCGCCATATTGAAACTTGGGAATGACAAGCTATATGAAGCATGCATTTCGTAAAACGTTGTAAATGCCAACATACAACTTTTACTGATAAGTTGTAACTATGGTGACATTGTTGGCATTTACAACATCACTATATAGTCACTAAGTGACTGGCCAGGTTGCCACTCGAATTGCTACTGGCTGTTAGAACGTTATGACTTGCACAACAGTTCTACTTCAATTTTTTTTACTGCTACGAACAGCACTTTCGTGACGAGCAAATTTCCTTGCAAAAAGCATGGCGTTTACAACGTTTAAAAAAATGCATGCCTCATATGACAGATACTGGTATATAGAAGAAATATAGAATAAAATATAGTCCCAAGTTTAAAGATGGCGGCTGTCAACTTTTGGTTAATCTAATTGGTTACAATAAATCCTTCCTGCATGACTTCCTGTCACGGCAACATGAAAGGTTCCGAGAGAAAGTTGTTTTCCTTCTGTTATTTTCTCTATTCTGTGATTTCGGTATAAATTAAGGACCTCTTCGAATGTCTTTTCCGATTTCTTGTCATTGTCCAAAAGCGTCTTAAGTCCGGTCTTCTTTTGAATCGATTCTGGCAATTTTCTACCAATCCATTTTGTTAGCGGTGAAATATAATTTGGGTTCAGTTTCTCCAAGTTTTCGCTTCCCGTTATGACGCTAACGGTCAGTCCGACGACAATAACTACGACTATGCTTATAGCGCAGTACCATAAGGGGATTATACCGGAAAAGAATGATAGACCGCTTCTGAAATAAAAAAAAAAAACAGCAAAGGTTTTAAGTACGAAATCTCAAATACTAAAAACCGGTCAAATATTTCCTCTCGGAACCGACGACGGCACTTACGTCGAAGTTGTCGAAATGGCTACTTTTTCAATTGCTAAGGATGAATTGAAGTTAATCGTTGAATTACAGTTTACGGTTGTCATCGGAGCTGTGACGTAACGCGCTCCAGAATGGATTCGGTCTATCGAAAGCCACCACGCAAACGCAAGACTTGCAACGTAACCGGCAGTAGCACCCTATCGAAATTAAACCCCGCAGAAAATGTAAACTTACGGCCTATTTGTTGCTTTGAGGGGCAAATTCGTATATAGGCCCCTACCTTTGACGTGGCCCATGGAAAAAATATTCCTAGCAATAGTATTCCTGCTGTTGGTCCAATGGAAGTTCCGACGACAGCTTGAAAAGTCTTCATTTTAAAAGTTGAAACAAAATTTTTAAATAATTAAAATTGAACGATTCCTTCAAATCGTGACGAAAGAGTTCGTAATACTGGAAACGTCAGCCATACTTGTATTAAACTTCCAAAATGGCGAACGACTCCGGTTAATCCAATTACCAGAAGTCCGTAGATGCAACCTGAATATGGATTGATTAAGTATTGATTTTGAAGAATTACGTACGAAATAAAATTACCAATTGCTTTGGAGATGAGTTTCGAAGTTCCGTCGGATGATTTCGGAACGAACGGTTTAATAAAATCTATTAGCGTTATCGTTGAAGCGGCATTGATAACAGAAGACAACGTACTGTGAACAAAAGAAAAAATGGAGAATTTGTTTTCACAATGCATTTTGCATGTTGCATTTTTTTTTGGATTGTTTGTTCCTCTGCTACAGGCCGACATGGCTGCTTTGCAGCGAGTAATTTGTCAAATTCAAATTTATATTGTTACCTTAATGTTGCGCAGAGAATTCCCGATACGTAAAGTCCAGATAGGCCAGGAATATTATGAAATAATTTCATTGCAAATAACGGTGTTATCTGTTAAGAAAGATTGAATTTTACACAATTTCAAACTGAAATATTGTTTCTATGGGAGAAATGATAAAGTTGGTTACTGAGCTTTTTAGAAAAAAAAAACATTAGAAAGAATTCAAAAGTTTGTTAGAAACTAGAATGGTAAATAAATGAGATGAAAGTAATTCATTCCTTGATGAAATATTTCAAAAAATGACGCTTATTTTTTGGTAGTCGGGTATATGTAGGTATGTTGGTGTTTTAGTTTGGCGTTTGATGAATTTGGCGCTGGTTCAATTTGGCGCTTGTTCAGTTTGGCACAAGTTCCATTTGTCGCTTGTTGAATTTATCACAAGCTCAATTTGGTGCTTATTCAACTTGGCGCTTTTTCAAAGCTTGGCGTACGTAAGCAACTTTAAATGTTATTTCGGCATGGCGTTTCGTAATTATTGTTCGGGTTCTACTTTAGTAATTGGCGTTTACCTCATCTCGAGACCTCAATTGTTTATTAAGCACTGGATCACAATTGTAGTGGTTGGCATAGGCAATCATACCAATGAAAACGCCAACCTGCATCACCATGGATACTAAGACCGAAGTTGAAATTGACATTCTGCAAAGTAGAAAGAACAATTATTCCAGATCAACAATTGGCATCGTATAAAAGTGGCTTAAAGAGATGAGCGCGCATCTAGTAAAAGGCTTAGCTCAGAACTGACTCAGCTCACATTTCATATTTTGAATAAAATCAAAGCAATTAGTGACTAACATTAAGTTTGGTAATTCAGTTTAACACATGCTAATGCCTCTAAAGGCGCATTCACACTAGGCTGGTTTACAAGCCGCTGGTTGCTACTAGCTGGCTATTAGCAGCAACAGCAAGCAGCAGCTGTTTTGGGTTCACACTTGTCCAGTCACCGCTGGTATTAGCAGTGCAAGTCATCCAATCACCATCTTGCAAAAACACAAACTGTAACAACAACCAACCCAAGCAGTGGAGTTTCAACTACCACTAGTGCCACTACTAGCAACATAAAGTTCACACTAGATGGCAGCAGCAGGAAGGGAGTCACATGACCAGCTGGTAGCTGCTAAAGTTGGACATGTCCAACTTCACCTGCTAAAGTTGGACATGTCCAACTTCACCAGCCGCTGTTAAAATCACTAGCCCGCTGGTGAAAGCAGCTGCTGGTAGCAGTTCAGACTATGCTACTAGAGCGCTACAACCAGCCAGCAGTAACCAGCAGCTGGGAAACCAGCCTAGTGTGAATGTGCAATTAGAGATAGCACAATGTCAACTAAGTTCAGCTCTGAAAAGTTTATATAATATATATAGATTTAGGTTTACATTTGAGCACCGGATAGTTTACGGTTGGCCACTTGACGTTGCAGTTCCGATTGGCTTGTTGCTGAGTAGCCAAGTCCAATGAAGAAATAACCGATGACTAACGACCAGATAGTGTATTGTGAGTTCGGATTAGGTGTGAGGCTATTCGAAAAAACAAGAGACAACATTTAGTTAAATGTGACAATTGGTGCACTTTTTTTTAGGATGTTCATCTGGGGACGTGACTTCTTACTATGCAAACGTAGTACGTTTTCCGTAGTAATTCTTCTCCCAAATATCACTGAAGCCTCCCATGGCATTTATGGCCATTACGAAAAAGATGGCGCAGGTGCTAAAGATGACGAAAATTTGTACGACATCGGTCCAGATGACGGCTGTAACACCTCCCTAGAACAGTTTAACGGGAGACGCGATTTTTCAAATTGAATTATAATTGGTATACACACGTGAAATTGCAGTATCTTACCAATGATGAATAGGTGATACAAAGAATGGTTATGATCAATATCGAATGCCACACATTTAATCCAGTAGCTGAGAATAACGAAATATGCAAATTTCAATTATTATGATTAGGGCTTGGGATTTTTATGCAAAATATCAAAGCAAATGTTTCTCAATCTGTGGCCCAAAAGGATATAGACATTTATTCTAAAGACACTTGCCCTACGGACACTTGCCCTAAAAGGTCCACTTGCTCTAAAACCATTTGCCCTAAAACTATTTGCAATAAAGGGACAAAATGTCCTTTTAGGGCAAGTGGTTTTAGGGCAAGTGTCTTTAGGGCAAATGCCCCACACCTAGCCCAAATGTTAATTGCGAAGTAATCATCAGCATGATTTGAAAAACTACAGTTACGCATTTTCTTATCAAAAAGGCTGCTTAGAGGCTAGATTATTATTATTATTATTATTATTATTATTATTATTATTATTATTTTTATTATTATTATTATTATTATTAATTATTATTTATTCATCTCAAAGGTGGAAAACACAGCTTTAAATAAGACAACAAACAATGAAAAGTTAATTCTACGCATAACACAAACAGTAACAATAATGCTACATCCATGGAATACAATAAAAATATGTATAGAAATAAAAAAACTAATGTAATAAAAATGACAATTCATCGAATATATTTAAACAAATACCGATGACTCCATTAAAGGACAAAAGATCCAAGTCAATAATACGCTTTTTTTTTAAAGATGTTAACAGAATTCGACACAGTACACCAGACAGGCAAGTGTGGCCGGCACTAGCTTTTCGTTTGCACCGCCCTTTTATGAGCGTCAGACCAAATATCAACCAATTAGAAATTGAAAAGGGTGGGGCATGTGACGTCGGCCCAGTAACAAACCAATTAGAACTGGATGATGCTCATAAAAAGGCGGAGCAAACGAAAAGCTAGTGCCGGCCACACTTGTGTGTTACAACAGTATCTGGAAGAGCATTCCACAAAGGTCTTGTTCTATTTATAAAAGAATTTTGCCTTTTCGAAGAGCCACCCGATAATTACGGCTTCGTGTACTAAGCGGTACGGATGTCTGGTTACTATCTGTTGTCAACTAGAGTTCTAGCCTTTAACCAGCGTTTTTTATTTAAAAAACAACAACATATTTGTTAGTTGATCTAAACGGCATTGTTACTTTACAATTGGCCCTTGGGCCGTATAGATTGAGAAACATTTGCTTGATAGTGCATAAAAATCCGAGCACTATTGTCCAATATACTTTACCTTGAGATAAAACTGTTGCAGTTATGTTAGTTATGGCAGCTATGAAAATACTCTGAAAAGAAAACATCTCGGATTTAGAGGGTAATCGAGATTCATTTGAAACTAGAAGAGTAAAACGAAGATGAAAAGACAAATTAGGGCAGTTTTCACCACTTTTTTGTGTGTAACCATTAAATTCTGGTGTAAACCGGTGTAACTGAGATGGAATTCAGCGCTTAAGTAGAAGTGGCGCCATCTATTGGTCACACTCAGCTCTGACACGAAATGCTTAGCTGGCATAGCTCTTAATTGGAATCTTGAGGAAATTAGTTTTACTCACATTTGTTTACTATTCTAGTTTCTATCATATACATTCAATTTTTCGAAGTTGTTGCTTCAAAAAATTGTAAGCTTTAATAAAAGCTTTAAAGCGAGACTTACGGATTGAACCATGAGAAGAAATGCAGGAATTGTACGTAGATATCGGTTAAATCTGTATTCTACATACTGAAACATTTAAACAGAAAAAAACATCCTCAAAATTTGTTTAACCAATGGCGGCGCTGATCTAGCGCCAATTTGAAAAAGTGCCCAAATTGAACAAATGCCAAACTCTTGGTGTTTATTCAGTTTGGCATTTCGTCAATTTGGCACTTGTTTATAGTTTGGCATTTGGTCAATTTGGCGCTTATTCAGTTTGATGTTTGTTCAGATTGGCGCTTAATTAGTCGCCCCTCAAAAAAGAAAAATGGCTGTCGTTTTTTTACCTGGTTAAAGGTGTCGACGTTTGCGTTGTAAAGCACCGGTATAATTGCAAATGCTGCAAACACTTTGCATAGTATCATGCTAAACGGTGCCATTATCATTTGAATTCCGTTGGAATATCCCTCCATTGGCATTCCAAGTAGCGCCCCTGGTGTCAATGTGGTGGCCACCATTGACAGAACCAAAGGAATGGTTCCAGTTCCATTGTTGGCCACTAGAAACTCTCTTGTATTTTTTATATTTTGAGCTTTCCAAACGTGATAAAGTCCGACGAAAGCCGTTAAAAATAGAACTGCCGTCACGACGACGTAATCCCACGATACGAACCCGTAAATATCGGTCGGAACTTTACTTTCGGCCATCTTTTTTTCGTTGCCGCGAACTTTTAGAAATTGAAACGTAATTTGTTTTAATTTCAGAAGCAACTTTTAGAATCAGCTTTTTGAGAAACAACTTTAAAGTTGGTTTTAAAGTGTAAACGCAGTTAACTTAAACTCTGATTATTCTGTCTTTCAGAAGCAAAATAGAGAAAAACTAGAAAATATTTTAGAAACTAGGAGGGTCGCTCAATCAGTTGAGAGTATTTTCATACTTTTGATATCTTTTAAAATAAACTTTTTATGTGATTTTGAAAGTGAGATCCAGCTTTAAGCGGACACTATTTTTAAATATTTGTCTATAAAAAGTTTATTTTGAAAGATTTCTTCAGCAAACATTTTTTTTCTGTAGAAAATGTTGCCATTTTATGACAGTATTTTTTAAAAATAGACTTTTTATGACAATTTTGGTTGTTTTTTCACCTGGTGACGCGAAGAAATTGATATAAAAAGTTCATTTTGAAAGATTTCTTCATCAAAATATTTTTAGAAAAAAAAATGTTTACTTTTTTCTATAGAAAATGTCTCCATTTTAGGACAATATTTTCAAAAATAGACTTTTTATGACATTTTTTTCCACCTGATGATGCAAAGAAATTGATAAAAAAAAATTCATTTTGAAAGATTTCATCTTAGAATTACAATTACAATTAGTACTCTGCTAGCAGCCAAATAGGCCTATGGCAGAGGGACATAAAAAGTCCACATGCAGCATTTAAGCATTGTCAAGCACATATATAGCAATTGTTAACATGTTTATGATAATTTTTTTTAAAATAAACTTTTTTTTATGACAATTTTAAAATTAATTTGATTTAAACCTTGAAACTACAGATTAATCAGAGTTAATAATAATTTAACTGTTGATTAAAACGTACTTAAAGTTGTTGGTTTTTTAAAATAAAAGATAATGTCAATTGTTTGAAATATCTGAGATTTACCTTTTGATTGAACAAAAGTTGAAATTTTCAACTTCACTTCTCACAAGTTGTGACAGTTGTGAAGAAGAACAATAGAAAAAAACTGATTTTGATAAAAATAATCTTTTGAGACATTTAATAACAATAGGCGGCGGTTGGGGCGGCTCTGACTTATTGTTTATTATTAACTATGGCCAAAAAAAATTAATAATTGGAGGCAAACAGGATCTAAAATTCATTTTGTATAAATTACTCTGTTCTAACAACAATATCTTATTTACAAGTTTTTAAGCAAATTATATTTTTCTTTCTTAATGAAAGTATTTCGACATCGCGTGGGATCGGGGGAAAAAACAAAACAAAATGGCCGTTAAAAACGCACCAATCACAGCGAAAATTACTCATCAATGGGTTTTTTTCTTTCTTTCTTTCTAAGTAGACATTGCAAAATATGCAAATGAATGAAAAACAATAAACTATAATGATAGCTCTGAATCATTTAAATTGTATTTTCATGTTGATATCTTTCAAAATAAACGTTTTCTACACAAAAATATCGCCCGCTTTTATGGTTGGGCCATTTCAAAATTAACATAAAAAGCTTATTTTGAAATATATCAACGTGAAAATCATATCAAGTGATTATAAACTACCCTTCTAGTTTCTAAAACATATTCAATTTCTTATTTCTACGCTTTAAAAGCAAATCTGAGAATAAATTGAATACGTTTTAGAAACTAGAAGAGTAGCTTAATCATTTAAGAATATTTTTTATGGGGATATCTTTCAAAATAAACGTTTTGTAGACAAAATATCACCTACTTTGTATAGTTGGGCCATTTCAAAATTAACATAAAAAGCTTATTTTGAAAGATATCAACGTGAAAATCACATTAAGTGATTATAAGCTACCCTTCTAGTTTTTAAAACACTTTCTAAGTTTTTCTCATCATTTTGCTTCTGAATGTCTAGTCGTTTAGAAACTAGAGCATGGTTCACACATACAAAAAAAAAACAAATTTCAAAATCTTGAATTATATATTCAAAATTATATTCTGCATGTGTGAACCATGCTCTAGTTTCTAAACGACTAGACAAATAAACAATAAAATCTTGCAAAATTTGCAATATTATTGCAGGTTTTTCCCCGTTATATAAATTGCACGTTTGAAGCCAAAATAAAACTTTGCATTTATATAAAATTATTGCCAAAAAAATAGAAGACTTTTGTCTTAATGTCAAAATAATTTATAATTAAAAAAATTTAATTAGTTGTTCATCTATTGTTAAAGTTGTTTCTCCACTTTAATAATTCCATGATCTTCATTAATTAGGCCTAATTATTTTTATACTTTTACATATTTATTAGTTTGTTGAAAAGGATCTACCTATTTTGACACATTTTATGCTAATTATACACACCCGTAAATATATATGACGTCAGAACGCCATTACACTCTAGTGTTTTTAAAAAAACAATTTTCAGAAAAGAAAAACCATTAAGAGGCTACACAACACAAAATTACTTTGAAAAATCTCCGCAAAGAGCGCTAGCATCGTTTTTCTATTGAGCCCCATAGACCCAATGTTAAAGAAAAAAACTGTTAATTTTTAAAATTTACACAGTTGCGGCGGCAAATATATTTATTTTTCATATTTAAAGTTGTCCAATTTTGATGGTTCAAAGTGCAATGTGCAAATTAAATATATGCTGATCTAGTGATAGAATGACATAAAATTGGAAAGTGTGCTTCTATTTTTAAAAAGTATTTCAAAATCGCGAATTTATAACTTTTATGTTAAACTCCATTGAGTACGTGCACGTAAGCAAAAAAAATCTATTAAAATGTTGATAAAAATACGTAAAAATAATTTTAAAAACCAGAAAAAAATCAGCACGTGCTCCAATGTGTTGGCTTCACTGTGGTTTAATTGTGGTTTTTTAACATTATTTTTAGGTATTTTTCCGAGCATTTTAATGGATGGTTTTTTTCTTATTTGGGCGTACTCAGTGGAGTTTAACATAAGAGTTAGAAATTTGCGATTTTGAAATATTTTTTTAAAAATAGAACCATACTTTACAATTTTTTTGTTATTCTATCACTCGATCAGCATATATTTAAAGTGCACATTGCACTTTGAACCATCAAAATTGGACAAATTTAAATATGAAAAATAAACATATTTCCGAAGCTGTGGAAAGCTTCGGAAAAAAAAAAATAACAAATGCTTGAAAGCAAGTGTTAGTGATAAAAGTTAATGGCAAATTGTTATTAACATTTTTAGAGACTTTAAAACACAAAGTTTTATTTAAGAAAGCCGTCTACATGTCTTGTTATGGATCAATCTCTTGTACATTTTGAAGGTTGGTGTTTTAAGTTTGTCTTCAATTCCCCATTAAATCTAATTCTTGTCCTGCTTTTTCACTGACCTGAAAAAATAAGGTTCATTAATTCGATTGGATTGGTTGAATTTTGAGGGGTTTTTTTAAAGACTGAAAAGGACCTCTGTTTGGGTTTTGTCCATTTTGCTATCATTCTCCAGTAATGTCTTCAGCCCGGTTTTCTTCTGAATCGACTCTGGCAATTGTCTTCCAATTAATTTTGTCAATGGGGAAATGTATTTAGGGTTGAGTTTCTCCAAGTCTTCACTTCCTGTTAATGTGTGATTGAAGAGCAATATATACCTTTTTTTCTGGTTAAATCAAATTTACTGATTTTGTTTATTTAAATGAGGTTTATGGAAGCTGGTTGGGGTATTATAATAGAAAGAAAATGACAGATAAAAGTAAAAAAGTAAAAGGAAAAAAAATACCATGGGTAAAGGGAAAAGGGGGCAGGGGGGAATATACTTGGCAAAAGGAAAAATGGTCAGGGTAAAGGGAAAAAGTGACAATCGAAAAAAGGGGACAGGACAAAAAGATGCATGCTGAAATAAAATATGGACAAAGAGGGCAGGGCAAATGGAAAAGGGGCAGGGCAAATAGAAAAGGGGCAGGGCAACTGGGAAAAGGGCAGAGCAAAGGAAAAAATGGGTAGGGCAAAGGAAAGGGGGGCAGGGCAAATGAAAAAAGGGCATGGTAATTGGAAAGAAGAATGATGTAAAGAGAAAAATCGGCATTGTTTAAGGGAAAATGGGGTAGGGTAAAGGGGGGAAAAGCTTCAAGGTGAAAAGAAAAACGGGAATGTCTATTAAAGCTCAGAGCCTTACCAGTAATAACACTAATGATTAGTCCAACGATAATAACTACGAGCATACTCATAGCGCAGTACCACAAGGGTATTATATTGTAAAGGAAGAATGTATCATTTCTGTAAAACAAGACAAAGTACAAATTGCAAAGTTTTATGGCCCCGTTGTCGTACTGTATTGAAAGCAACATACTAAAGAGTAAACTTACCCAGTAGAATACAAACTCTTCATTTGACCCCTTTGTAAGGTTGAATTGAAGTTGATTGTTGAAAAATTGCAGTTGACTGTTGTCATTGGCGCTGTGACATATGTGGCCTTAGACATTATACGACCAATAGCAACCCACCATCCAAACGCAAGACTCGCGACGTAGCCGGCAGTGGCACCCTGGTCCAAAAACCACGATAATGTTATGTTGAAGGCATATTATATGGGTTTTTTGGTTTAGTATCTTACCTTTGCCGTGGCCCATGGGAAAAAAATTCCAAGCAGTAGTAGTCCCGCTGCTGGTCCGACCGATGTCCCGGTAACGGCTTGGAAAGTCTTTGTTTTAAATTTGTCGAAAGGTTTTTTATGAACAAATATACAATTTAAAACTTTGGTTTGGTAATGGTATGTGGGATTGTATAATGTTCGGGTTAACTACACCCCACATTTATTGCGGAAAATGTAATTTAAGTATATGTATTTTACTGTCGAAAAAGCGTCGACCGATCCTGGTCGGTTAGGACCCGGCAGAGTGGTCGGCAACCCCGGGCCCACTTCTGACCAGCCGTGGGCGAAACTGGGCTGACCATGGTCAGAAGTGACTCCGGTAGCCATACGTTGAGAACGGTAAAAAAAGTTACGCCCCGGGGGAGTAAAATTCTAAATGCCTGTTTCAGTGTCCTACCTTCATTTGCATATTTAGTAATTAGTTACTTAAATTGAGCGGACCTGTACCAAACCTCCAAAATATCGTGTGATTCCAGTTAATGCAATGACGAGAAGTCCAAAAATACAACCTTTTTTTCCGCAATGAAAATAAATGTATAAAAATTTAATGAAGGTTTTATTTTAATTAATTGACATTAAAGTAAAATACCGATAACTTTAGAAATCATCTTTGAAGTTCCGTCAGATGCATTCGGAATTATCGGTTTAATAAAATCAATCAATGTTATCGTTGCAACTCCATTAATTACGGAAGATAAAGTGCTGAGAGAGAGGAGAAAAAAAAACCCCGGAAGTTATTTTACAAATTGAAATATTTTTGAAAAAAACATTTAAATTCTAACCTTAATGTTGCACATAGAATCCCGGATACATAAAGTCCAGATAATGCAGGGGTACCGTAAAATAATTCCAGTGCAAATGTGGGTGATATCTGGTAATAATATCAGTAAATTGAACGAATTCTAGTTCACACTGTTTTATAAACAACTTCAAGGAGGAAATGAAAGTATATTAGAAACACAGGGCAATTAGAAATCGGGACAAACAGAAGTTGGCTCAACGCTTTTTATGACGACCGGCAACTTCTAATTGGTTTGTTGTGTGGTTGGACGTTGAAAAGGGGCGGAGCATGTGACGTCGGACTACATAACCAACCAATTAGAAGTTTCCGGTCGTCATAAAAAGGGGCGGAGCCAACTTCTGTTTGTCCCGATTTCTAATTGCCTGTGTGACTAGAATGGTAGCTGAATCACATAATAGTACTTTTGTGTTGAGTATCTTTCAAAATAAACTATTATTCATTTTCAAACTGGCATAAAAAAAGCTTATTTTGAAAGATATACCAAACATGAGCTAAACTTCTAGTATTTTTCTTAATTTTACTCCTGAAAGACAGAGTAATCCCAGTTCCGAGAGGCTTATTTATCTTAGTACGGACCTGATCTCTAGATCTCAACTCTCCTTTAAGTACTGGATCACATTTGTAGTGTTTAGCATATGTGACCATTCCGATTAAAATACTGAGGATCGTGATACTGGCTGTGACGAATACTGTCCCAATTGACATTCTGTAAATAGAAGGTTGACATTTTACATTGATCGAAAACGGTTAATGGCGCATTCACACTAGGCTGGTTTACGAGCTGCTGGTTGTAGCCTGCTAGCAGCATAGTGTGAACTGCTACCTTCAGCTGTTTTCTCCAGCAGGCTAGTGATTTTAACAGCGGCTGGTGAAGTTGGACATGTCCAACTTTAGCAGCTACCAGCTGGTCACGTGACTCCCTTCCTGCTGCTACCAGTGTGCTACCAGCTAGTGTCGCTGGTAGTGGCACTAGTGGGCAGTTGAAACTCTACTGCTTGGATTGGTTGGTTGTTAGATTTTGTGTTTTTGGACGACACTTGTGCTGCTAATATCAGCAGTGACTGGCCAAGTGTGAACCCAAAGTAGCCGCTGCTTGCTGTTGCTGCTAATAGCCAGCAGCAACCAGCGCGGCTTGTAAACCAGCCTAGTGTGAATGCGTCTTTACGATCGAGAAAGTAGTTTGAAGACGACCATAATTACATTTGCGCTTGCGATAGTTTACGACTAGCCAAAGCTCGTTGCAATACTGTTTGACTGGAAGCACTGAAAGCAACTCCAATGCTGAAATAACCGATAATCAGAGACCAGATTGTATAGTTTGAGTCAGGATCAGGTTGCAGGCTGTGTACGAAAGAAAAAAAGTAAATTATAGTTATAGGTAAATCATAATAATACTGTTACAATAAGTACTCTGCTAGCAGCCAAATAGGCCTATGGCAGAGGGACATAAAAGTCCACATGCAGCATAAGCATTGTCAAGCACATATACATGCACATATATAAAAACAAAATGAATGTACAATTGTCAATCCCACAAAACAAAATTATCCCCATTCACCACTTCCTCCTCAGGAAGAGAGTTCCATTGTCTTATAACTCTAGGGGGGGGGGGGGGGGGGTGGGGAAAAGACCAATAATAAGAATCTGTCCTAGCAAAAATCCCCCTAATTTTCTTAAGAGTGGTCAGCCCTGCCCATATATAGTGCTTTATGAATATCACTGGACTGCGGTTTAGGACAATCACCACGTGTCATTTTTCCAAACAATTTCAAGCTTAACTCAGCCCTGCGATGTGCCATCTAGCAGTTTGTCATAAGACTTCCTAAGTTTTATGTTTACGTGCAGGAATTTGTATGGCATTAGTTAAGAGTCAATACTCCAGCATGCACGTGCTGCGCATAGCACCATAGAAGCATGTTTAGTTTGAATTCGTTGTTTCCGCGAAAACATGTTCTCAATTCTGTATACATTATTATCTTCCAGTTGCGTTTTGAGCAATAATTGAAGTTGTAGTCGCTTCTTGAACGTTGCGGTCAGGTTTTAACATCTTTTCGGTTGCAATATTCAAAGTGGTTTTTATTTTACGCCTTTTTGAATTATGCTGATTTGCTTAACCCATGTTAAAGACTATTGACCCTAAAAATATCCATTTTGCTAACTACAAGGCAAAGTGTTGTGTATTTTGTAATACATTCTGAATTACTGTTTGGTTGCTAGAGTAACTTGAGTAACTTTGGAGCTGCAAAATGGACCATATGTCTCACAAGCACACAAGTACATGTAGTTAGAATTAGGTGAAAACTTCAGTTGGCTCCGCCCTTGTTATGACGACTGGCAACTTCTAATTGGCTGGTTATGTAGTCTGACGTTGAAAAGGGTGGAGCATGTGACGTCAGACTTCATAACCAGCCAATTAGAAGTTACCAGTCGTTATAACAAGGGCGGAGCCAACTGAAGTTTTCACCTAATTCTAACTGCCTGTCACAAGCACTTGTTACTCGGAAGTGTCTCTAGCTCATATCAGCTTATTTTGACAATTTGTTTTTTATGCTTCTTTTGGACTAAATTGTTTCTCTTGTCATTGGACCTCTCGACTTCTTGCATATTGTCTCTGTTCAAGGAGATTTCTACAAATGCAAGGTTCCTCTAGTACACTTTTGCTAGTATACTGTGCAAAGCTGTATATATGGAATTGGGGGGGGGGGGACCACTCTAAGATAATGAGATTTTTGCACGAACAGACTCGTATTTTTGGTCATTTCTACCTAGGATGATTCAGCAATGGAATTTACTTCCAGTGGAAGGTTGTGTATGGAGAATATTACGTTTTGGGGAATTTACAGGGGTGTTATTGAACATGGCATATTTGCATGGGGAAATTTCATACGAGGGGGACATAGAAACATGCCGAGGAGGTTGCGGTAATGGTGCTGGTCGCGGTGTAGGTGGATGACATCTGTAGGTAAAATCATACAAAACCATTGTATGAATTGCGACAGCAGCACATGCCGAGCAGTTCGCGGTCGAACGTTACATGGATGTTTAGCGCATTGACTTTAGAAAACGCCTAGTGCTTACCTATAGCTTCCTAGAGGGTGGCTGCGTTCTGATTACTCCGTTCAATGTCACTTACGACAAAATACCCTTCGACATTCCACGCAGAGCATCCCAGTCGTCAGTGCAGTTGTGAGGTAAGTGGCTAGGTAGACCTTTTTTGGTATGTGCTAGAGACCTCTACAGCGAGCTATATACCTTCGCCTGCGCCACGACCTCCACGGCATGTTTCTACCCTAAGGTTTCGAATTGACGTTTCAGGTTCGAAATGCCTTTACTATGCAAATGTGGTCCGTTTTCCGTAGTAATTTTTCTCCCACATTTCACTCATGCCACCCACTGCATTTATGGCTACCACGAAAAAGACAATGTAGGTTCCAAAAATGACGATAATTTGTAAGACATCGGTCCAGATGACTGCTGTGACACCTCCCTAGAATAACATTAAGAAGACATTTCTACAGTAAATGTTGAATTTTGATTTAATCATATATATGATCTATTAATTATACCAATGCTGAATAGATGATGCAAAGAACTGTTATGATGAGTATGGAGTACCACACATGTAATCCGGTAGCTTAGAATAATTAAAGTATAAAAGTTTACTTTAAAAGTTCAAACTTAATTACTTCAAAAAAGCTCGGAAATGTTGAGTTAAAATTAACTTTTCGTAATTTTTTTTACCTTGCGATAAAACTGCCGCCGTAATAGAAGTTATCGCAGCTAGAAATATACTCTGAAATATAAAATATTTACATCAAGACAGATGGCCACATCCTGGAGCTTAATTGTCTGTGGATTAGCTCAGAATGGCATCATGAAGTTCCTTTGATGAGAAGGGAACGTCAGGAGCATTTCACTGGGCATAGCTTAGCCCTAGACCGAATTTCCCTTTGCTAGGGTTAACCTGGCAGGACGCAGGATTAACCTGGGGGAAGTATTTATTGAGCAAGTTACACCAGCTGGTGTAAGTGGCCTTAAGCCTATCTCCGGGTGGGGCTTAGTGCAGAGCACTTTCCAACAACTTAAATCGTGTTCATTCTGCACAGTACTTGTACGCTCGTATGAATTGCTCGTGATGCGGCCATTACTGCCACCAGAAACAACCACTTTTTTGCAGTTCACTCAACCACATTCCAGCCATTGCAGTGGTCTCAAGAATGATCGGTTTTGGTGACAATATGACTTCATTTTGAAGTCAAAAAGTGGTCAAACCTGTTTGCCAACTGTTTGCCAAAAAGGCATAAGTCTTGTCATGATTTTAATGATAAATTTCTGGAGATTATCATCGCTTTACCAAGCTTACCATTTCCTTAACAAACTTACCGATTGAATAATCAAAAGAAAGGCAGGAACAGTTCGTAGGAATTTGTTAAATCTGTATTCTACATACTGTTGTAAAAATATACAAGAAAATGTCAACAACATTTAAAAATGACCTCCGGCCTAGCATGTTGTTACCTGGTTGGCAGTATTGACATTATTGTTGTAAAGTACGGGCATTATCGTAAAAGATGCAAATACTTTGCTAGCCAGAAGACCAACTGGTACCATTATCATTTGAATACCATTTGAATATCCTTCCATTGCTACGCCTAATAAAGTTCCCGCAGAAAGAATTGTGGCCGCCATTGATAACAACAAAGGAATTATTCCCATTTTGGTGTTGGCCACTAGAAACTCTCTGGTATTTTTGACATTTTGAGATTTCCAAACGTGGTAAAGACCGATAAATGCAGTTAGAAGTAGAACTATGACAAGTACGGCATAATCTAAAATGCCGAAACCGTACGTAGAAACTTGCGATAATTTAGTCATCGTTTTTTTTTTCGAACAAAACTTTTTTGCGATTCCGTAGAATTAACTTCTTTTAAGTCTTAACTACTTGTCTTATGACTTCAGAATGTGATATTATTTTAATTTTTCATAAATTTATCAGATCAAGTTATTTAGAAATCGCTTATAGTATTATAATTTGATTAGTTAAATTCGGTAAAAAAATGAATTTAAACCAGACTTCAGAAATGGATATTCATTGAAATTTTTTATAAATTAAAACACGAGCAAAAAAAAAACCACTTAGAAGAAATGTAATTTAATATTCTAAATTAAGAAAAATTAATGAAATATTAAGGGTTTGCCCTTTGTGATCATTTGGTGTTTTGGCTTGTCTAACTAACTATTAATTAAACACATAAAAATAAGCGCCAAATGTACATGGTTTATTTCAATTTTGGTTCTTGGGGTTTTTTTTTTGGTAGAACTTTGAGACTTTGTCATTTTGCAAAGTAATAATTCGAAGGGGTTCGGATTTTTATGCAAAAAAAATATCAAGCAAATGTTTCTCAATTTGTGAACCCAAAAGGCTATAATTATGATGTAATCATCAATCATCATTAGAGAGCAACTGGTTAAAAAAGCTAGATTTGTGTGTGTGGTTACTGTCAGTTGTCAACTATATAGCATTCTAGCCTCTAACCAGTGTTTTTGATTTGAAAAACAAACATAATTGTTGATACTTGGTTTAACAATTGGCTCAAGTGGCCCACTTGAGCACTTTGAAACACTTGCTTGATTTTGCATAAAAATCCGAGAGCAACTGCAATTATGGTTTTTTTTTCTAATCATAAAAGGTTGGTTAGAGGCTAGAACATTCTAGTTGACAACTGATAATAACAAAGTCATCTAGCTTTCTAACCAGCCTTTTTTTAATTAGTAAAAACATAATTGCAGTTCTTGATGATTCACGTAACCCTTCTAGTTTTTAAAACATTGCTCTTCTGAAAACGCAGAATAAAAATGTTTATGGAATAACCAAAGTCCTAACAATGTCTTTAATGTAAAAAGTTTAATTTTAACAATTTATTATATTGAACTTTTTTTCAAATTCCGCTTTTGACCCATTGAGTTTAATTCGTGTCCTTCTAACCCATTGACCTGCTTAATTGAAAAAAAAAAGTTAATTAACTTGATTAATTTAATTGTGTTTTAATGTTATTTCAAAACTAACAAGGACCTCCTCTGTTTGGGTTTTGTCCATTTTGCTGTCATTCTCCAGTAGTGTCTTTAGTCCGGTTTTCTTCTGAATTGACTCAGGCAATTGTCTTCCAATCAATTTAGTTAATGGAGAAATGTATTTAGGGTTGAGTTTCTCCAAGTCTTCACTTCCTGTTGTTGTAACATGATTCAAAATTGAAATGAAAACTTAAACATTTTATAACCATTTTTAATTAACTCAATGTCAAATGAGGAACCTGGTTTATGAAAGCCTTGAGCTAATTAGAGATAAAAGTACTTGGCAGGGTAAAGTAAAAATAGGCAGGGGTAAAAGGCAAAAAGGGTTGAGTAAATGACAAAAGGGCAGATTAAAGTGGGGAAAAAAATGGGCCTTACATGTACTGAAGTAAAAAGGGGGAAGGGCAAAGAGAAATATGGGCAGTGTAAATTGACAAAAGACCTGGGTAAAGGAAAAAGGAACATGCTGAAGTAAAAAAATAAGAAAGAGTAAAAGAAATGTGGGGCAAAGGGAAAAAAGCTCATAAAGGGATAAAGTGACAGGGTAACTTAAAAAAAGGGCTAGTTAAATGACAAAGGGTCGCAACAAAGGATAAAAAGGGCATGCTGAGGTAGAAATGGGAAGAGCAAAGGGAAAAAGGGGAGGGTTAAAAAGGGAAAAAGGGGAGGGTTAAAAAAAGGAAAAAGGGGAGGGTTAAAAAAGGAACAAAGGGCAGGGTTAAAATGGGACAAAGGAAATGTGGGCATGCTGAAGTGCAAATATAGGGTGGCATAAAGGGAAAGGGAAAAGGGACCAGTAAAGAGAAAAGTGCTAACTAAAGGGGAAACAATAAAGGGAAAAGGGGAGGTAACAGCAGGATAGAGTGAAAAGGGCAGAGAAAAAACAAGCAGGGTAAAAGGAATTTGTGACAGGTTAAAAGGAAAAATGGCAGAGGAGACATGGAAAAGGGCAATGCAAGGCAACATGAGGCATATCTATGAAGACCAGAACTTTACCTGTAATAACACTAACAGTTAGTCCAACGATAATAACTACAAGTAAACTCATAGCGCAGTACCACAAGGGTATTATATTGTAAAGGAAGAATGTATCATTTCTAAAAAAAAAGACAGAGCACAGATTGCAAAGTTTAATTGGTATTAATTTGCCTGTGTCCGAAAGCAAGTAAGGCAGTACACTGACTCTGTAGAGGGCAAAACCTCCATTTGACCATTTTCTAAGGTTGAGTTGAAGTTGATTGTTGAAGAATTACAATTGGCAGTTGTCATTGGAGCTGTGATATAATTGGCATTGGACATTACACGACCAATGGCAATCCACCATCCAAAGGCAAGACTCGTGATGTAGCCGGCAGTGGCACCCTGGTTCAAAAATACCACGATATTGTTTTACGATAACGGTTTGTTGTGTGAAGTTGGTTGATTCAGGATCATACTTTTGCCGTAGCCCATGGGAAAAATATTCCTAGGATTAGAATTCCGGCAGCCGGTCCAATGGAGGTTCCGATTATTGCTTGGAAAGTCTTTAAAAAAAAGTTCTTGAAACAAATACTTCGGTATAGCTTAAGGTTAAAGGTTACTGGAAGTGGACATACCTGTACCAAACCTCCAAAATATTGAGTGATTCCAGTTAATGCAATGATAAGAAGTCCAAAAATACAACCTTTTTTCACAACATTTAAATAAATTTATAAAAATTTAATGGAGTTTTAATTAATTGACATTGAAGTAAAATACCGACAACTTTAGAAATCATCTTGGATGTTCCGTCAGATGCATTCGGAATTATCGGTTTAATAAAATCAATCAATGTTATCGTTGCAACTCCATTAATTACGGAAGATAAAGTGCTGAGAAAGAGGGGGAAAAAAACCCGGAAGTTATTTTACAAATTGAAATATTTGTTGAAAAAAACGTTGAAATTCTAAACCTTAATGTTGCACATAGAATCCCGGATACATAAAGTCCAGATAATGCTGGGGTACCGTAAAATAATTCCAGTGCAAATGTGGGAGATATCTGGTAATAATATCAGTAAATTTAACAATTTTACCGCACATTTCGTTATTCATCGACTTGTTGAGCGGTGTGACATCACGTCCAAATTATATATTTCTATGGAAGTGACGTCACACTGCTTGATAAATCGGTGAATAACAGAATAGGCATCAAGTTTATGGACCTGATCTCTAGATTTGAACTCTCCATTAAGTACTGGATCACATTTGTAATGTTTAGCATAGGCGATCATTCCCATGAAAACGCTGACAGCGGTGATAGTCGATGTGACGCAAGATGTACTAATCATCATTCTGTAAATAGAAGGTTAACGTTTGACGTTGATCGAAAACGGTTGCGATCGAACGAGTATAGTGTGTAGGGTTATAAGTACGCTTGCGCTCGCGATAGTTTACGGTTAGCCAAGGCTCGTTGCCACTCCGATTGACTAGAAGCAGCGAAAGCGAGACCGAGGCTAAAATAACCGATAACGATAGACCAGACGGTGTAGTTCGAGTCGGAATCAGATTGGAGGCTATATGAATGAAGAAAAAAAGTGAAATGTGGTTAGAAAGATAGCATTAACCTACTGCCATAATTTGTTACATCCCATTTAAACGCTCAGAAAAAAAGAGAAAAAGCCATGATTGCACCCACAACTGGCAAATTGGGTTTTTTTATTTTTCCGTTAGCATTTACCCGGTTTTGACGACCAGCAGTTAGAAATCGGGGAGAACTTCAGTTGGCTCTACCCTTGTTATAACGACCGGCAACTTCTAATTGGTTTGTTGTGTGGTTCGACGTTGAAAAAGGCGGAGCATGTGACGTCAGACTACATAACCAACCAATTAGAAGTTGCCGGTCGTCATAAATAGGGCGGAGCCAACTGAAGTTCTCTCCGATTTCTAACTGCCTGTGCTTTGACGTCATTATCTCCTTGCTACTATGACAATGCGAAATAAACCTTAAACCAGAATTGTACAGTTGTGGATGCAATCACAGCTTTTTCTCCTTTTCTGAGCGTTCAAATGGGATATAACAGGAAGATGACATTGGGATATGAGCAGTTCTCGCGATAAGGTTTCCGGTACGAAATGTAGCATACTATGCAAATGTGGTCCGTTTTCCATAGTAATTTTTCTCCCATATTTCACTCATGCCACCCACTGCATTTATGGCTACCACGAGGAAGACAATGTAGGTTCCAAAAATGACGATAATTTGTAAAACATCAGTCCAGATGACTGCTGTGACACCTCCCTAGAATAACATTGAGAAATCCTTTGTACAAAATGTTGAATTTTGGTTTAAGGTGGCTGAATAGGTAGTTATTTTGTTTTTGTCTCCAAGGATGTGCGCCATTCCAGTGGCTATTATGTTGTATAGGAGGCTCTCTTCCCCAAACCTGCGTTTTTGAGAAAATTTATATTTTTCAAGCGAACGTTTTTCAGGAGAAACAATACGAAAAAAAAATCAAAGTGTTTTAGAAACTAGAATAGTTGGTGATGATGCTAAAGGTTTTTTCATAATGATATCTTTCAAAATAAACTTTTTATGACAGGTTTTGAAAAAAAAGGCCGAAAATAGTTTTTAAAAAAATAATATTTGAATGAAAATAAAAACTGGTCATTTTTCAAAGTGAACTATAAAATTGTTTATTTTATAAGATACTACAATGAAAAAAAACTTTTAACATGATCTTTTACCATTCTAGTTTTGAAAACAATTTGAATTTTTTCATAATGTTGTTTCTTTTTTAAAAAAAAAACGTTCGCTTGACATTTTTGCGTCCAGATTTTTACAAAAAAACGTCTATACTCCACAGACGTTTTTTTTGTAAAAATTTGGACGCAAAAATGTCAAGCGAACGTCATTAGTCATTACGACTCATTAGCCTTGGGGAACAAAAAAAGCAAAATGGAATATCTATTCAACCACTTTAACCATATTTATTAACAGGCAGTTAGAAATAGGTGAAAACTTCAGTTGGCTCCGCCCTTGTTATGACGACTGGCAACTTCTTATTGGCTGGTTATGTAGTCTGACGTTGAAAAAGGCGGAGCATGTGACGTCAGACTACATAACCAACCAATTAGGGCGGAGCCAACTGAAGTTTTGATCTATTTCTAACTGCCTGTTATTTATTACCAATGCTGAATAGATGATGCAAAGAACTGTTATGATGAGTATGGAGTACCATACATCTAATTCAGTAGCTGAAAAATAAAGAGGTTTAACATAAATACAATTAAAAATAACTAAAGTTCTGCAGTAAAATGATTTCGTGAATGATTTGGTACATAAAATGTATAAATTAATTTACAAGTGTCAATCGGCGGTTATACTTGTATTTGAACATTTTTGCGTTTGAACGTTTTTGCAGTGCGCAGAACAGTGCGTAGTGTGACAGTTTATCGTATATATTGTGACCTTGTGACCGACCTTCTAGACAAGGAAACTGGTGGAGGGAGGTGCACGTGCTAAATATGTTGCAGAGCGCATCGTTTATAGCTTTGTAAGTTACATAAGAATGTTTCTGATCCTGTGAAAAGCGCTCTAGTAGATATGTGATCATTTAAGAAAAATAGAACATCTTCTAAATTAATGCAACTTTGAAGAAATAATTTAACATTCACGTCATTATACACATGCAATGTCACATTTATAAATTAATTTATACATTTATTTAAGACATAATTGATGATATATAACGGGCTTTATACCTTGTACACACACATGAGTTAAATGAATTTAAATTAAATGTGTTTAAATGAATTATACGGAATCCAGTTAAGGACATTAACCAATAAAAATTGACTTTATTATTAATATTTTAAAATTGAAATACTAAATCAATATTTTAATGTCAATAGTTTATACATTTAAGTATTAACTCAATATTTTCAGATTAATTAACTGAATAAATTGAATTCGACGACATATTGTTTGTTTGTCCTTCACAGGGCTCTGTAGAACACGTTTATTATTTAAATGCATTTAAATTAATCACGTGTGTGTACTAGGTATATTACCTTGTGATAAAACTATGGCGGTGATCAACGTTATTGCTGCCAAGAAAATACTCTGAAATATCATAAGGGAAAAAATATTAACATGTGACATGTGACAAATGTCAATGACAAAAATAAAGACGAACTTAACTGATTGAATGACCAAAATGATGGCAGGAACAGTTCGTAGGAACCTGTTAAATCTGTATTCTATATACTGTGAATATAAAAATATGAAACATACTAGAAATGTGTTAGAAACTAGAAGGGTAATAGCTGAATCACTTAACAGTATTTTCATGTCGATATTTGTCAAAATAAACTTTTTAAAATTAAAGTTGAGTCCATAGAAGAAGAAAAAAACTCAAAAATCTTTCACTTTATAAAATGGCAGCCATTTTGTTTTATGAAAAACACGTAACTTGACATTTTAAACTTGAATAAAACGCTTATTTTGAAAGATAATTCATGAAAATGTCATTAACAATTTACATAAATAGGTAAAAAAAACCATTCTAGTTTCTAACCGACTTTGAATTTCTTTTTAATGTTACTTCTAACATTAAAACAAAACTCAAAACCTTTCACCTGATAAAATGGCAGCCATTTTGTTTTATGAAAAACTCCCTAATTGAGGCTTATTTTGAAAGATAATCTATAAAAATACACTTTGATATATACTATTTGTTTACTAGTCTAGTCTTTAAGACAAAAAAAAAACTCAAAAACCTTTCAACTTTTGGTTTATAAAATGGCAGCCATTTTGTTTTATGAAAAACTGACATGAAAATGTAACATTTTAAACTACAATAAAACGCTTATTTTGAAAGATATTGCCATAAACATAAATGGATCCCATTCATTTACCATTCTAGTTTTTAAGAAGGTTTTAATTTCTGCTTAAAGTTACGTCTTAAGTTCTAACATAAGAAAAACAAAACTCCAAAAAAATGTTTCACTTTATAAAAATGGCAGCCATTTTGTTTTATGAAAAAAACCGCAAATTGACATTTTTTAAACTTCAATAAAAATCGCTTAATTTGAAAGATAATCGCTGAAAATACTATTTTATCTCATTCGTTTACTTATTCTAGTATCTAACAACGGTGCAAATAACCATTATTGCCGGTTACCTGATTGATGGTATTGACATTAATCTCGTAAAGAACTGGCATTATCGTGAAAGATGAAAATATTTTGCTAGTTACGTAACCAAGTGGTATGAACATTAACTGAACTCCATTAGAATATCCTTCCATTGGGATTCCTAGTAAAGTTCCCGGAGATAGAATTGTGGCCGCCATTGATAACAACAATGGAATTATTCCCATTTTGGTGTTGGCCACTAGAAACTCTCTGGTGTTTTTTGCATTTTTAGCTTTCCATACTTGGTAAAGACCGATAAATGCCGTCAGTAGTAGAACTACGACAAGTACGGCATAATCTAAAATGTCGAAGCCGTACGTAGTAACTTGCGATTCGGTCATCGTTATCTGAAACTTGCGGGACTCGTATTTTATGATTTCTGACTGTGATAGATATTATTTTGAATTTTGTACAATAAAAGCCGGAAAAAGCAATTATACGATCACTTAAGAAAAACATATATATGTAATACGATAACCGAAATTGGCAAATTATTTGTTGATTATTATCGCTTTCAAAAGTTGCCCTTTTGATCATTGGAAGTTATGTTTTTTTTTTATATTGTCCAGACTGTTTGAGAAACACATTTAAAGATAATTTCCATTAATTTTTTACAGAAAAGTTTAGAAGTTTCATATATAAAAAGCTTTAAAAAACTCCAAAGATTTAAGAATTTTTAAAATTTGATAAAAGAAAAAAATGGCGGAAAAAATAGGGTTACCACTTGAGATCTGGAAACTTGAAAACCCGGAAAATATCTGGGGAATTATAAAATTTACCCCCCAAAAAAAAAGAATCAGGGAAAAGTCGGGAAATTTGTTATCTGAAATTCCGATTCTAGTAATTCATTATAAGAGGGCTCCATAGAAAAATACTTGTGTAAATTGTAAGGTAGATGGCGCGTGCAACCTCCATAGATGGACAACTCCACACGTGCCAATTATGGCAATTAGTTGAAAGCGAATGCACCCTTTTAGTTCTAAAGAGGCGTCCAAAACAACCTTAATTCACTGCACGTGGACAAACTTACCTCAGTACACAATATAAGTGAAGAGAGCACGCGTAGAAATGGTGATGACGCAATTAAAAGTTTGCCACGTGCAAAAAAAGGAAGAAGGTTGGAAGTCATAGAGTTGAAGAGTGTCAGCAGTACATTTCTATGGGAGGAAGGCTAGTGGTGCCATCTAATGTTACACGGACAAAACGACAAAAATTTGAAAAAATATACATAGGTAGTTTCGGGATGTCTGGCGAACATTTCTCCGAATATTCAGTCATTAACGGTTCTGACAGCAGCCGAGGTTTCGACCGAGAACACGTTGTGAACATGTTCTGTTCAAATTTGCACACTTCTGCCGCAGCGAACAGAACAACGAACATGTTCTGTTCAAGTTTGGACACTTCTGTCACAGCGAACAGAACAACGAACATGCTCTTTGGAATATGTTCACGAACATGTTCTGTTCAAGTTTGGACACTTTATGTCACAGCAAACAGAACAACGAACATGTTTTTTTGGATACGTTTACGAACATGTTCTTTGGATATGTTCACGAACATGTTCTGTTCAAGTTTGGACACTTTATGCCACAGCGAACAGAACAACGAACATGCTTTTTGGAATATGTTCACGAACATGTTCTGTTCAAGTTTGGACACTATGCCACAGCGAACAGAACAATGAACATGTTCTTTGGAATATGTTCACGAACATGTTCTATTCAAGATTGGACACTTTATGCCACAGCAAACAGAACAACGAACATGCTTTTTGGAATATGTTCACGAACATGTTCTGTTCAAGTTTGGACACTATGCCACAGCGAACAGAACAATGAACATGTTCTTTGGAATATGTTCACGAACATGTTCTATTCAAGTTTGGACATTTTATGCCACAGCAAACAGAACAATGAACATGTTCTTTGGAATATGTTCACGAACATGTTCTATTCAAGTTTGGACACTTTATGCCACAGCAAACAGAACAACGAACATGTTTTTTGGAATATGTTCACGAGCATATTCTGTTCGGTGTTCTGTTCTAAACTGGACCCACCCTAAAAGGGCTCAAGAGAGTTCATAAGGGCCAAGAAGTCGCTTTGAAAGAAAAGGGCAACGATTCAAGAATTTTAACAATTTGGAGAGAAAAAAAAACATGGTCGCCACTTAATCCGCAAACCTGGAAAGCCTGGAAATGTCAGGGAATTTCAGAAATGAAAATTCGTATCAAACCAGTAAGGAACCCTTTTGTCGAAAATTCTGAGGTTGTAATAAATATTGACACATCCTGTATTCAAAACCAAATTAATGAATGTAAGAAGCATTTAACCTTTTGACCATTTTTAACTATTAATTTAAATCATTGTGGTTTCAATTACTAATGTATGTCTGATGTGTAATTGACTGGAGAAATCTTCCACGGGTTCACCATGAAGAGACTTAGGCCTGGATCACACATGCAGAAAATAGAAATATAATATTAAAAAAAAAATCAGGAATAAAGTTTCAGCTACATTTTTTCTGCGTTCTGCTGCCTTTTAGGGTAATCGCATGTTACAACAGAAAGCAGAAGAAAAAAACGTCGATGGAGCATAGCTATTAGCCACTGCAGTGGCGCCACCCAGAGAGATTGTGTGATTGAGCAACCCTTCTAGTTTCTAAAACACTTTCAAGGTTTCTCTTTTATTTTTGCTCTCCTGAAAGACAGAATAATCATAGAGTTCGAGTGGCACAGTTTAAACTTTAAAACCAGCTTAAGGTGGCTGAATAGAAATTCATTTTGTTTTTGTCCTTCCAGATGGCGCCACTGCAGTGGCGATTATGTTCTATAAGAGGTCTCTTCCTCTCTCAACCGCCGTTTTGAGAGAATATTTATATTTTTCAAGCGAACATTTTTTCAGGAGAAACATTACGAAAAAAAATTCTAAGTGTTTTAGAAATTAGAATAGTCGGTGATAATGCTGAAAGTTTTTTCAATGATGATATCGTTCAAAATAAACTTTTTGACAGTTTGAAAAAAGGCGAAAATCGTTTTTCATGAAATGTTAATGAAAAAAACCACAACAAATTGGGGCATTTTTCAAACTGAACTATAAAATTGTTTATTTTGTAAGATATTGCAATGAAAAAACTTTAACATAATCTTTTACCCATTCTAGTTTTTAAAACAATTTGAATTTCTTCATAATGTTTCTAAAACAAAACTTTCGCTTGACTTTTTTGCGTACAAATTTTACAAAAAAAAACGTCTATGGAGCATATATTGAGCCACCTGCAGTGGCGCCATCCGGTGGGACAAAAGCAAAATAAATTTCTATTCAGCCACCTTAAACTATAAATTTGACTAATTAACGTTATTTTAATCCGCTTTTTATTTCGAAATAAGAAAAAACACACAATTCAAACACAATCTTTTGTCATTTTTTCTTTGTCTTTTTGATTTATGACTAAAAATAAAATATTGTCACATGAAACTGTGACATTATAAAAATTATAATATTATTCAATATTTAACATTAAAATTACAATAAGTATGAGAGAATAATTGCGACATAATTATATATATATATATAAGTTGATGATGATGATGATGAAATTTTCTTAAAAATGATATAAATGCAAACAAGGTTTTCTTTTTTAATTATTCTCGAAAAATGCGACACGAAATTTTAAGGCCGGGTCCACACATCAAGCTGACAAAAGTGCAACATGATTTCCAGAGACAAAAACACAACAAAAGCGCCTAGAAAAGCAGATTTTGAAAAACAAAACAAAACAACAAAACTGAAACAACTGTCAGCTCAAGACAAAACCGCAACAAATTTGTGTGACAAAACACATTTGGGTTTTGTTTTGTGTTTCTATAGCTGTCCCTACGTGAACTACGCAACTGTTCAGTAGTTGTTTTAATACTAACTGTCCAACAACTGCAAACAGACAAGAGTTGCAAAAATGTTGCATAATTCCGAGACAAAACAAAAACATTTTTGATGTTGTACCGACTTGAGCCGAGAACATGGAATAATTTGTGAAATTGCAAACAAAACACAAAAGTAGCAGAAATGTTTTAGAATTGTCGCAAATTTGTCTTGAAACACTTGAGTTTCTATTTTGTCAGCTTGATGTGTGGACTCCGCCCTAATGATGTGAATTCTAGTTTTTAATTATTTACGTGTCGCAATATTTCGCATTTTTTGGTCCATAATTATACAAGAAATAAGAGAGATTTTAAAGTATTATTTTTTTTTAACATTTCTAAGAGCACTTAATAAAAGCTAAGTGTTTTCATTATGTGATATCTTTCAAAATAAACGATTGATGGCGGTAGAAAAGTGAATTTATGTTCTGGTTTTTTCATTTCTTTGCCATTTAAAAGTTTAATTTTGAAAGATATTATAATGAAAATAGTTTTAGCAAACTTAGGTTTACTATTCTAGTTTTTAATAAACTTTGAATTTCTTTGTAAAGTTGCTTTTACAAAAACTGAGCTACTGACTTTTTTGTTTAAATATTTATGGTTTTTTATTACAAATGCAACAAACTTGTCGAACATTAGTCAAGTATCTCCCTGAATATTTGCCAAACATTGCTCTGAATATTTGCTAAACATTGCCCAGAACATTTGGCAAAAATTGCCCAGAACATTTGGCAAAAATTGCCCAGAACATTTGGCAAAAATTGCCCAGAATATTTGGCAAAAATTGCCCAGAACATTTGCCAAACATTGTCTACAACATTTGCCAAACATTGCCCAGAACATTTGCCAAACATTGCCCAGGACATTTGTCAAACATCGCCCAGAACATTTGCCAAACATTGCCCAGAACATTTGCCAAACATTGCCCAGAACATTTGCCAAACATTGCCCAGGACATTTGCCAAACATTGCCACAAATATTTGCCAAACATTGCCCACAACATTTGCCAAACACTGTCCACAACATTTACCAAACATTGCCCATAACATTTACCAATCATTGCCCACAACATCTGTCAAACATTGTACCGAATATTTGCCAAACATTGTACCCGAATATTTGCCAAACATTGCCCAAACATCTGCGCAAACATTGCCACAAATATTTACCAAACATCTGTTTAAACATTTGCTAAACATTTGGAAAACATCTGTCCGAACATAGACTTGAATATTTGCCAAATAAATTTGCGTGAAGTGAACACTTGTGACTTGCCGAACATCTACTCAAAACATTGACACAAATACATGCCAAACATTTGTCTGAAAATTTACCCGAATATTTTGCCGGAGCCTTTACTCAAACAATTTGTCCGAACATTTGGCCGAACATTTGCCCAGAGATATGTTCTGAAGTTTGTTTTGTTTTTTTCAACACACTTTTGATATTAATTGATTGGTGGTTTAGACAATACATTCTGGTCCACTTCCGTTCTTTATAATCCCATTTGGAAACACTTTGGTCGGTACATCAACAACTTCACTCGTCGTTGCCGGTTTATATTTGTTGCTCAGTTTAACCCAGAAGGTTTTCTTTGCCTTTTTCACGTTTGCCGTTTCCGCAAACGAAACGCTACGAGACGACTTTCTCCTGTTGTTGTTACAGGACGGTTGCCATCGCAAAGACAATCGATTGTACTGCTTACGAATCACTTCGATCACCTATTACCAATCAATAAAATCAATCAATTTATTATAGAAATGTGGTTATATATATGATTCTACAGGGTGATTCAGTAGTTTCTTCTTATCTCTATCTATTGAAATTTTTGAATCACTGCTGTATTTCTCGTTTAAAATTAAACATCTCCGAAACTATAAATGCTACACATTTGAAATTTTCACTGGAGTGTTGGCAATATTTCAAAATGTAAGATTTTTCTACGGAGAGCCCTCTTTAAATGTTACTTTAATGATTAAAACTGTATACCTCGCTGTTTGTGAAGCAGTACAATACGGCCACGAAAATACCCTAAAAATACAAAAAAAATAGACAAAAAAAAAGTTAAAAACGTTTAATTTTGAAAAATAATCAATAAGTCCTCAATAGAATAATGGGTTTTTCTTTCAAAAGATCAGGAAATCATCAATGAGTTCTAGAGGTGACAGGCATTTAGAAATCGGGACAAACAGAAGTTGGCTCCGTCCTTTTTATGACGACCGGCAACTTCTAATTGGTTGGTTATGTAGTCTGACGTCACATGCTCCGCCCTTTTCAACGTCGAACCACACAACAAACCAATTAGAAGTTCCCGGTCGTCATAAAAAGGCGGAGCTAACTTGTGTTCGTCCCGATTTCTATATGCCTGTCTAGAGGTGGACGTAATTTACACCTTAAGGTGACTGTTTTTTTGTTTTGTTTACCTGCGATGATTCAAGTACGGTGTTTGTGTACAAATAAACATCCTCGAAGTCTCCTTTGTCTTTCGGATTGATGCAGACAAACAGATTCGGTAGACCGAGTAGTGGAAATAATAGGGCCGTGGCTTTGATTGCTTTTCTGCAGAACGAAACAAGAAAATTCGGAATTGGCGCCTTTTATAGACCATATCACACTAGCAAGTTACAACTTTTGATGAAACTTTGAAGCAATAAAACTTGTAATGTGACATGCAACTTCTTTTGTTTATAGTGTGATTATGACATGGCAACTTTTGATAAAACTTTCTTTTCAACTAAGTGTGAGACTCGGTCTCTCATTGAGTTGCACATTGTTCAACTTCTGAAGAGACTTTTTATGAAACTTTCTGACAAACAACTAGTCAGGCTGTATGCCGGAAATGACAGCAAAACTTTTGGAATGAATTTCCGGTTTATGAACTTCCTGTTATAAGCCCCTATCCCACTAGCAACTTTTGATGAAACTTTGATTGCAATAAAACTTGTAATGCGACAGGCAACTTCTTTTGTTTATAGTGTGATTATGACATGGCAACTTTTGATAAAACTTTCTTTTCAACTAAGTGTGTGACTCAAGTTTTGAAAAATCGAAATGGGTCCGATATTAAAAAAAAAAATCGATTTTTAACGATTTATCAAACAATTGAAAAAAATCGGAAAAAACCAAAAAAAAAAACCGAAAACCGAAAAAATCGAAATATCGGAAAACCAAATAAAATCGAAAATTACAGATAAAACTAAACTAGTATTAGTGATCGTTGTAAACTTACTCAAGTATTTTTCAAAGATGTAGAGCAATTTTTATTTCATTCGATTTTTTTTCGATTTTTTTCGATTTTTTTTTCGATTTTTTTCGATTTTTTTTTCGATTTTTTTCGATTTTTTTCTCGTTTTTTTTCGTTATTTTTCAATCTATCGCACGATATTTAAAAAAATATCGATATGACGAATTTTTTGCCAGCCCTACAAGTGACATCACAAGACAGGCAATTAGAAATCGGGACGAACAGAAGTTGGCTCCGCCCTTTTTATGACGACCAGCAACTTCTAATTGGTTTGTTGTGTGGTTCGACGTTGAAAAGGGCGGAGGATGTCACGTCAGACTACATAACCAACCAATTAGAAGTTGCGTTCGTCATAAAAAAGGTGCGGAGCCAACTTCTGTTTGTCCCGATTTCTAATTGCCTGTCATCACAAGTTGCATTGTGTAAGCTGAATTGCATCAAACGTTGCTATAGTGTGATAGAGGCTTATTTATCAAAGAGAAATCGATCGACGTTTTCCGTTTCTCTCGAGGTTTTTTTTTAAAGGTCTTAAGGTCTTTCGAGGTCTTTTTTGGCCGCAAATCTTTAAGCTTCTTTAGACCACATAATTATGTTTTTTTTTTCGTGTCCTTTGGGCCGTTGTAATTACAAATCGAGATCCATTCTCGAGATCAACACAACCGGTTAATAATTAGACCAATTGATCCAACATTTCTCCATGTTTTATTCAAGAGTTCAGATTGAACCATTTTTTTCATCTTCTTCAGGGAGAACTTAAGACATGGTTGCAGAAATTCAAGTACTGAGCTTTTTAAAAGCGTCTTTTAAAAGAAATTCAAAGAGGATTTGAAACTAGAAGAGTATAAAGAATTGAGTGATTGCATTTTTATGATATCTTTCAAAATAAACTTTTTGTATAATGTCTGTTTTACTGTTGGGTCACATTTTCAAAGCGGAAATAACGGTTATTTTGAAAGATATCAACTTAAAAATCCCCTTAAGAGGGATACATCGCAAAATTACTTCGAAAAATCTCCACAAAGATCGCTAGCATCGTTTTTCTATTGAGCCCATAGACACACTGTTAAAGAAAAAATGTTAATTTTTAAAATTTACACAGTCGCGGCGGCCATATGTTTATTTTTCATATCTAAAGTTGTCCAATTTTGATGGTTGAAAGTGCAATGTGCACCTTAAATATATGCCGATCTGGTGATAGAATGGCGAAAAATTGGAAAGTGCGGTTCTATTTTTAAAAACTATTGCAAAATCGCGAATTTCTAACGCTTATATTAAACTCCATTGAGTATACGCCCAAATAAGAAAAAGACATCCATTAAAATGCTAGTAAAAATGCCTAAAAATAATTTTAAAAAACCACAATTAAATCACAGTGAAGCCAACACATTGGCGCATGTACTGATATTTTTTTTGGTTTTTTAAAATTATTTTTACGTATTTTTACCAACATTTTAATTGATGTGTGTTTTTCTTCTTATCTGTTTTTCTCAATTTCTTCAATGGAGTTTAACATACGAGTTAGAAATTTGCGATTTTGAAATATTTTTTTAAATAGAAGCACACTTTCCAATTATTTGTCATTCTATCACTAGATCAGTATATATTTAAGGTGCACATTGCACTTTGAACCATCAAAATTGGACAACTTTAAATATGAAAAATAAACATATTTCTGCCGCGACTCTTGTGTAAATTTTAAAAATTAATATTTTTTCTTTAACATTGGGGTCTATGGGCTCAATAGAAAAAACGATGCTAGCGCTCTTTGCGGAGATTTTTCGAAGTAATTTTGCGATGTAGCCTCTTAATGGTAGCCAGGGTATTTTCTTCGTAAGTTTCGAGAAAACAAAAACTAAAACAGCAAACGAAAAACATGAATATCAAAGGTGGTATTTTTTTCCTTTGTGTTTTTACCAAATTAATAGTTAAGATTGGAAATAATTATTATTTTTGCAATCATTTCTCTTTTTGAATTATTTTTCTCATTAATTATGAAATTCGAAAAGCACAAAACAAAATGTTGATTTTAATTTGCTTCATTATTTTGAGTAATTATAAAATAACTAATGCCCAATCCACACCAAGCTGACAAAACAAAAAACAAAGAAGAAACTTGAGTGTTTCAAGACAAATTGGCGACAATTCTAAAACATTTTTGCGACTTTTGTGTTTTGTTTTTGTTTTGTCTGCAATTTCGTTATTAATTCCATGTTTCCGGCTTAAGTCGGTAAACATTAAACGAGGGTTTGTGTTTTGTCTCAGAATTATGCAACTTTTGGTCAACTTTTGTCTGTTGCAATTGTGGACAGTTAGTATTAAAACAACAACAGAACAGTTGCATACTTTTTACTATAGAAAAACAAAAACAAAACCCAAATTTGTTTGTGTTTTGTCACAAATTTGTTGTGGTTTTGTCTTAAGTAACTGCTGACAGTTGTTTCAGTTTTGTTTTGTTTTCAGAATATGCTTTTTTTTTCTGGCGTTTTTGTTGTGTTTTTGTCTCTCGAATTCATGTTGCACTTTTGTCAGCTTGATTTGGATCGAGCATACGGCCAGGTCCACATCAAGTTGAAATAACTCGAAACAAAAACAGAAACTGAAGTGTTTCCAGAGACAAATTGGTGACAATTCGAATACATTTCTGCGATATTTGTCTTTTTGTTTTGTCTGCAATTTCACAAACGATTACATGTCCCAGCGCAAGTCGGTGAACATCAAAATGTTTGTGTTTTGTCTCTGTTTTACGCAACATTTTGTCAACTCTTGTCTGTGCAGTGTGGACCCAGTCAGTATTAAAACAACAACAGAAACAGTTGCGTAGTTTACGTATAGGACAGCTGTAGAAAAACAAAACCCAAATTTGTTTGTGTTGTGTCTCACAAATTTGTTGTGGTTTTGTCTTTGAGTAACTGCTGACAGTTGTTTCAGTTTTGTTTTGTTTTCAAAATCTGCTTTTTCTAGGCGTTTCTGTTGTGTTTTTGTCTCTCGAACTCATGTTGCACTTCTGTCAGCTTGATGTGTGGACCCGGCCTTAAGGTTCAAGTGTTGCTTTCTTAAATTTCGGTTCAAAATTCTTGAACTTTTCCATAAAGAAGTTCAATAAATTAACTAAATTTAAAACAAATAAAGCAACAATTGTCTAAATTCAAGAAAAGAAAGGTGGAACAATAATACCTTGTACACCACACATGAGTTAAATGAATTCAAATTAAATGTGTTTAGGTGAATTATACGGAATCCAGTTAAGGACATGAACCAAATAAAAATTGACTTTATTAAGATTTTAAATTGAAATACTAAATCAATAATTTGTCAATAGATTATATATTTTATATTTAAGTATTAACTCAATATTTTCAGATTATTAACTGAATAAATTGAATTCGACATATTGTTTGTCCTTCACGGGGCTCTGTAGAACACAGTTTATTATTTAAATGCATTTAAATTATCAAGTGTGTGTGCGCTAGGTATAACTTTGAAGCCTCTGAACAATGTTCTCACTTCTTGAATCTGGGCCTCTTAATAAAGTTTTAAGTTTTGAGAAAACTGAGATTTTCTTTACCTGACTTGAGTGGTTTCAATGGCAACACTTGCTCTAAGTTTGGTAACAAGAATCCTTATTATGTTGATAAGAAACAACAAATTCATCTGCAATAAAATTACAAGAAAAAGAAATTTCAATCAAAGTTTAGAAACTAGAAGTTCAACTCAATCACTTAAGAAGGTATTTTCATGTTTGATATCAAAATGAAGAAAAACGTTAACGTTTTAGAAACTAGAAGGGTAACTCAATCACTTAAGAAGGTATTTTCATGTTTGATATGAAAATGAAGAGAAACTTAAGGCTATTTTTTCATGTTGATATCAAAATGAGGAGAAACTTGAATGTGTTTTTAGAAACTAGAAGGGTAGCTCAAGGGTAGCTCTGTTAATATCTTTCAAAATAAACTTTTTATGTAAGTTTGAAAATGATTCAGCTTTTAGCAGAACGAAATTGTTTTAATTTTTGTTTAGAAAAAGTTCATTTTGAAATATTGTTGTGATTCAGCTACCCTTCTAGTTTCTAAAGCACTTTTCTAATTTGCCTTCAATTTGGCTCTTCTGAAATTACAGAAATAACATAAATGAAAAAATTGAGACGAAGTTCTTAAATCTTGTATTATGAATAATAATTAGGCCTAGTTAATTTGCAAATTCACTAGGCAATTTGTAAAATTGCTACTGAAATAATAGGAAAAGTGCAGATTTTCTACAGAATTGTTGATTTTTTTTACACATGTTGCCTTATAGTAATCGTGTAAAATAAGCGATTTTCCACTTGGGCTGTAATAATGGTACATTAGAGCGCAAAAAAAAAAAAGAGACAAGAAATAAGAAGAAGAAAAGCGGAAATTGTGTTTTATCGATTTTAGTTGTAAAAAATGTAACTCTCTTTGTAGGAAGAAGTTTCGTGTTGAATCTTTATTAAAAGAGGAAGAAATTTGTTTCAGTTTCTTCTTCTTCTTCTTTAGGGGATTTACACCTAGACTTTGAGCCTAGATTTATTGTCTACAGACAGCTACTATAAAAAATGGAGGTGTTTTCCATCTCAAACGAATTCCATCTCAAGGTGGCTAGTAATGCTTCTAGTACAACGGTGGAGGTGGAGGCTAGCAACACTTCTGAGTAATGTTGAAGGTAGAGGCTAGTAGTGCTTCTAGTAAAAGGGTGGAGGTGGAGGCTAGTAATGCTTCTAGTAAAAGGGTGGAGGTGGAGGCTAGTAATGCTTCAAGTAAAATGGTGGAGGTGGAGGCTAGCAACACTTCTGAGTGATGTTTTTGAAGGTGGAGGCTAGTAATGCTTCTAGTAAACAGTTGAGGTAGATGTTAGCAATGCTTTTAGTAAAATGTTTGAGGTGGAGGCTAACAGTGCTTCTAGTAAAAGGGTGGAGGTGGAGGCTAACAATGCTTCTAGTAAAATGTTGGAGGTAGAGGCTAGTAATGCATATTTCTTATTGGTAAATTGATTTCAGTTGGTTGCTAGTAATGTAATCCATCTATTTAATGTTGTTGTTAGATGTGGAGGCTAACAATATTTTTAGTAAAATGTTTGAAGTGGAGGCTAGCAATGCTTCTAATAAAATGTTGGAGGTAGAGGCTAGTAATGCATATTTTTAGGTAATGGGATTTGATGTGGCGGCTAGCTATGTTTCTAGTAAAATGTTGGAGGTAGAGGCTAGTAATGCAATTAGTAAAATGTTGGATGTGTGAGGATGGTTAGTAATGCTTCCAGTTAATGTTGTTGAAGGTGGAGGCTAGCAAAATGTTTAGGTAATGTTGTTCGATATGGAAGCTAGCAATACTTCCAGATGATGTGTTTGAAGGTGGAGGCTAAAAAAGCTTCTAGGTAATGTTTTTTTAGGTTGAGGCTAGCAATACATTTAGTAAAATGTTGTTGGAGGTGGAGGCTAGTAATATGTGCTAGTGTAATATTAGTAATAGTAGTAATGTGAGGCTAGTAATTGTGTGGTCTCCACTAGTCAATCTAATGTAGTTTTCCTAATAAACTAGCCTCAACCTCCAACTCTCGTCGTCTTTTGAGATGGAGTCGTTTCAGGTGGATACAGCCAAATTGGGAACATTTGTTATTTTTGGGGGGTGGATGGATAGAGGGGGTGTCCATTTGGAGTATTTCTTTCTAAAGAAAACAAACAGATGAATAATTGAAGCAATTCGCTTAATTAGTTTTCTGTTTGAAAACAAAAACAAAAACAAAAACATCTAAAATAGCTTCAAGCTAAAATATTGGCTACTGGCTTTTCTAGTCACTAAAATCTCTCTGTACTAATTAAAGCCAAAGTTGATGAAAACGAAACTAAGAAAACTACTTGGAAAAAAACGGGAAAAAACTAGAAAGTATTTTAGAAACTAGAAGGATGATAGCTCAATCTCACTGATATCATATATCATATCGATATCTTTTAAAATAAGCTTTTTTTAAGTTTGAAATTTTAAAAAACACTTTATGAATAGCTGATTTTATAACTTTTGATTTTAGTTTGTCTTTCAGGTGCAAAGTGAAGATAGACTAGAAAGTGTTTTTAGAAACTAGAAGGGTTGTTCAGTCGTGTAAGGGTATTTTCATGTTGGATATCTTTCAAAATAAACTTTTTATTGAGAAAAATTTAAAAATATTGTCAGCTTAAAATTGGATCTTTTTTAAACAGTGACATTAAAAGTTTATTTTGAAAGATATTCAACATGAAAATACGCTTAAGTGATTGAGCTAACCCTTCTAGTATCTAAAACACATTGAAATTTCTCTTCATTTTGCACGTTTGAAAGACCATTTTCAAGCCACAGGTATCTTTTAAAATAAACTTTTTTTCGGGCCATTTGCAAAGATACATATTGGAATTATTTTCAAAAAGCTGTAAAAAAAAAGTTTATTTTGAAAGATATCCAACATGAAAAACCTCTTAGCCTCGTCCATTACTTTTAAACTTTCCAATTATTGCTTTTAAAATTGTAAATATTTAACTAGAAAGACAAAAAAGAAGTTCTAAATCCTAAGATAAATATAGGTTGTTCAACTCAAGATATATATATATATATATATATATACACACACATAGAGTTAGTTCAACTCCATGTTAGAAGAGTGAGATTTAATTTCAATAGCCTCTCTTCCAAGGTTCTCTTTTTTTCTCTCTCTTATCTCTCCGTGTAATGATGAGAAGCTTGAATCTCGTTTACAAGGACATTCACAGTTTATGTAATAATTGAATTCTTGCATAACTGATAAGAAATTAGCTTTAAGTAGAGGTGGCGCCATCTATATAGTACACTCAGCTATTGCAAGGATATATTTCAGAGGCAGAGAGCTCTTAGTTAAACTACCTCTACATATATTTTGGCGCAAAACTAAGAGCTCTGATTATGGAGCAATCCATGTCAAGTATAAGTGTAGCCAACAGATGGCGCCACCTCTACTTCGAGCTAAATTCTTACTCAGAAAAAATGGCCACCAAAATCCGTTAAAGTACTAGCGTTAGAACACTTCAAACCATCCCTGACATGCGCATTGCATCTCAAAATGTCGTATAGTATTCTATGAGGAACCTTTAGCTGTCTGCTAGGCTTTACAGTAAACTGCGTATATTAAACAATAGATGGCGCTGCTAGTATACTTGTACTACAATTGCCCGCAATGCGCATGTCAGGGAACAGGCAATTAGAAAACGGGACGAACAAAAGTTGGCTCTGCCCTTTTTATGACGACCGGCAACTTCTAATTGGTTGGTTATGGAGTCTGACGTCACATGCTCCGCCCTTTTCAATGTCAAACCACACAACAAACCAATTAGAAGTTGCCGTTCGTCATAAAAAGGACGGAGCCAACTTCTGTTCGTCCCGATTTATAATTGCCTGTTGTCAGGAATGGTTCCAAGTGCTCGAAATTAGTTAAGAGACAGGCATCTGTAGACAGCTTCAGAATTTCTTTATCTCCGCCCTTTTATGTGCGTCAGACCAATTAGAAATAAAAAGGGCGGAGCATGTGACATCAGACCCAGTAACAAACCAATTAGAAATTGATGACGCTCATAAAAGAGCGGAGCCAAAGAAAACCTGAAGCTGTCTACAGATGCCTGTGTTAAGAGAGTGGCTAATAGCACTTACTGCAAGAGCGGCCGTTATCGGGACTGTGATGATCCAGATCGGTTTCAATCGAGCGTAACCGGCCCAACATTTCTTCTGATCACTGTGTGACATCATCACGCCCCACAATGTGACAATTGTCACAGGAAACACTTTTCAAAAGAAAAGAAACAAATTATGAAAAATTTAATCTCAATGAATTTATTTAAACGGCTTATTTTTAATATTGCTTTTGAACTAAATAAGTCCCTCTGTCACAGGCCCGTCTGGGCTACTTACAGAAGTAATTATTCGCAATTTAATTAAAGAATTATTTTATTATAGAAACATTTTAAAGAAAAAAAAAACGTTTATTTTAAAAAAACATCAAACATGAAAGTGAAAAGTATTTTAGAAACTAGAAAAGTAAAACGAATCACTTAAGGGGATTAAGTGATTCGTTTTACTCTTCTAGTTTCTAAAACACTTTTCAATTTTTTTTCTTAAGTTGGTTTTAAAGTGTAATACTTGAATCTGTTTTAGAAACTAGAAGGGGGTATTTCAATCACTTAATGAGGTATTTTCATGTTGATATCTTTCAAAATAAACTTTTTTGAGTTCGAAATTCACCCAACTTTAAACAGACTATATAAAAGTTTATTTTGAAAGATATCAAACATGAAAATACCTCATTAAGTGATTGAAATACCCTTCTAGTTTCTAAAACGCTTTCTAGTTTCTCTTTTAAAAAAACAAACAGTAATCAAGAGTTAGAAAATCAGCTGTTCATAAAATATCTTAAGTTGATTTTTATTTTATTATCGTTTAAAATATACTTTTTTTTTAATTTTATGCAAATATTTTTTTGTGGGGAAATTTCTGAAATTTTTCCGATGAGCAGCCTACTTAGCCTCAATGCAGGCTCAAGGCAGGTTTATTTCGCGCCTTCGTCACAACTTATATAAACAACTCAATGGTCATGGCATAGAGGCTAGAGAGGCTACTAAGCGAAAAAAAATACATCAAATTGTGTTCACTTTTTTACGGAGCCCTGTTGAGGACATGGAATATTTTTTTTATCTCGTCCGGACGAGATACTAAGTCATCCGGACGAGATAAAAAAAAATCTTCCATGTCCTCAACAGGGCTCCGTACTTTTTGGTATAAAATTTCTAATTATTACTGAAATTTGTGTTATTTTTCAGTGAATTTCGACCAAAGGAAAACGTGGCCCAAATAGATAATTGGAACAACAACAACAAAAAAATGTCATCTTTGAAAGAAAAATCCAATTTTAGTGAAAAGTTTCGCGGTTTTTTATTGTTTTATCTTCTATTTGTGTTATTTGGGGAGAGAGATCAGCGACAGATGTCACATGTCACATGTAAGTCCACCTTTTACTTTTATTTTCAATTTTGATGTTTGTTTTGGTGGGTTTTTTGCTTTTAGAGATTCCATTAGATTTTCGTTTTTGTTAGAAAAATCAATGAACAAAAAGGAAATTGACAATTGACCGAAAATAGTTTGAGAAATGAATTGTTTAATAATGCAAGTAAATCATTTATTTTGTGCGTGTAGCGTTAGATGGCGCTACTAGCCCTCCTCCCATTAGAAATGTACTGACTGACTTCCTTTTTTTTTCACGTGGCAAACTTTTAATTGCGTCATCGCTATTTCTCTACACGTGCTCGAGCTCTTTCGTCACTTATATTATGTTCTGGATTAAGTTTGTCACGTGCTCTGATAATTAAGGTTGTTTTGGACGCTTTTAGAGGCTAAAAGGGTGCATTCGATTTCAACTAATTGTCACGTGTGGAGTTGGCTAACTATGGAGGGTGCATAGCGCCATCTGCCGTGCATTTACACAAGTATTTTTCTATACTGTAAAAATACTTCTTAAGTTTTGGGCAAAAATAAAACAACCCGGTATAGAGAGGGTTCAAGTTGAAGTTCGAGTGCTAAGGCTCAAATTCAAGAAAAATACTTGGCTCTTGGACTTCAACTTGAGCCCTCTAAGCAGGGTTTCAATACAAGGAAAGCTCTCTGTCCAATGTTAATCACAAAAACACAGTTTTTTTCTAAGTTTGAAAACCTGTTTAGAGGGTTCATGTTAAAGTTCAAGTCTCAAAGCTCAAATTCAAGAAAAATACTTGGCACTTGGGACTTCAACTGGTCCTGAAATCTTTTCGGAACAATATTTTTCTATATTGAATTGAAAAACCCAGTTTGAGGCTACGTAATAAAACAGGGTTTTTCTAATGTTTAACCCTGTATAGAGGGTTCAAGTTGAAATTTAAATGTTACTTCAGAAATTAAAAAAAATGCTTAGCATTTGAACTTCAACTTTTGAACCCTCTGAACAATGTTTTTTTTTTCTATGTTAAATAGAAAAACCAAGTTCGAGACTAGAAAAACCTTGTTTTGTTAAAGTCAATTTTTAACCCTGTGTAGAAGGTTCAAGTTGAAGTTCAAGTGCTAAGGCATAAACACAAGAAATTAATACTTGGCACTTGAATTTTAACTTGAATCGTCTTTACAGGGTGGAAGTAAAAAGAAGTGAAACTTACTCCATCCTAAGACATAATAGAGCCTGAATGGGGATTTCGTACTGAAGACGGAAGTTGTGACTTTGCTGTGGAGATAAAGTCCCTCGATGAACATCCAATTGACGCACGCCACAGTGGCGTACATTTTAAGGATCAAAACGAGCCGACAAATCCATGCCTGAAATTAAAACACCAGGGGGGGGGGGGGGGGGGGGTAAATAATCAGTGAAAACATATTTAGCCTTAATGCCGGGCGCAAACTAGGGAGAACCAAATGAGCGGAGCAACCAGCAACCAAATCATGATCACGTGACCAAGTGGCTGCTGGCACACAATGGTTGCTTGTTCCTTCCCCTCTGCTCACGTAACTGTTGCCAGCTAGCAATTTGATTGATGCCTGAAAAGGCAGTGGCGGCGCTAGTGTAGTTGTCACCAGCAACAGTTGCTGGTTTATTTGTTGCCTAATTTGCGCCTGGCCTAAGGAAGGTGGTTTCGAACCTCATTGGTGTAGCTGCCATTACGGCCCGCTATGATGGGTTCGGTCATGATGATATTAAGAATGAATCTGATTAAAAGGGCGATTGAAAGGTGTTTATGAACGGATATCCGATCACAACGCAGTGATCTAAAAAAAAAAAAAGTAGAAACAAGTAGAAAATGTTAGTAGCAATTTTTTTTAACTTCGAAAATTGCTCAAATATCAATTTGGCGCTCAAATTCAGTTCATTCTTTCAAAACTAGGGTTTGAGCATTTTAACTTGGTGTGAGCATGCGCATTGCCATCTAACGTCTTACATACCAAAGTGATTGCATATTAACGTTAGCAGTGCCATCTATTGTTTAATGTGTGCAATTTACTGTAAAGTTGACTAATAGATGGCGCTGCTAACGTTAATCTGCAATCACTTTCCTGTGTAAAACAATAGGCGGTAATGCGCATGCGCACGATTTGAAGGGGGTTGGTTATGCCACCTATTCTACTCTGATCCGAGAGGAAGGGAACGAACTACTCCCTTCTGTATCCTCACAAGTTCCTTGAGAACTTTTACACAGGCAATTAGAAATCGGGACAAACAGAAGTTGACTCCGCCTTTTTTATGACGACTGGCAAATTCTAATTGGCTTGTTGTGTGGTTCGACGTTGAAAAGGGCGGAGCATGTGACGTCAGACTACATAACCAACCAATTAGAAGTTGCGGGTCGTCATGAAAAGGGCGGAGCCAACTGAAGTTCTCCCCGATTTCCAACTGCCTGTGTGTGTACGTGTATATCTATGAAGCTAAGTAGATTGATAGATACTAGAAAGGGTCATTGACCTTGTAAGACTAGAAAACAACTTTTTTTAATGTTCACTCATTCATTCATTGAGAGGTTGTGATCGATATTTACTACTACATTTAGTAAGCACTTGAATTTATTTGCATAATCTCTTATAAACACCTTTATAACAAATATGTATTTAGGCTTATCTGACATTATGTACACAATTAAAAGTTTGCGATAGGAGAAATAGGTGGCGCTGGCGCCGCCAAACAGATTAAGCGCCAATGCTAAATCAAACAAGCGCCAAACTGAAGAAGCTGGTTTTCTAAACGCTCCTCGAATTCTTATTATTTTATCTGTGTATCAGGGCCAAAATTAAAAGAAACTAGAAAGTGATTTAGAAACTAGAAGAGTAAATGAATCACTTGAAAGTATTTTCACATTGATATCTTTCAAAATAAACTTTTTATGTCATTTTAAAAAAATGACCCCAACTTTAAGCAAACTACAATATACTGTATGTATGTTTGCTCTATAAAACGTTTATTTTGAAAGATATCTAAATGAAAATAACTATTGAGTGATTTAGTTACCCTTCTAGTGTCTAAGACACTTTTCAAATTCTTCCTTATTGTTGCTCATCTGAAACACAGAACAGGTGCAAAATGAAGATAAACTGTGAATGTGTTTTAGAAACTAGAAAAGTAACACTTAAACACTTTAGTATTTTCATTGTTTGATATCTTTCAAACTAAACTTTTTATGTCAGTTTTAAAATTACCCAACTTTTTAGCATACATTATGTATTAATACTGGTCTATGAAAAGTTTATTTTGAAAGATTTTGAAATGAAAATACTCTTTTAAGTGAAGGATACAGCTACCCTTCTAGTTTGTAAAATACAATCAAGTTTCTCTTCATTTTGCACCTGTTCTGTGTTTTCAGATAAGAAAACCACTATTTGAATTTGAAACTAGAAGGGTATCTGAATTATTTAAGTTATTTTCATGTAGATATATATCTTTTAAAATAAACATTTTATAAAACGTTTATTTTGAAAGATATCTATCTACATGAAAATAAACGTTCTATAAAACGTTTATTTTGAAAGATATCTTAAATGAAAATTAACGTTCTATAAAACGTTTATTTTGAAAGATATCTTACATGAAAATTAACGTTCTATAAAACGTTTATTTTGAAAGATATCTTAAATGAAAATTAACGTTCTATAAAACGTTTATTTTGAAAGATATCTTATGAAAATTAAAGTTCTATAAAACGTTTATTTTCATGTAAGATATCTTTCAAAATAAACGTTTTTTAGAACAAAAAATGAAAATACATTGAAGTGATTCTCAAGTTACCGTTCTAGTTTCTTTTTAAACGTAACGTTTAAAAAAGGAACGTTAACGTAACGTTCTAAAAAGTAGAATAACAAGAATTCTAGTCTGTTCTCATTCATTTGCATATTTGTATAATGAATTACAAAAATTATATGAAAAAAAAGCGATTTTTTTATTGATATTTTTGTTAAAACCTTTCCTTTAAAGAAAGAAAGAAAAGAAACATTTAAGAGACTAGAATAAACAAACGTTTCAAATACAATGGATGTTAAAAAGGAAACATTTAATTCCAGCAGATATTTAAAGATAATTATGGTGATTAAGGTTGGTCTGTTTACAATTATTATTTTTTCTTTGTAATAATTTTTGTTTCTTCTTGAGTTTTAGTTTCCAATTGCCTCTTCTAGTATATATGATATGGTTGTTTTTTTTTCCTTAAGATTTCAAGAAAAAAGTTATTATTTCAGAAGATCTTCTTTGAAATTTAAGAATTACCGGTTGTAACACGAGTCAATAAAAAGAAGCCGTAGGAGGTTGGACGGCATAGAGAGAGATAGGTCCTGAAAAATCAATAACGAAAATCATGCTATTCGGTTAAATCTGCTATCTGGTTTATTTCTAGCCTCTCTGTGTAACAGGCAATTAGAAAACGGGATGAACAGAAGTTGGCTCCGCCCTTTTTATGAATAATGGCAACTTCTAATTGGTTGGTTATGTAGTCTGACGTCACATGGTCACATCGTCATAAAAAGGGCAGAGCCAACTTCTGTTCATCCCGTTTTCTAATTGCCTGTTAACATGCCTGGCCAAAAGACAGGCAATTAGAAAACGGGACGAACTTCAGTTGGCTCCGCCCTTTTCATGAAGAACGCAACTTCTAATTGATTGGTTATGTAGTCTGACGTCACCTGCTCCGCCCTTTTCAACGTCGAACCACACAACAAACCAATTAGAAGTTGCGGTTCGTCATAAAAAGGGCGGAGCCAACTTCTGTTCATCCCGTTTTCTAATTGCCTGTTTACATGCCTGTCCAAAAAAACAGGCAATTAGAAAACGGGACGAACTTCAGTTGGCTCCGCATTTTTCATGAAGAACGCAACTTCTAATTGGTTGGTTATGTAGTCTGACGTCACATGTTCCGCCCTTTTCAACGTCGAATCACACAACAAACCAATTAGAAGTTGCCGTTCATCATAAAAAGGGCGGAGCCAACTTCTGTTCATCCCGTTTTCTAATTGCCTGTCTCTGTGTAGGCCTATAGGCATTTGCTTTAAGCCTAGACTGCATATTTGCTTTCTGTGGCTTTTAAAGCTATACTGCTTACAGCTGATTTCTTTAGCTGGAAAGTCAGTCAAAATCTAGCCTCTAGCCTTTGCATCGTAAAGTGATATGTAGCCTCAACGAGATAGTCAGCTGACCTGCTTTTTCATTTTACATGAGATCTGATTGGTTAGTTAGTATTTCAACGCTGTATGACTTGCTGCTGCAAGTATAAGAATGATATATGGAAGCTTTAAAAAGCAAGCAATGCAGCAGTTTGCTTTTTAAATACAAAATTCAGTAACATGGAAACAGCTACAAAAACCAAAGCAAAACAACTCAAAGCTTAGCTTTAAAGCTGCAGAAAGCGAATATGCAGTTTATTCTATATGCATGATTTTTTTGTCTTCCTGTAAGAAATCAACGTGGCTGGAACATCACACTTGAGCAACTCATTGTAGTTGGTTTCTTCCTGTACACTTGAGGCTAGCAGTAAGCCAAATAGCAGAATTTTCTGTCTGTACACTTGAGGCTAGCAGTAAGCCAAATAGCAGAATTTTCTGCCTGTACACTTGAGACTAGCAGTAAGCCAAATAGCAGAATTTTCTGCCTGTACACTTGAGGCTAGCAGTAAGCCAAATAGAAGAATTTTCTGCCTGTACACTTGAGAATAGCAGTAAGCCATATTGCAGAATTTTCTGCCTGTACATTTGAGGCTAGCAGTAAGCCAAATAGCAGAATTTTCTGCCTGTACACTTGAGGCTAGCAGTAAGCCAAATAGAAGAATTTTCTGCCTGTACACTTGAGAATAGCAGTAAGCCATATTGCAGAATTTTCTGCCTGTACATTTGAGGCTAGCAGTAAGCCAAATAGCAGAATTTTCTGCAACATTGGTGAAGGCAGAAAAAGGAGTAAATTGTAACATATTTAATACAAAGGGAATAAAATAGCTTGTTTTATTTCTTACTTGAAATAGAAAAAGATGAACAATGTAATGGTGAGTGCTAGAAATGACATCAGAGAACCAAAAAACATCAAATAGCCAATGGTGTCTGCTTCTTCGTGCTATTTATTTATATATAAAAATATAATACAAAATGAACGATAAAGAAGAGAAAATGAAAAGAAAATTGCAATTGTGAAAAAAACTATCATAGAAAAGTTAATTATTGAATTATATAGTTGGAATTGTTATTATTGGACAAATTGCCTTTTGGCTGTTTTTGTTTTGGCGGCCATTTTGTTTTACTACCTTATTCTGAAGTTTTTTTTTTAATACAAGTAGAAAGATACTAAAATACGGAGCCCTGTAAGGGACCTATGAGATTTTTTAAAAAATCTCGACATTTCGACTTTTAATCTCTTTTAGTCGGGAATGTTAATTATGCCATGTTGTGCGCACCATACTCTTAATAATTAAATTATTGTTGCTACAAGAGGGCGCTTGCAATAATTTAATTATTAGAGTGTGGAGTGCGCAACATGGCAAAATTAACATGGCCAAATAAAAGACACTAAAAGTCGACATGTCGAGTTTTATAAAAAGTCGCCATGTTTGCAAATTTTATAACAATTTACCTTAAAAAGGTTTATTTTGAAAGATGTTGCTATACAGATGCTACCACTCAATTCTTTTACTCTTCTAGTTTCTGTATCGTTCAAAATAAACGTTTTATGGTGGTTTTAAAAAAAAAAACAATTTATCGGAAAAAGTTCAGTTTGAAAGATATTGCTCTATTCAATTTCAGGCCACTCAATTCTTTTACTCTTCTAGTTTCTATATTGTTCAAAATGAATGTTTTTGGCGATTTTAAAAATAAGAAAAATATTTTTTTGATTGCGCACGTTTTATAACAATTTATCAGAAAAAGTTTATTTTGAAAGATATTGCTTTAAAAATGCTAGCTCACTCTTCTTAGGCAACGAAGGAACAAATGAAAGAACAATAAATAAAGTATATTTATTGAAATGTTTCAAAATAAAACTTTTTATGAAAGTTTCGAGCTTTTTCAGCTTTCAAAATAAATATGTATTTTGAAAGATAAGATTAGGCCTACTTAATGTATTTTACTATTCAAGATTTTAACAAACTTTAAATTCGTTTTTGAAGGTTTTGGTTCCTTTGAGATTTTAAATCCTCGAAATTCCATTTTATGTTAAGTTCTTAATGCAAAAAGCTTGTATACTGAGATTAAAATGACCAATTCCAGTCTTTAGTGAATAAAGTTGAAAATTTCTTACCTGAGATTTATCTTCACCTGGCGGCATATAAGCCAGGCATTCTGAATAATTTGTTTTCTCCCATAGCCAATGGCCATTACTGTCGCAAACTCTGAATGCTTGGGCTGAAAACGGAATAATTGATAAAAATATTTAATATTCAGCTTTTAAGATTTCTAACATTTTAGCGGCCATTTTTTTCTTTTATAAAAATTAACAAATAAATTTGCCTTAAAAACAAGACTAGAAAGAAATTTATATCAATCTAAACGTTGTATCAGAAGAAACTTTGGTTGATATCTCAGAAGAAGAGCGCAGAAAAATGCCAACCGAAAACAGAATTTTTTCTTAATTTAAATAAATTTATTGCACTTATTTTGGGTTTTTTTTGGAAATAATTTCTTCCAAATAGAATATAATTGTTAAAATAATAAAATTACAGTAATTATTTTTCAGTCAGATTTTTCTGCATGTAGGATCTTGGCCTAATAGAAAAATAATTCGAAGTTTGTAAGGAGAACGTCTACACACGCAGAAAACGCCGACTGAAAACAGAATTTTTTCTAATTTAAATCTTTTCTAATTTATTTTGTTTTTTCTACTTTCTGCCAAATAAATAGAATAGCATTGTTTAAATTACAGACACAGACATTGGGTTTTTTTTTCTGTCACATTTTTAGAAAACAGAAAACGCTAAATTTCTATTTCCGTTGTGGAAATAGAAATTTATTTTTATTTAAATAAATCTATTCTTATTTATTTTATAAAAAGTTAACAGAAAAAAGGAAAATAAATATAACAGAATTACTTAAATTACAGTTTACAGATTTTAATTTTAGTCGGTTTTTTTTTCTGCTTGTGAGATTGCGGATTAAGAAACTAGAATAATAGCTGAATTTTCTATAAGTAATCACTGTAATCCAGCTACTGTTATAGTTTCTAAAACAAGATTTTAACTTGTTCCTGAAAGGAAGATAATATCAGAGGTCGAGAAACGTTTACACTGAACTCATTAGAAGCTTTATAAAAACAAAATGGCCGTCTTTTTGTTCAATTGTCAAAGTTACCATTTTCTGCTCCAGGAAAAATTCCCATAATTTCTTGACATGACCTTTTGATAACTTTATTTGCTGGAGTCGTGGGCCAACATACAAATGAATCCCAGGTTGCATTACAATGTAAACCTAAATAAATAAACAAAACAAAGATGGCGGTCAGGCATGGTTTGAACAAACAAAGATGGCGGTCGGCTTGGTTTGAACAAACAAAGATGGCGGTTAGGCTTGATTTCAAAAAACAAAAATGGCCAACAGACATAATTTTTTAAAAAAAATGGTGGTCAGAAATGATTTTTTTTTAAAAGATGAGTCAGAGATGCTTTAAAAAAAAAGATGGCCGTCAGAGAAGATTTAAAAGAAAGATAGCGGTTAGATATGATTTTAAAAAAAGATGGCCACGAAACATTTTTTTTTTAAAAAAAAGATGGCTGTCAGACATGATTTTGAAGAAAGAAAAACAACATAACAAAGATGGCTGTCAGGAATGAATTCATAAAACAAAGATTCTTGTTAAAGATGAGTTCAATAAACAAAGATGGCGGTCAGGCATAATTTAAAAAAAAAAAATGGCCAACAGACATGATTTAAGAAAACAAAGAGATGGTGGTAAGAAATGATTTTAAAAAAAGATGGCAGTTAGAGATGATTTTGAAAAAAAATGGCCGTGAAACATAATTTTAAAAAAACAAAGATGGCCGTCAGACATGATTTCGATAAACAAAGATGGCGGTCAGACATGATTTTGATAAACAAAGATGGCGGTCAGACATGATTTCGATAAACAAAGATGGCGGTCAGGCATAATTTCAAAAAAACAAAAAAAAATGGCCAACAGACATGATTTTGATAAACAAAGATGGCGCTCAGACATAATTTTGAAGGAATAAAAACAACAAAACAAAAATTCCGTTAGAAACACTTTAGATTTATGAAAAATGTCTAATGTTAATTAACTTCAAGTGGTCACATACACACATGTCACACATCCACTTAAATGTTTTGAACTTAATTGAGTGATTGAAACGGTTCTTTTTTCTAATCTAAATGTGTTCTAAATATGGCGCCACACAAACACGATCGGAATAAATAATTAGACAAAGAAATATTCAACTATTTGTAAATTTCTAATTTATTATATGTTTGAGTTAAAATGTTTTAATTGATTTCAAGGTAGAATTATAATTTGGAAGCAAACACCTCACTTTTAAAATGTTGCACAATTAACGATTTCGTGTTTGTTTTTGGTTATTTTCATAACGGATTTAAAAATTATTGAAGTTTATTGTTTGGAACTTTAGGGGGGAGTTTTTTGGGGGGGGTGAATTTTGCTTAAACTTATGTATAGGTGGAACTAGAAACTAGTGAAACTTTAGAAACTAGAAGAGTAACTGAATCATTTACGGTCACATTTTCATGCTTTTTTGTTGTCTTTCAAAATAAACTTTTTTATTTTTTTGCTATTTGCATAAAAAGTTTATTTTTAAAGATACCAACATGAAATTATCCTTAAGTGATTGAGTCATCTTTCTGGTTATATATATATATTAAGCCCCGTGTAGCCTTGATGTTTACTTCCTTCTTTCTTTGAGTAATGCTATACAAACAAGGACAAAAACCTTGAACCACGTTGGAATTTATAGAAATTTAAATGAATAAATGAACCGCTTTTTTTTCTTAAGGTCAACTATATGTTGAACACTTCCCATCCAAGAACCCCATGATATTCAATTGGAGAGGGGAAAAGGTTGGAAAGTGTAGAAGGGGAGACAGGGAGAAACGTGGAGGGGAAAAAGTGGGAGGGGGTGACTGAAATTGAAAGGAAAGGAGTAAAAAAGAAACAAACAACGCGCATGCGCACACCAGAGAAAATGAAAAGCTCATTTTCTCTTTCAAATATAAAAAAGGGGAGGGGATAATAGTAGCAAAATTAAACTATAGTTTATCACAGGCAATTGTACCCAGCATTAGAATTTATTTTGCTCTGCCCTTTTATGAATGTCATCAATTTCTAATTGGGTTTGTTACTTGGTCTGACGTCATAAAAGGGCGGAGGAAAAGAAATTCTAATGCTGGGCACAATTGCCTGTGAATTTGGCTCCCGTCATTTATGACGGGTGGGGCCACTAGTTTCTAAATGTTTTGCGTGTTTTACGGTAAATTGTTATGTAGCCAGTTTTCCTAATGCCCAAACTACAGTTAAAATAACTGGTTATTTAGAAAAATACTAAAAACAAGTCACAATTTAAGACTTGTTGTTTAAAATGAAAAATAAAGTTGCAATTCTGCTTTAGATCTTTCAGATTCTCTCTTTATAAAAATTGACAATTATCTACAAAATGGCTTATATTACATTATAATTTATGTTATCTATTTTAGAAAAAAACCATGTAAACATGTATTTTAGACGTTTTTTATTATTATATATTTTGAACAACAGTAAAAATGTCCACCTGATAAAAATTAATGGCAATTACACCCTTTAATGAACAGATGATTTCTGATTTATATAATCTATATTATAAGAACATTGCCACTTAGCCTATTTTTTATTAGTTTTCAATTGATTGATTTTCTTGTGACACCATTTTCATTTTTTTTAGCCTAAATTTCTTTTTAAATATATATTTTTTATCTTAAATTTTTATTACCATAATTACATTTTGTAAAACAGTATTTAAAAAAAGGCGTAGTTTTTAGTCAAAAAAAATTTGTGAGGACAAGTTAATTAAAAACATGGAAGTTTATTAACTAGAATAATGGAGCGGGTGCAATCGGAAACTAAAATTCTAAAACATGAAAAATCTCCACTAAGAGCGCTAGCATCGTTTTTCTATTGAAGCCCATAGACCCCAATGTTGAAGAAAAAACTTAATTTTTAAAATTTACACGGTTATGGCGGCAATATGTTTATTTTTCATATTTAAAGTTGGCCAATTTTGATGGTTCAAAGTGCAATGTGCACCTTAAATATATGCTGATCTAGTGATAGAAAGACAAAAAATTGGTAAGTGTACTTATATTTTTAAAAAATATTTCAAAATCGCGAATTTTTAACTCTTATGTTGAACTCCATTGAGTGCGCCCAAATAAGAAATAAAACATCTATTAAAATGCTCGTAAAAATACGTAAAAATAATTTTAAAAAACCACAAGTGAAGCCACCACATTGGCGCACGTGCTGATTTTTTTATGGTTTTTTAGTTATTTTTAGGTATTTTTTATCAACATTTTAATGGATATTTTTTTCTTATTTGGGCGTACTCAATGGCGTTTAACATAAGAGTTAGAAATTCGCCATTTTGAAATTGTTTTTTTTAAAATAGAAGCCCACTTTCCAATTTTTTGTCATTCTATCACTCGATCAGCATATATTTAAGGTGCCCATTGCACTTTGAACCATCAAAATTGGACAACTTTAAATATGAAAAATAAACTTATTGCCGCCATAACTGTGTAAATTTTAAAAAATAACGTTTTTTCTTTAACATTGGGGTCTATTGGGGGCTCAATACAAAAACGATGCTAGCGCTCTTTGTGGAGATTTTTCGAAGTAATTTTGTGATGTAGATCTCTTTAATTGTTGTCCACGCATACTTGACCAGAGCTTTAAGAGAACCCAATATCTGTATCATTTACAGTAATGTTTCCTTTTGAAATTATTCAGTAAAACCAAAAATTGCTGAGAAATAAATATGGGAGAGGTTGCGTTAGTTTTTATCAGGAAATGAGATCAAATTTAGTCCGAGTTAGGTTCTTATTTTTCTCGTCCCTTTCTTAAAAAGGCGGGTTTCTTCAGTGAATGTAGATCAGATGCCCTCTAAACATGACATAGCAAACTAATAGGTTCATTTTGAAGAATACAAAATAGAAGGGAATCTTGGGAGATTTATCATTTTTGTGGTTATGTTTTTTTTCTCCATCTATGGCTGGGTAGCAACTTCTTACGAAATTTTCACTTTGAACACCTGATTTGAAATACTTTTTTATAAAACATTTGTCAAACACGGTACTTGAATAATTAATAAGTAAGAGAGCTCTGATTTGGATGTAATATTATGGCAAGTGTTTCTCAATCTGTGGCCACAAAGAGCCAATTGTGAAGAATTCCGTTTAGATAACAGGCAATTAGAAAACGGGACAAACAGAAGTTGGCTCCGCCCTTTTTATATGACGACCGGCAACTTCTAATTGGTTGGTTATGTAGTCTGTCGTCACATGCTCCCCCACTTTTCAACGTTGAACCACACAACAAACCAATTAGAAGTTGCCGGTCGTCATTAAAAAAGGGCTGAGGCAACTTGTGTTCGTCCCGATTTTTAATTGCCTGTCTTTTAAACACAGGCAAATAAAGACAGGGAGATACAGTCGATTGCTCCGCCCCTTTTATGAGGAAAGATAACTTCTAATTAGTTTGTTATGTAGTCTGACGTCACATGCCCCACCTTTTTCAATTTCCAATTGGTTGATATTTGGTCTGACGCTCATAAAAGGGCGGAGCAAACGTCTGCGTGTCCCTGTCTTTACATGCCTGTCTTTCAAACCAAGCAGTTATTCATCTCTGCTCTCACCAGAAGGCGCTTCTCTATTTCTTCAACTCCAATCACTTCCAACAGACAACAAGACACACAGACAATTAGAAAACGGGACAAACAGAAGTTGGCTCCGCCCTTTTTATGACGACCGGCAACGGGCGGAGCATGTGACGTCAGACTACACAGCCAATCAATTAGAAGTTGCCGGTCGTCATATAAAAAGGGCGGAGCCAACTTCTGTTCGTCCCGATTTCTAATTGCCTGTGTTTAGATCAACCAACAGTTATTGCTTTTGCAATCAAAAACACTGGTTAGAGGCTAGAACTTTTCTAGTTGACAACTAATAGTAAGCATACATCTAGCCTCTAGAATTTTTGATTAGAAAAAAAAAGCCATAATTGCAGTTGATTTAATAATTAGCAATTGGGGCCACAGATTGAGAAACATTTGCATTTGATATTGCATATAAATCCGAGCCCTAGTAATAAGGGTCACTTCCATATTTCTCTACTTTTAAGTTTTATTAGGTTGTTTTTTGTTTTTTGGGCGAAGTTTCCAGTTGTATAAAATGATAAATTGAAAGGTTTTAAGGACAATAAAATGCAATAAATCGTTTGTTCTTAGAAACAAAATGGCTGCCACTTTTGAAGTTGACAGGTTTTAAACTCTGGTTATTTTTGAATGCAAGAAGCAACTTCAATGGGTTTTTTTTGGAAACTAGATTACGAAATGTATTGGCTGAAAGTATTTTAATTATGATATCTTTCAAAATAAACTTTTTGATTTTGCTAGAACTTGGAAAAAAAATAAAACAAAATGGCTGCCACTTTTGAAGTCGATATATTTTAATCTCCAGTTCTTTCATGTTTATGATAAAAATTAATTTTTTTTTGAAAACTAGATTAGTTAATGAATGGACAAAATGTAATTTCATGATGATATCTTTCAAAATAAACTTTTAGGTTTGATAGAACTTGGAAAAAAATAAAACAAAATGGCTGCCACCTTTTGCTCGAATTCATCGTTTGCATTTTAGAAGCAATTTTAAGAAGAAATTCTAAGTATTTTTTTTGGAAACTAGAATAGTAAATAAATGGGCTAAAATTATTTTCATGATATGGTATCTTTCAAAATAAACTTTCTGATTTTGCTAGAGCTTGAAAAAAAAAAAAAAATGGCTACCACTTTTGAAGTCGATAGACTTTAAGACTGGAAATTGTTTTCGAAACTAGATGGGTAGCTCAATCACTTAATGGTATTTTCAGGTTAATATCTTTCAAAATAAACTTTTTATAGATGAAACATTAAAAAATATTGTCGGCTGAAAAAGTTGGCACATTTTCAAACTCACATAAAAAGTTTATTTTGAACGATATCAACATGAAAATAGATTTAAGTGATTGAGTCACCCTTCTAGTTTCTAAAACACATTTACATTTCTCTTCATTTTGATATTAACATGAAATTACCTTCTTAAGTGATTGAGTTACCCTTCTAGTTTCTAAAACGTTAAAGTGTCTCTTCATTTTGTTATCAAACATGAAAATACCTTCTTAGGTGATTGAGTTACCCTTCTAGTTTCTAAAACAAAATCAAGTTTCTCCTCATTTTGCACTTAAGACTCAAGAGTTCGAGAGGCGTTTTTTTTACAATTTAATACAACTTAATACCTAGTACACTCGCGTGAGTTAAATGAATTCAAATTAAATGTGTTTAGGTGAATTATACGGAATCCAGTTAAGGACATGAACTAAATTAAAAATTGACTTTTATTATTATTTTAAATTGAAATAACTAAATCAATATTTTAATGTCAATAGTTTATATTAATTGTATTTAAGTATTAACTCACTATTTTCAGATTAATTAACTGAATTAAATTGAATTCGACGTATTGTTTGTTTGTCCTTCACGGGGCTCTGTAGAACACGTTTATTATTTAAATGCATTTAAATTATCAGGTGTGTGTACTAAGGTATAAGAGAGAATTTTTAATTGTCATTAAGAAGAAAATGTCTGATTAAATTTCATCCCCTCTACATTTAGAATATAATAGGAAGTAGTTAAAGCTAGGTAATTATTAGTTATTTTTAATATTTCATAAGATGAAAGGGGAGAGGGGGGTGAGAGATGTTACAAAATTTGCAATTTGTTTTTTTATAAAAATGATTCACATCCTTCTACTTGAAAAAAAAAATATAATTAGACAAATTTCGTGTTAAGCGTATTAACTATTATTAAGTACAAAAAATGATCATGTAACAACAGTTATTAAAGACAATAGTTTTAATTTTGTTTTCTCTTTAAAGGTCATCATTAACATCATCAGATTATTAAAAAAAAGTGTAATAATTAATTACTAATTACACTCTTTGTAATTAAATAACTGATTGTTTGCTTTTTAATTGTTAGAAAAAAGGGATCGATAATTGGTGGTAATTAGTTGAACTGAAGAAAAGGGGTTTGAATACCAATGATATGTGTCTTAATTAAGGTGGTTTTAAAGGTGTAGACGCCTCTTAGAAACTCGAAGGGTAGCTCAATCACTTAAGGGTATTTTCATGTTAATATCTTTCAAAATAAACTTTTTATAGAAGAAACATTAAAAAATATCGTCAGCTTAAAAAGCTGGCACATTTTCAAACTCCCATAAAAAGTTCATTTTGAAAGATATCAACATTAAAAAAAATAGCCTTGAGTGATTGAGTTGCCCTTCTAGTTTCTAAAACACATTCAGGTTTCTCTTCATTTTGATATCAACATGAAAAAATAGCCTTAACTCTTCTAGTTTCTAAAACACATTTAACTTTCTCTTCATTTTGATATCAAACATGAGAATACCTTCTTAAGTGATTGAGTAACCCTTCTAGTTTCTAAAACGTTAAAGTTTCTCTTCGTTTCTCTTGATTTTGTTTTTTAATAAACTTTGGTAGTTAAGGTATGTATTAATAATATTATATGTTAAAAAATGAAAGATTTTGCTTTCAAAAAATGACTAATCTTTATATGTGAAATGTAAAGACTATTAACACCTGTTTGCTTTACACTTAAGTAACTAATTATTCAAAAACTTAATTGAAAAACATCAGAAGAAGAACAATTTCTAAACAACTTTTTTAAGCTTAAGATTAGCTTAAAAATGTTGCTTAAAAACAAAAATTTTACTTTTGAGAGGCTTTTTCTAGATAATAAAATGGAGCTTTGTTAGAAACTAGAATCTAAAAAAAAAATTATAGATTTTTTTTAATATTAAAAATTTAAAGAAGGAAATATTTTTTTTGTCAAACTTTAATGAAAAGTTTATTTTTGAAAAGTAAGAAAAATAGCTTTAAAAATCTTTTAAAATGAGCTTTTATGTAAATTTTATAATATTGCTGACTTTAAAAATTCAAGTATACATCATTTATTTTGTGCGTGTAGCGTTAGATGGCGCTACTAGCCCCACCTCCCATAGAAATGTACTGACTTCCTTTTTTTTGCACGTGGCAAACATTTAATTGCGTCATCGCTATTTCTCTACACGTGCTCTCTCTCTCTCTTCACTTATATTGCTTTCTGGGTGTAAGTTTGTCCACGTGCTGATAATTAAGGTTGTTTTGGACGCCTTTTTAGAGGCTAAAAGGGTGCATTCGATTTCAACTAATCGGCACGTGTGGAGATGGCCACCTATGGAGGTAGCAGGCGCCACCTACCTTGCAATTTACGCAAGTATTTTTCTATGAAGCTCCTCTTTAAAAAATAAACTTTTTAATCCTAAATTCAATTTTGGCCCATTTGTGATTTAATAAGGCGCCTCATAACCAGAAATCGCTTCGAGCTGCTTTAGAAAGTGCTTAGAAACTGAACGCAATATCAGTAATTTGCAATATTGTTCATTGCATAACAAAAAGAGGCTTTAAGGTTGTTATTACCTTCTATTATTAATAATAATATAATAGAAGTTATATGTAATAAATAAGGCTCGGATTTTTATGCAGAATATCACGCTAATGTTTCTCAATCTGTGGCCCCAAGTTCGAATTATGAAATAATCATCATCGTTAAGAGCAACTGCAATTATGCTTTTACTAATGAAAAAGGCTGGTTAGAGGCTAGCTGTCTAGTTACTATCAGTTGTCAACTAGAGAGTTTTAGCCTCTAACCAGTGTTTTTTTTATTAAAAAAACAATTGTTGGTTGATCTAAACGAGAGATTGTTACTTCACAATTGGCTTAATTGGGCCACAGATTGAGAAACAGTTGCTTGATATTAAATGCATAAAATTCCGAGCTCTGGTAATAAGTGTTGATATTATAGCAATATATTTAATTGTAGGCTAAGTGTGGCACTGTTGCCATTGTTTAATATTGCATTATATTCTTAGGGTAAGGGGGGTAAAATTAGGAGGTCACGCCCCTAACTTAAATTTGGTTGGTTGGCCCGCCTTCCTCCTCCCTTCAACACGTATAACACCACCGAAATTGGGCCATTACGGTTTAATGATGCGGCTTTTTTTTGCACACTTTGATCCATTATTCACATTAAGAGTCACAACTTTCTCCAAACATAATATAGTTTTATGCGTTTCTGTGTATTATTGCCTAAGAGCTTAATTTCTGTCCATGTCGCATCATGGACGACTGCATTTGAAAATGCCTACCTTTCCTGTTGACAGCTACAGTAATTTTATCAAACGCAAGCAACCATCTGTAAAGTCAATTATGAGGCCATTACCCATGATGCATCTTAAGGTGGTTTTAAAGACAGGCAGTTAGAAATCGGGGAGAACTTCAGTTGGCTCCGCCTTTGTTATGACGGAGACAACTTCTAATTGGTTGGTTATGTTGTCTGCCGTCACATGCGCCGCCCTTTTCAACGTCGAACCACACAACAAACCAATTAGAAGTTACCGGTCGTCGTAACAAGGGCGGAGCCAACTGAAGTTCTCCCAGATTTCTAATTGCCTGTGTTTTAAAGTGTGTGAAATGCCTTAAACTCTTGACAACACAGGCAATTAGAAATCGGGACAAGCAGACGTTGGCTCTGCCCTTTTTATTGACGAACACAACTTCTAATTGGTTGGTTATGTAGTCTGACGTCACATGCTCCGCCCTTTTCAATGTCGAACCACACAACAAACCAATTAGAAGTTGCCGGTCGTCGTAACAAGGGCAGAGCCAACTTCTGGTTGCCCCGATTTCTAATTGCCTGTCTTGACAACAAGAATAAATTCTTGTCTAAGTTGTCTTTCAGATGCAAAATGAAGAGAAACTTGAAAGTGTTTTAGAAACTAGAAGGGTAGCTCAATCACTTAAGGATATTTTCATGTTTGATATCTTTCAAAATATACTTTTGATGGAAGTTTGACGGTTTTCTGGCTGCGCCCAACTGCTTTTTATAAGGCCTACTTTATTATGTATTTTGGGGGGGTTTACACTTTCTTGTTCAATTATGCTAATGACCGACATTGAAGCTTTTTTAGCCTTGCTTTTTATTACCATAAGATCTATTACATATGCGTATGTGTTAACATTGTGTTATATTTTTTTTTTCTCAAAAAAAGAATTTATGTTACAATTTAGATAAGAAAGTTGCTTATTTTTTAAAATTTATTTGCGTCATTTGCAACAAACAACAACAACAAAATTTTACATAAAATTCCAACCAAGGTAAATTTTAAAGTTAAAGCAACTCCCTCCATGTTAGAAAAAAAAAGCGCTTAAAGTGAGTTATGAATCGTATGCTTCTTTGAAGCTAGAAGGAAGACATCTTGCTTTTTAAAATGGCATCCATTTTTTTTTTGTATGTCTATTTATAGAACTGGCAAAATTTTCAATATATCAATATTTCGATATTTTTTAAAAGTATCGTGTTCGATATATCGTAAAATCGAAATACCAAAAAAAAATCGAAATACCAAAAAAAAAATCGAAAAATCGAAATACCAAAAAAAAAAATCGAAAAATCGAAATACCAAAAAAAAAAATCGAAATGCGAAAAAAATCGAAAAATCGAAATGCCAAAAAAATTTGAAAAATCGAAATACCAAAAAAAAAAAATCGAAAAATCTAAATGCAAAAAAAAACCCCGAAAAATCGAAATACTAGTTTTTTCCCTGATTATTTTCGATTTTTTTTAGGTTTTTGAATATTTCGATTTTTCCATTTTTTTCGATGTTTTTTTCGATTTTTTTCGATTTTTTTTTATTTAATTTTTCTCTATACAAAGTTTATTTTGAAAATCTTTCATGAAAATTCTTTTAGTTTCTAAATAACTGAATTTTTTTTTTTGACTAGAATTTTTCTGAAGTTTTTTCGCTGTTTTAGTTTACAAAATACGAATTCAAGAAGAAAACTTTGCACTTTGAACTAAAACTCGAACTCGCAGAAAAGGGTTCCAAACATGGAAGGAGGAATACCCTCTTTCAAGATGTACTCGATAGAATTTTTTTCTCTTTGTGGGGGAAAAAAACCCTGTTGAGAGAGTACAAGTGCCAAATTTGATTTCCTTCTTGAATTTGAGCCTTTAGTATCGATTTCAATCTCAAACCTCGAATTCAATCAATCTTCTAAAACACAGGAAGACAAAAGTTCACTTTTAATGTATCGTAAAAAGTGATAGTCAGAAGTGACAATTTTGAAGTGATTTTTTTTTGTTGTTGTTACAAATGGAACTTGAATCTAATCTATTTTGACCAAATAAAAATCTAGCCTCTAGACACAAAAGTAATAAGTTACTTTTTCTATATTTGAAAATGAAGTTATCTTCATCGGAGTTGTTCTTCAGTGGGGATACAATTCCCCTACAGAGTAGGGAAAAATGTAACCTCCAGCCATGTTGCCAACGAGGCTAAATTCACCCACATAGTGGTGTAATTGTAACCAAAGAGGCAAAGTTTCACCTACATAGTAGGAGATTTATGGCCAACGAGGCTAAATTTCACCTACAAAGTAGGGGAAATGTAGCCAAAGAGGCTAAATTTCACCTAGAGTTACAGAGTAAGTGAAATGTAGACAAAGAGGCTAAATTTCACCTACAAAGTAGGGGAAATGTAGCCAAAGAGGCTAAATTTCACCTAGAGTTGCAGAGTAAGTGAAATGTAACCAAAGAGGCTAAATTTCATCTACAAAGTAGAGGCTAAATTTCACTTAAATAGTAGGGGGAATGTAAACAAAGAGGCTAAATTTCACCAAGGGAATGTATGTACTGTACATAGAGGTTAGTTCAACTAAGAGCTTTGCCTATGGAGCATTCTGTTTCACATAGCTGAATGTAGCCAGTAGATGGCACCACGTCTACTTAAGATGGTTTAAAAAGTGTTTTAGAAACTAGAAGGGTAGCTCAATCACTTACGGATAGTTTATGTTAATATCTTTCAAAATAAACTTTTTATAGATAAAAATACAAAAAAAAAATATGATCCGCTTAAAGTTGGGTCAATTTCAAATTGCCATAAAAAGCTTATTTTGAAAGATATCAACATAAAAATCAGCCATAAGTGATTGAGCTACCCTTCTATTATTTTCTAAAGCACATTTAAGCTTCTCTTCATTTCACACCTAAAAGACAAGAAAGAAATAATCAAGATTTTCAAGATGCGTAAAATAAAACATAAAATGGCCGCCATTTATTGCTGATTATGTCATATTTCGACTAAAGAAATTTACTTGTGAAGAAATAACTGAAACTTACGAAAGTTGCAGCACCAATTTTTAATTTATCAACAATTCTGTAACGAATTATTGCTTAATTTTTAACATTACTTTGAGAGAGGAAACAAATTTAAAACGAAAAGAGAGAGGGAGAGAGAAAAACAAAAATGGCCGCCAAAAACAACAACAACAACAGAAACATTTTTATCTTTGAAATTTCTTTTATTTCAATTTTTAAAAGACAAGTCATGATTAGGGTTCGGATTTTCATGCAAAATCAAGCAAAAATGTTTCTCAATCTATGGCCCAAGTGCCAATTGTGAAGTTATCATCATCATTAAAGCAACCAGCAATTATGCTTTTTCTAATCCAAAAGGCCGGTTAGAGGCTAAAACTTTCTAGTCGACAGATGATAGTAACCACAGACATCTAGCCTCTAACCAGCCTTTTAGATTAGAAAAATCATAATTATTGGTTGCTTTAATGATGATGATAACTTCACAATTGGCACTTGGGCCAAAGATTGAGAAACATTTTTGCTTGATTTTTGCATGAAAATCCGAACTCTAGTCATGATTAATTATGTCACATTTTGTAAAGTTACTGCCTATTTTGAAATTTCAAGGGTGTTTTTTTTTTGTATTATTTTAAACAGTTCTTTTTACAAATAAAAATAAGGTATAATTTAAGAAATTAGGATTTTCCCAAAAGGGAGGAGGAGAGAATAGTTAATTTTATACAATCTCTTTTTTTCAAAATAAGACATTCTGAATTCCGAAATATTTCTTTTTGTAAGCCTAAAGGTCAATAAGAATGTTTATTGGATAATTGGAAATTTACACTGGAAAAAAAAAACAAACAAACAAAAACAAAACAAAGTGAAGATGGGTAATTGTTTATTTTGAACTATGGTTGAAATTTATTAGTTGTCATTTTGTGTTTGTGTGTGTGAATCTTTTATTTAATGTTGTTGATAGATCTACATTAAATATTTATAAGTACAGTTAAGATCTAAGTTATTCTGTCTTATACCTAGTACACACATCTGATAATTTAAATGCATTTAAATAATAAACGCGTTCTACAGAGCTCTGTGAAGGACAAACAAACAATACGTCGAATTCAATTTATTCAGTTAATAATCTGAAAATATTGAGTTAATACTTAAATATATAAACTATTGACATTAAAATATTGATTTAGTATTTCAATTTTAAAATATTAATAATTAAAGTCAATTTTTAATTTGGTGTTCATGTCCTTAACTGGATTCCATATAATTCACCTAAACACATTTAATTTGAATTCATTTAACTCATGTGTGTGTGTGTGTGTACAAGGTATTACAGAAAAGCAAAATAGAAACTAGAAAGTGTTTTAGAAACTAGAAGGGTAGCTCAATCAATTAAGAAGATATTTTCAAAGTAAACTTTTTATAAACAAAAAAGCTTATTTTGAAAGATATTGACATGACAATACCTTCTTAAGCGATTGAGCTACCCTTCTAGTTTCTAAAACATTTTCCAGTTAAGATATTAATACAATGAAGTACCCTCGAACAGGGTTCTTCAATGTTTAAACCATGTTCCGGAGACAAATTACAAACAAACAAAAGTGTTTTAGAAACTAGAATAGTTGGTGATGATTATGCTAAAAGTGTTTTCAATGATGGTATCTTTCAAATTAAACGTTTTATGACAGTTTTCAAACTGAACTATAAAATTGTTTATTTTTTAAGATTGAACAACTTTTAACACAATCTTTTACCCATTCTAGTTTGTAAAACAATTTGAATATTTTCATAATATTTCTAAAAAAAATACGTTCGCTTGACGTTTTTGCGTCTAAATTTTACGAAAAAAAACGTCTATGAAGCATAGCATTAGCCATTGTAGTGGCGCCATCTGATGGGACAAAAAGCAAAATATCTATAATGCCACCTTAAGCAACGTTTTCGAAAACTCAATCAATTAGAAATCGGAACAAACAGAAGTTGGCTCCGCCCTTTTTATGAGTAATGCAACTTCTAATTGGTTGGTTATGTAGTCTGACGTCACATGCTCCGCCCTTTTCAACGTCGAACCACACAACAAACCAATTAGAAGCTGCCGGTCGTCATAAAAAGGGCAGCGCCAATTTCTGTTTATGCCGTTTTCTAATTGCCTGTTTCGAAAACGGGGTAGGTGGGTGCGGGTGTAAGTCACCTTCTTGAATTTAGACCATTGAGACTAGACTAGCCTCTATGACACGTAATAAATTTTATTTTATACAATTAAAATGACAAATTTTTTGAGGGAGGGGGAGGGAGGTTTTTAGCTTCTGATTTGAAAGTTTAGCTGTAAAAATTGTTGTTGGTAGCAAAAGTTGTTTATTTTTCAGTTGTTTGTTGTTGTTTTGGGTATTTCCAAATTTTTATTTCAGGCGTGGTTTTAATAAAAGGAAAAAAAAAGAAGCAATTTTAACAAAAACTGCTGTCTAAAGCAGAAAGTTGATCGATTCGCATCGATAAACACTGACATTGGTGCAATTTTATTGCACACTTGATGATTTGACACAGGCAATTAGAAAACGGGATGAACAGAAGTTGGCTCCGTCCTTTTTATAACGAATGGCAACTTCTAATTGGTTTGTTGTGTGGTTCGACGTTGAAAAGAGCGGCGCATGTGACGTCAGACTACGTAACCAACCAATTAGAAGTTGCCGTTCGTCATAAAAAGGGTGGAGCCAACTTGTGTTTATCCCGTTTTCTAATTGCCTGTTGATTTGACCCACTACAATGTATCCCAAGATACACCGGGATAAAAACTTAAGTGAAAACTTGACTTAATTTTTTAAGCAGATGATATTTTTTTAAAATTAATATTAGTCTATAAAAAGTTTATTTTGAAAGATATAAAAAAAAATGAACATACTTTTCAGGTGACTCAAGCTCTACTTTTTCTAGTTTTTTAAACACTTAAATACTAAGGAGAAAGTGAAAATTTGTTAGAAACTAGAAAGAGGTTAGCTCAATCACATAAGATTGTATTTTCATGTTGATATCTTTTAAAATAAACTTTTTAAAATACAAAAAAAATTGTCTTGTTTAAAGTTGTTCAAACTGACATAAAAAGTTTATTTTGAAAGATATTAATATGAAAATACTCTGCAGGTGACTCAGCTACTTTTCTAGTTTTTTTAAACATTTGCAAACACTAAGATGAAATTAAAATTGAAGTTTTTTTTTTAGAATCTAGAAAGAGTTAGCTCAATCACTTAAAGAGGATATTTTCATGTTGATATCTTACAAAATAAACTTTTTAAAAGACAAAAAAATTAAAAAAAATATCGTGTGCTAAGCAAAATCTAAAGTTGGATCAATTTTTAAAGTGACATAAAAAGTTTATTTTGAAAGATATCAACATGAAAATACCCTCTTTAAGTTATTGAGCTACCCTTCTAGTTTCTAAAACACTTTCTAGTTTCGCTTGATTTTGCACCTGAAAAGACAGATTAACATAGAGAAACTAGAAAGTGTTTTAGAAACTCGAAGGGTAGCTTAAACACTTAAGGGTATTCTAATAGGTTTCTTGATGATATCTTTCAAAATAACTTTTTTTGTCAGTTTGAAAATGATTCAACTTTAGGAAGATTTGGCTTTGCAGACGATATTTTATAATTTTAGTGTATAAAATGCTTATTTTGAAAGATAACATGAAAATACCCTTAAGTGATTGAACTGCTCATCTAATTTCTAAAACTAGAAATGGTTCTAATTTCTAAAACTAGAAGGGTAATAATCAGAGTTCGAAAATCAGCTGTTCATGAAACAATTATCAAAGTTGATAAAAAAAAGTTCAATTTTCAAAATTGTCCCTTCTTGAATTCGCACCTGAATGTTGCAATATGTGAAATTCTTAATTTGTGATAATCTGTATGCAAAACTTGTGTTCGTTGATTGCTCCATTGTACTAAGTGGTACCTGATATTTCTAGTTTTTAATGTGAATTTTCAAAAAGAAGGAAAAATACGGCCATTTTTATGTTTAAATTTATAATTGTTTAAAATGATAAATAATAAAAATTTTAATTTCTAATCTCTTATTTTACTGGATTTTCCAAATGAGATTTTCTTCACATTTTGTTTGGGTGTTTGTTACGACATTTTTACTGAGAGGTACTAACTTATGTTGAGAGTTAGCAACAAATCTCTATAAAGAGTTTGTTACCAATGTTACTGTGACTTTTGCTACCAAGGTAAGGTTTTGCTGAGAGTTTGCTCCCAAGTTCTTTTGAGAGTTAGCTAACAAGTTCTTTTGAGAGTTGGCTATCAAGTTTTTTTGAGAGTTGGCTACCAAGTTTTTTTGAGAGTTAGCTACCAAGTTCTTTTGATAGTTAGCTAACAAGTTTTTTGATAGTTAGCTAACAAGTTTTTTGATAGTTAGCTAACAAGTTTTTTGATAGTTAGCTAACAAGTTTTTTGATAGTTAGCTAACAAGTTTTTTGATAGTTAGCTAACAAGTTTTTTGATAGTTAGCTAACAAGTTTTTTTTGATAGTTGGCTACCAAATTTTTTTTGATAGTTGGCTACCAAATTTTTTTTGATAGTTGGCTACCAAATTTTTTTTGATAGTTGGCAACCAAGTTCTTTTGGAAGTTAGCTACCAAGTTCTTTTGGAAGTTAGCTACCAACTTCTTTTGGAAGTTAGCTACCAAGTTCTTTTGGAAGTTAGCTACCAAGTTCTTTTGGAAGTTAGCTACCAAGTTCTTTTGGAAGTTAGCTACCAAGTTCTTTTGGAAGTTAGCTACCAAGTTCTTTTGGAAGTTAGCTACCAAGTTTTTTTGAGAGTTAGCTACCAAGTTCTTTTGAGAGTTAGCTACCAAGTTCTTTTGGAAGTTAGCTACCAAGTTCTTTTGGAAGTTAGCTACCAAGTTCTTTTGGAAGTTAGCTACCAAGTTTTTTTTGAGAGTTAGCTACCAAGTTTTTTTTGAGAGTTAGCTACCAAGTTTTTTTTTGAGAGTTAGCTTTCAAGTTTTTTTTGAGAGTTAGCTACCAAGTTTTTTTTGATAGTTAGCTAACAAGTTTTTTTTGATAGTTGGCTACCAAATTTTTTTTGATAGTTGGCAACCAAGTTCTTTTGGAAGTTAGCTACCAAGTTCTTTTGGAAGTTAGCTACCAACTTCTTTTGGAAGTTAGCTACCAAGTTCTTTTGGAAGTTAGCTACCAAGTTCTTTTGGAAGTTAGCTACCAAGTTCTTTTGGAAGTTAGCTACCAAGTTCTTTTGGAAGTTAGCTACCAAGTTCTTTTGGAAGTTAGCTACCAAGTTTTTTTGAGAGTTAGCTACCAAGTTCTTTTGAGAGTTAGCTACCAAGTTCTTTTGGAAGTTAGCTACCAAGTTCTTTTGGAAGTTAGCTACCAAGTTCTTTTGGAAGTTAGCTACCAAGTTTTTTTTGAGAGTTAGCTACCAAGTTTTTTTTGAGAGTTAGCTACCAAGTTTTTTTTTGAGAGTTAGCTTTCAAGTTTTTTTTGAGAGTTAGCTACCAAGTTTTTTTTGAGAGTTAGCTACCAAGTTCTTTTGGAAGTTAGCTACCAAGTTCTTTTGGAAGTTAGCTACCAAGTTCTTTTGAGAGTTAGCTACCAAATTCTTTTGAGTTATGTTTGGTACTAAAAATTCTTGTAAGAATTCTCCACAAAATTGTTTCTGCGAGTTCACTACGAAATTCTGTTGAGAGTTGTATACGAAGTTTTACTGAGATTTTACTATAAAATTCTGCTAAAAGTTTATTTATTGCCTGAATTTTTTTTTTAAAAAAAAGTCATTAAAATATTTTAGCAAATTAGAGTAAATAGTTTATTTTGAAAGATAATCATAAACACAGTTTTAATGCTATTTGTTTAATATTCAAGTTATTTCAAAAGAAATCCAAGTGAAGAGAGGGAAGTAAAGGGAAAGCCAGCCATATTGATAAAAAAAAGTTCATTTTGAAAGTTTTATTTACTTCAAAATGTAACTTATTTAAAATTATCAATTTAGGTAGCAATGGCCGATATTATATTTGAATTAAAATAATTTCAAAATCTCAACTATGAATGGAATAAAATAATCTTTCAAAGTTTACTTTCTTTAACCTAAAAAGTAAACTTTATAAAACAAGGTCTTAAAAAAACATAATCTAAAATAAACAATTTAGCCTTTAACATGAATTTAGACAAGTCAATGTTTGCTTACAAAATAGGAGCAAAAAAAAGAGATAAAACTTCTGCATGGCAACATGGCTGTCTAGCATGTAGTTCCTACTTTAGACGCATGGTGGCAGCACAGGTATTTTAAAAGTTCACTTTCAAGTGGGGGGAAACCCGCCATCTTTGAACTATGGCTTCAAAATTAACAATAAGAAGGAATTGAAAACAGTTTTAGAAATTTAAGAAGATTAAGTAAATTAATTAGGGCTCGGATTTTTATGCATTTATCAGTTTCTCAATCTGTGGCCCAAGAACCAATTTTAAAGTAAGAATCCCACATTGAGATCAACCAACAATTGTTTTTTTTTTAATCAAAAACACTGGTTAGAGGCTAGAAGTCACTATTTGACAACTGGTAGTAACCATATATCTAGCCTCTAACCAACCTTTGTTTGATTAGTAAAAGCATAATTGCAGTTGCTCTAATGATGATGATGTTTACTTCACAATTGACACTTGGGGGCCATAGATTGAGAAACATTTTGCTTGATATTTGCATAAAAATCCGAGCTATATAAATTGCATAAGAGATTTTTCATTTTTAATTATCCTTTAAAATAAACTTTTTTTATGCCAATTTAAAAATAATCCAACTTGAAGCAGATGATATTTTTTTTCTCTCTATAAAATAGTTTATTTTGAAAGATATCAATATTAAAATACCTTTAAGTTATTGAGCTACCATTCTAGTTTCTAAAACACTTTCTAGTTTTTCTTGATTTTTTGCACCCTATTAGAATAATCCCAGATCATAAGGGGGTTTAACTATAAAAAAAGTTTATTTTGAAAGATACCAACATTAAAATACTATTAAGTGAATGAGCTACCCTTCTAGTTTCTAAAAAAACACTTTCTAGTTTATCTTGATTATTTTTACAATAGAGATTTTTCTATGCTCGAACCTTGTATTTGGGTATTCAAGTTCAAGGTCAAGTTTCCTTCTTGAATTTGAGCCTTATTTCTTCAACTTCAACTTTAAACCCTCCAAACAGGGTTCCAACATAGGAAAATTATCTTAATGGGTACCATTAAATCAGAGTTGAATTGTTGAAACCCTGTTTCAAGAGGGTTCAAGGATCAAGTTTCCTTCTTGAATTCGAGCCTTTTGTAACTTACAAATAATGGCAACTATGTGGGTGGTTTTTTTAATTTAGAAAAGAAATTCTCATCATCTTAAAAGATGTACAACATTTTGGATGATGTAATTATTTCATAATTGATATTTAAACCTAATTTAATTCTGGATTAAATTCAAAGTTTTCATCTTGATTTCGTGTAAAAAGTGGTTTCTTCGTCCTATGATTTTCAAGTGGGTTTATTTTTTCATGAACGTATAGGCCAAACATACAGGCAATTAGAAAACGGGATGAACAGAAGTTCGCTCCGCCCTTTTTATGACGAACAAAACTTCTAATCGGTTGGTTATGTAGTCTGACGTCATATGCTCCGCCCTTTTCAAAGTCGAACCACACAACAAACCAATTAGAAGATACCGTTCGTCATAAAAAGGCGGAGCCAACTTCTGTTCATCCCGTTTTCTAATTACCTGTGTCAAACGTTTAAGTATTTAAATTTGAGCAATCATGGCGGCCACCTAGTGGTCGTTTATTAAAATAACTTTCTGATAAAAGAGGATAAGGTCAAATGCACTTGACACACAAAATGAAATAACTGTAGGTCTTAGATTTGAATATCAACAATCTGGGACCATTAACCACATTTAGAATTTCTAATTGGGATGTCTAGACTTAGAAAAAAAGAAACATGGCCGCCATGAAGCAGTAATGGCACAGGCAATTAGAAATCGGGACATATAGAAGTTGGCTCCGCCCTTTTTATGACGACCGGCAACTTTTAATTGGTTTGTTGTGTGGTTTGACGTTGAAAAGGGCGGAGCATGTGACGTCAGACTACATAACCAACCAATCAGAAGTTGTCGGTCGTCATAAAAAAGGGTGGCGCCAACTTCTGTATGTCCCGATTTCTAATTGCCTGCGTAATGGCCGCCTTGAAGCAAAACGGCGCCCTATTCAGCTGAACTGAGCCAATAAGCCTAATAATAAAACTCCTGAAATTGTATTTTAGAAACTAGAAAGGGTGATTTATTAAAATAAAACACAACAAATAAAACTACTGAAATTGTGTTTTAGAAACTAGAAAGGGTAATTTATTAAAATAAAACACAACAAATAAAATTCCTGAAGTTGTGGTTTAGAAACTAGAAGGGTAAATTATTAAAATAAAAAAGAACACAACAAATAAAATTCCTGAAATTGTGTTTTAGAAACTAGAAGGGTAAATTATTAAAATAAAAAAGAACACAACAAATAAAATTCCTGAAATTGTGTTTTAGAAACTAGAAGGGTAAATTATTAAAATAAAAAAAGAACACAACAAATAAAATTCCTGAAATTGCGTTTTAGAAACTAGAGGGGGGAAAATTGACTCATTTAATGTGAGGTTTTTTCATGATGATTTTTCATAATAAACTATTTATATAAATTTCAAATTATATATTTTTATGAAACTAGCAATTGTTTTGAAACTAGAAGAGGAGCTCAATGACCTGAATCACTTAACAGTTATTTTCATGTTGATATCTTTCAAAATAAACTTTTTATAGATAATTTTAAAAATATATTGTCTACTTAAAGTTGGATTGTTTTTAAAGGCTTATTTTGAAAGATATCAAACATGGCTTTAAGTGATCGAGTTACCCTTCTAGTTTTTAAATCAAATTCAATTTTTTTTATATAATTTTTCATTAAAGAGAAAATAACCAGTGTTTGACGGGCGTTTAAACTTTAAACCACATTAATATTAAATTATTCACTTTTCTGAATTTTTTAAGTTATTTAAAAAAAAAAGATTTAGAAAGAGAAAAAAAAAATGAGGTGTAAATTTTGACATTCTAGTATCTTAGTAAGGCCTTATTTATATAAATTTGGGTGTGTCATTTAAATTATATATTTTTTAATCACATTGATTTGGATCTGGTTAATTAAAGGATTGGTTAAATTGGAAAATCCAAAGGTTTTTATTATTTATACAGGGTGAGTGAAAAATTATATTAATCATAAAAGACAGTATAATTAGAGCAACTCACAATTGAACATTTAAAAAAAGACTAGTTAGAGGCTATAATTATATAGTCAATGGTTTAATTAACGGTTGGCCACTAGTGTTTTCATTTTGTGAAATTTTCCACTCGTCATTCAGTCAAAAATAGACGGTTCTCACTATCCGCCATTTTGTTTGTAGGCTAAATTTGTCTGGAACACAGGAAGTAACGTATTTAACCATTCAATAATGTGGGTTAGCCATATTGTGTCAATGCAAATTTATTTAATGCCATTGTTTAGAAATTTAACCATGGTTAATGTAACCACATTAATTTTGTTTTCATTGGAAAATTTAACTGTGGTTAACTTTTTAACTGCAGTTAATATTTGTCATTGAAACGCGAGAATTAAGTGTTTACCTTTGTAAAACTGCAGTTGGTAAACATAATTGTGGTTAATTTGACAGAATTAATTTGATTGAATTGAACCTAGGTTCCACTACAAAAAAAATAACTGCAGTTACATAACTAAGATTATAGTTAACTGCAGATAGCTAGAAGTGGCACTGTTATGTATTTCCATTTTTAAAACACTTAACTGTGGTAAAACAGTATAATGCAGTTGAGTTAACTCCATTGTTTAGAAATTGAACCATGGTTAAATGTAACCACATTTTCCACTGAGAAAATTAACTGTGGTTAAACTGCAGTTAAATTATTTGTAGTGGAAACGAGGTATAAAGCAGGGCTGCAACATAGAAAGGTTGTTTTCAAGATTTCTATGTTGGAACCCTGCTTAGAGGGTTCAAGTTTAATTGTCATTCAATAATCCTAGATTTCAATCATCCATTTTTTATGTCCAAATGGGAATTCCAACATGTTTGGAAGACCATAACTGTTTTCTTTTGAACCCATTTTTCAATTTAATGGTGGTTACTTTTTGCTCCATACTTTTGGTACCCCTGAGGTGGAGGTTAATCCAGATTAAAACAATTAAAACTCATATAAAGACCATACCAGACGAGGTCAATGGGTTTTCAGTCTTTTCTTAAATCGTTAAAAAAGGTTCATAAAAGTTGAAAACGCCACACAAATCTCTCATTCACTTGTCACATGATTGACACCTGTGTTTGGACACTTTGAGGTCCGTGGTGTGGTGATCATGATGAGTCGATGACCAACAACCTCAAACTGTGAATTGGCCCCTTTTTTATGATGGCGCCCCCCCCCCCCACCACCTTCCCACCAAATTGAATCAGGAAAGAATTTCAAGTCTATTTCTCCAAAGGCGCTTTTTAAACCAAGCTTGTGAGATACAGGCAATTAGAAATTGGGACATACAGAAATTGGCTCAGCCCTTTTTATGACGATCGGCAACTTCTAATTGGCTGGTTATGAAGTCTGACGTCACATGCTCCGCCCTTTTCAACGTCAGACTTCATAACCAGCCAATTAGAAGTTGCCAGTCGTCATAACAAGGGTAGAGCCAACTGAAGTTTTCACCTAATTCTAACAACCTGTCTACATGTGTGTCTTGCAAATGCAGTGGTGGCGCTAGTGTAGTGTCACCAGCAACCTGTTGGTGGTTGTCAAACTTGCATTGTTTCCTAATTTGCGCCTGGCCTTAAAGAATACAACCCTGAAATTTTCGAAAGCAATAAAACGTGACCATTTTATTATGTCTGATAAATAGAAACACCCACAACACAAGTGGACAGTGGTCTTATGTCCACTTTGTGTAAGTCACTCCTCTCTTTCCACATTCTGTATTTCCCACCTAAAATTGTGGCCTTTTGTTTACTTATAAATGACAAATTAATGTTTGTGTGAGATTTGTAGGTTTTCTAGTATATAATAATTAAAAGGGTTTGCACAACAAGGTCGCGCCCGAATTTTGAGACGCTTTTTTTTGTTCGAAGCAGAAAAAGAAAGAAGCCTGAACGACATTCCTTACAAATGTTGTCTCTTTATATTAAAGCTTGACATTGGATTTTGCTCTACTTTTTTTTATTTCTCTCTCTCCCCCCCCCCCCCAAAAAATGAACAGATATAAAAATTTACCCGGTTTTTTTCAAGGTAAAAACATTTTCAACCAAAAACACCACAAAAAATATTTTAATATAAATATGTATTTTTTATGCAACTTTTTTTTAATAAAACATTAAAAAAAAATTTCATAAAAAATTTCAAGAACAACAAAGAAATTTAAGTAAAAAAATAAAATAAGAGGGTTTAATACCCAGTACACACGTACGGAGCCCTGTAAAGGACATGCGAGATTTTTTTTTTAAATCTCGACTTTTCGACTTTAATCTCGACATGTCGGCCATGTTAATTATGCCATGTTCTGCGTGCTATAGTCTACTCTAATAATTAAATTATTGCTGCTACAAGAGGGCGCTTGCAATCATTTAATTATTAGAGTATGGTGCGCACAACATGGCATAATTAACATGGCCGTATAAGAGATTAAAAGTCGAAATGTCGAGAATAAAATCGAAATTTCGCGAATAAAGTCGAAATTTCGAGATTAAAGTCGAAATTTCGAGATTAAAGTCGAAATTTCGAGATTAAAGTCGAAATTTCGAGACTAAAGTCGAAATTTCGAGACTAAAGTCGAAATTTCGAGACTAAAGTCGAAATTTCGAGACTAAAGTCGAAATTTCGAGAATAAAGTCGAAATTTCGAGAATAAAATCGAAATTTCGAGATTCTGGAAAAAGTAGAAATGTCGAGGTTTAAAAAAAAATCTCGCAGGTCCTTTACAAGGCTTCGACTTTGGCACTACACACGTGATAATTTAAATGCATTTAAATAATAAACGTGTTCTACAGAGCCCTGTGAAGGACAAACAAACAATATGTTGAATTCAATTTATTCAGTTAATAATCTGAAAATATTGAGTTAATACTTAAATATAATTATATAAACTATTGACATTAAAATATTGATTTAGTATTTCAATTTAAAATATTAATAATAAAAGTCAATTTTTATTTGGTGTTCATGTCCTTAACTGGATTCCGTATAATTCACTTAAACACATTTAATTTGAATTTATTTAACTCATGTGTGGTGTACAAGGTATTAGGGGAGAGAAATTATTTTTAGACGAATTTCAATTTTAATCACCTTGAGGGTTATTTTTTTTTTACTCTGGAAAAAAAAATGTAACTGTTTTTTTAAACGAGTTTTTTTTATTTTGAACTTTTTTTTTATATTATAATTTATAAAATTATATCTCAGAAAAGTTTCTTTCAAGGAATTTTAGAGAGGTGTAAAGTGAATGTATTTCATTTTAAGATATTGTTTTATATTCAAAACGATCACAAAAACGTTTATTTTGAAAGATATCGTGCGAATAATTCTAGCGAATTCAAATACTATTCTAGTTTTCTAAACTGTGACTTGATGACAATTTGAACTGATAAAAAACCGTGTAATTTTAAACTTTTTTTTTAAAAAAAACAACCATAAAAAGTTTATTTTGAAAGATGTTTGTGTAAAATGCGCTTGCATTAAAATGCTATTCTAGTTTTCTAAACTGTGACTTTAATGCTTATGATAATTTGAAATGATAAATAACCATGGAATTTTAAACTTTTTTGTTAAAAATCGACCATAAAAAGTTTATTTTGAAAGATAATTGTTCAAATTACAATCGAAGCGCATTAAAGTGCTATTCTAGTTTTTTAAACTTTGACTTTTAATGTTTATGACAATTTGAAATGATATAAAACCGTGTAATTTTAAACTTTTTTGACCATAAAAAGTTTATTTTGAAAGATATTTGTGCAAAATGCGCTTGCATTAAAATGCTATTCTAGTTTTCTTAAGTGTGTCAATAAATTTCCAACCAAAAAAAAACGACTCTGAATTGATTTAAATAAATTGTTAAATTTACAATTTGTCAAATGCCCTTGTAGAAGGCCAATATAGAACAAGTTGAATGTTAACAAACTGGTTTAAAAAAAAGTTAAAAATAAACTTGCATTTTTTTCATTTCTTCTCAGTTAACTCAGTTTTTCTTTTCTAAATTTACAATTAGTAAATTCTACTTAATTATTATTCGTAATTTAAAACCTACGAGAGACAAAAGAAAAATAATAATTGACGTAGGAGGAGGAGGAGGTTTATATTTATTGAAAATGGGGAGGCGTTTTCTAGTATTTTTCATTGACTCTTAAAAATGAACGATGACGTAAATTATTACGTTCGTATAGTAATAATTTGAACGAGGAAATATTATTTACAATAATACAATTTATTATTTTAATTATTGCTGACTGAACTCAAATGAACGAAATAAAAATATGAAATACAACCAATTAAAATGTAATAATAATTTTGAAAATTTTAAAATTAACGTTTTTCATTCTCTTAATCTGGCGGCAACACTTTATAAGGTCAATACAATGTAATTTCACCTTTAGTTGGTGGTCATTATGGGCCACCGTCACATTTTGCAAACGTTTACAGTGAAGCCAGTGTAGTCAGTAGTCATGCCGATTATCTTTCAAAATAAACTTTTTATACGACAGTTTAAATATCTCCAATAAATGAATTCAAATTAAATGTGTTTATATGTGAATTATACGGAATCCAGTTAAGGACATGAACACCAAATTAAAAATTAACTTTATTATTAATATTTTAAATTGAAATACTAAATCAATATTTTTGACAATAGTTTATATATTTAAGTATTAACTCAATATTTTCAGATTAATTAACTGAATAAATTGAATTCGACATATTGTTTGTTTGTCCTTCACGGGGCTCTGTAGAACACATTTATTATTTAAATGCATTTAAATTATCAGCTGTGTGTGTACTTGGTATTAGAGGGTAAAATTAGTACATGTATATGCTAAAATAATTTTCATGTTGTTATCTTTTAAAATAAACTATTTAGAAACAACTTTAGTCAGAAGTTAGAATTCTGTTGGAGACTAGAATAGTACATGAATATGCTAAAAAAAAAGTCTAAAATTATTTTCACGAGGTTATCTTTTAAAATAAACTTTTTACAAGCAACTTTAGACCGAAATCGAAAGTCTTGTTAGAGACTAGAATAGTAGACGAATATGCTAAAAGTATTTTCGTGATGATATCTTTCAAAATAAACTTTTTAGAAGCCACTTTAGACAGAAATTGAAATTCTGTAAGAGACTAGAATTAGTAGTTTTCATGACGATATCTTTCAAAATAAACTATTTGGAAGCGATTTTAGACAGAAATTGAAAGTCTGTTATATACTAGAATAGTAGACGAATATGCTAAAAGTATTTTCATGATGATATCTTTCAAAATAAACTTTTTAAAAGCAATTTTAGACAGAAATTGAAACTCTGTAAGAGACTAGAATTAGTAGTTTTCATGACGAAATCTTTCACTTTTTAAAGCAATTTCAGACTGAAATAGAAAGTCTGTTAGAGGCTAGAATAGTTGATGAAGCTGTTACAAGTATTTTCTTGATGATATATTTGAAAATAAACTTTTTAGTGACAGTTTGAAAATGGCCCAATTTTATCCAACTTGAAGTTAGAAAACGGAAATTGAAAGTTTGAAGTTCTCTTTAAATAGTTTACTTTTAAAGATATATTTTTAATTATAATTATAATAAAAATGTAGATATTTTTCAAAATAAACTTTTTTTATACTGAGATTAAAATATGGTGACAAGAAATTGTCTTAAAAGTTTGTTTTGAAAAATATAAAACACAAACATTTATTTTTCTAGTTTTTATTAAAATCCTTTCAATTTTTATTGTGAAACCTCAGATTAATTAATTAATTAATTTAAGAGTTTCTATTGTAATTGTTCTCCTTCATTTGCATATTATGCAAATGACTCACTATATATAAAAGTAATTAAAATATTTAATTATTGGCGCCAATAAACAAGATTCCAATTCAAATAACTCCGGAAATTTAACGGAAATTACTTTTTAATCTGTTTTCTGAAACAAATAAAAAATGAAACTAGTTTTTAGAACCTTGATAGAAATGTAGAAAACAAAGATGGCGGCGGCGGCCCATTAAACAGACAGGTAGTTAGAAATAGGTGAAAACTTCAGTTGGCTCCGCCCTTGTTATGACGACTAGCAACTTCGAATTGGCTGGTTATGAAAATCTGACGTCACATGCTCCGCCCTTTTTAACGTCAGACTACATAACCAGCCAATTAGAAGTTGCCAGTTGTCATAACAAGGGCGGAGCCAACTGAAGTTTTCACCTATTTCTAACTGCCTGTATTAAACAGTCGCTTGTTTTTTTAATGTAATCAATTTTTTACTATATTAACCTAATTAACTAGTAATTAAATTCCTAAAATTCACTTCTTATCGTTACAATTGATTATTAATTGACAATTAAAAGTTAGTTGTATCAAAATTTTATTTTTTAGAAACAACGTCAAGAGAAAATTCAAAGTTTGTTAGAAACTAGAATAGTTCACGAATACGACTGAAGGTATTTTTTTTATATAAAAAAATATCTTCCAAAATAAACTTTTTTTTTAGTGAAAATGATTTTCCAAAAATATTAATTGTTTATTTTGAAAAATGTCATGTAATAGTCTATAGCTGATAACAAGTTCAAAATAAACATTTTATGCATGAACAACTTTAAAAATGAAACGTTTTTTTTTTAAAAACTAGAATAATAGTAGGTGAATTTCATAAAAACGATTTCCATGAAAACATCTTTCAAAATTAACTATTTTGAAAATTATTTTTCGTTGCTTTTTTTCCAAGTTAGTCATCAAAACGACAATTTTTTTTATAAAAAGTTTATTTTGAAATATATAATATATTACTATTCTAGTTTCTAATAAACTTTAAATTTCTTCATATTTGCATTTCAAACCAAAAAAAAAAAGCCAGCAAAAGATATTCAAAGTTTGTCGAAAACTCGAATATAGTCGGTAATAAAATTTTGATAAAAATATTTTCATGATAACAATATCTTTCAAAATAAACAATTTTGTGGCAGAAACAACCATAGTTGCTAAATTTTAATTAATTTATAACAATTAGCATTTAATATATTTATTTTTTTGGATGTCACTTCCTCATCATAAAAGTGTTATTAATATCAACACAAAAATGGAATTCTCTCTCTCTCTCTCTCTTGAGGGATCATTATTCATCATTATTGTACAAAATAAGCAATTTTCATATTGAACATTAATATACAGCCCCCCAATGGGAGACACGTAGGATAATTTCGATCATTACAGTGTTTATTACCTGAGAACAGTTTTAATTTAACTAATTCAAGGTTGTAATTTCAGTAACCCCCCTTAGTAACAAACGTGTCGCACTGAAGTTAGGGGTGTTTGACACTTGACCTAATATTTCTTTAGGGCAGTGCACTGTAGGGTAAAATTTCGATTAGTTTTAGGGAAGTTCGGGTCAATCATCTCTTTAGGACAAATGTTTCTTTAGGGTAAAGAGTTTTAGTACAATCATTCTTGTAGGTCAAATAGTTTTAGAGCAATCGTTCTTTTAAGTGTTGTAGTTCCTTTAGGTCAACTGTTTTTGTTGAATAAATTGTTTAATTGCAATCGTCTCTTTAGAAGAAATGTTTCTTTATGGCAAATAGTTTAGTACAATCATCTTTGTAGGGCAAATTGTTTTAGAGCACAATCATCCCATTAGGTCAAGTGTTTTTTTAGGTGAATTGTCTTTGTAGAATAAATGGTTTCATTTCAATCATCTCTTTAGAACAAATGTTACTTTAGGGCAAAGCGTTTTATTACAATCATCCTTGTAGGGTAAATAGTTTTAGAGAACAATCATCCTTGTAGGTCAAATGTTTATTTAGGGCAATCATCCTTGTTGAATAATTAGTTTAAGGGCAATCATCTCTAGGGCAAAGGGTTTTAGTACGATTATCCTTGTAGGGCAAATAGTTTTGAAGCAATTATCATTTTAGGTCAAATGTTCCTTTATGATAATCATCCTAGTAGAACAAATAGTTTTAGGGCAAATTATCTCTTTAGGAAAAATGTTCCTTTAAGGAAATATACTTGTAGGACAAATAGTTTTAGGGCAATTGCTTCTTTAGGACAAATGTTCCTTTTGGGCAAAAGGTTTTAATGCCATCATTCTTGTAGGGCAAATAGTTTTAAGAACAATGGATCCTCTTATTCTGTATTTCAAGTGCAAATTGAAGATATGTTTGACTGTGTTTTTAGAAACTAGAAGGGTAGCTAAATCACGTAAGAGTATTTTTAATTATTTTCATATCTTTCAAAATAAGCTATTTATGTGTCAAGTTTTAAAATTGACCTAACTTTTAATATTTTGTCTATGAAAAGTTCACTTTGAAAGATATTCACAGCTTTACCGCTCTAGTTTCTTACACACTTTAAAAAAAAAAGTAGAAAATAACCAATAAAAAAGTAGAATAACCAGTAAAAAAAAGTAGAATAACCAGAATTCTAGTGAAAAATAAGTTTGAGGGGTAGGGGGGTGGGGGATGGGGGGTCACATTTTGTTTGTTTGTTTGTTCTGATTTATTTTGTTGTTGTTTTCTTAGTGCAAATAACATTGTTGTGTGTGTTTCGATTATATTTCTCCTTTTTTTTTGGACTTCACTATTGACATGAAAAATAATTTGATAAAGAAGGGTGGATAGGGGGTTGGAAAGAGGCTTTTTTGTACATGTTGAGGAGGGGGGGGGGTAAATAGCCTCCACCTCTAAGGTTCTCTCCTCGTTGCTTATCCTTCCCCCTCCCCCCTTAAATAATCCCGAGTTCATCATATTAAGACAACATTAGATATATTATAATAAAATACACGACCCACTTTAAAAAAAAAATTTTTTTTATAAAGTTCTCTTTTTTGTTGCTTGTTTTGTGTTTAAAAATAAACAATATCACATTTTGAAAGATTAGATTTGTATTTTTAAAAGATGGATTTCTGCAGACTTTTTTTTTTATATAAAAATCTCTTGTGAATTTATTTGACAGAGAGAAACTTATAGTAAAAGTGATTGACTGTCAATCATATGAGGTTGTGACCTAGTTTAAATTTAAAGATTTAAAAAAAAGTAGAAGGGTCTCTCAATATCAAAGCATACATACTTTGGAGCCTAGAAGAGACCACCAAATAAAAAAGGAACAATAACTCAAAAGATAAGATAATAATAATGTCTCTTGACATAAGTCTGAAAATAACAAGCCAACAGGTCATTGATTTACAAACTGCTGAGCACTTTTTTAAATTATGTAGGAGTTTTCAAACAGAAGAAAATTGAGAGACAAAATCTTGTTGAGCAATTAATAAGTTGCTCAACCTATATGCAAAAAATGAGATTAAACAAGGTTTCTGATTCACAGTATAAGATAATGCAGAAGCAATGCAAAGTTGCTTCTTTGTTGCGCATGTGCATTGTTAAAAGGAACCAATCAAAAAGTAGATATTACTTTGCACATGCGCAATAGAGTAACTTTGCATTTCACCTTCTCCATTTGCTTATAGTGTGAACGAGGTCTTAGAATAAATAAGGCTTCTGATTCCCACTATGAAGTAATGTAAAAGCAATGCAAAGTTGATTTTCTATTGCGCATGTGCATTGTTAAATGGAACTAATCAAAAAGTAGATATTACTTTGCACATGCGCGGTGGAGAGTAACTTTGCATTGCATTTTCTGCACACATAGCATTAAGGTAGTGATAATTCTACCTTTCAGGTGAAAAATGAAGAGAAACTTGAATGTGTTTTAGAAACTAGAAGAGTAGCTCAATCACTTAAGAGTATTTTCATGTTTGATATCTTTCAAAATAAACATTTTATGACAAGAGTTTTAAAAAGTTTCAACTTTAATCAGACAAAAATAATACATTTTTTTTAATTTTTTGTCTTTAAAAAGTTTATTTTGAACGATAACAATATAAAAGTAACATTAAAGGATTCAGCTACTCTTCTAGTTTCCTAACAAATTTTCAATTTCTCTTTACAGAAAACACAGAATAACCATTTTGGTGTCATTTTTTTAAATATTAAATTCATGAAATGTGTCACATACTATTGCGTGAGTGTCATAAGTTTTAACTTTTTAAAGTTCAATTTATACATTTTCAAGTGTCCACTTCAAATATAATGTGATTCATTTTGGACTATTTTTGGTCCAGATTTGGTTCACAAGAAGTTAATTGTTTCCAAGGCTGAAAATTTCCTTGAATTTGACCTACAAGAAAAGCAAAATGGACTTCATTTACAATTTTTATTTAAAAGATTGCAAATTTTAAAATGTTGTTGTTAAACATGGAATTCGTTTTTAAGAAGAAGAAAAACAAAATCTCGGAAAGAATTATCCAAAGTTAAATTTTCTTTGATTTATTACCATTTTTTTTAAATACAGGTTTTGGTTTTTTCTAGTCTTATCATTTTTGTATTTTAATTGATTTCCGAACACTTTCAAGACAAAAAAAACTTCAAAAACACAGAAAGAGGTTCAAATGGAAAACTAGAAAAGTTTGACTTAACAATTGAACCACGTTTTTTTTTTAAAATAGAAAATAGAAAAATATTAAACTTTAAAAGTTTTGAAATCGTCAATTTTAAAAAATTTAAAGGTATTCATTTTGAATATAAAAATCAAACTTAGTTTAAATGACATTATTTCATTTATGCTAAAAAGAAATTGGAATTTAGTATTAAATTTGGATTTTTTAGTTAAATCGATTTTTTTTATATAATTCTGAATTTTTTTTATTAAAATTGTATTTTGTAATTGAGCTTTTTTAAATTAAATTAATTTATTGAAGTTGATTTTTTTAATTAAAATTGTATTTTTTTAATTGAGCTTTTTTTTAAAAAATTAGATCAAATTTATTTAAGTCGAATTTTTTAAAAATTAAAATTGTATTTTTTATTTAATTTTTTTTAATTAAATTGAATTTTTCTCATTTACTTGTTTTATTTTAAATAGAATATATTTAATTTAAATGTAATAATAAAATATAAATTTGTTTAAATATTTAAATATTTAAAATAATATAATAAATATTATTACGAATAATAAAATACTTGATTTAAATAAAATTGATCTAGAAAAAAATATTAATTTTAATAATAAAAAACAAACAAATCCGACGTTTAATTTTGAAATCATTAAATTATAATAATTGATATTATTATAATATATATTAAGCCCCGTCTATCTTTCTTTGTTTCCTTGCTTCCTTCCCTCTGTAACGCTGTACAAACAAGGACAAAAACCTTGAAGCACGTTGGAATTTATATAAATTTAAATGAATAAATGAACTGCTTTCTTTCTTAAGGTCAACATTATGTTGCGCTCTCCCCATCTAAGAACCCCATGATATTAAATTAGAGAGGGAAAAGGTTGGAAAGTGTAGAAGGGGGAGAGAGAGAGAGAGAAACGTGGAAGGGGGAAAAAGGGGGAGGGGGAAACTGAAATTGAAATGAAAAGAGTAAAAAAAAGAACAAACGACGCGCATGCGCACACCAGAGAAAATGAAAAGCTCATTTTCTCTTTCAAATATAAAAAGGGGGAGGGGATAATAGTAGCAAAATTAAACTACAGTTAATCACAGGCAATTGTGCCCAGCATTAGAATTTCTTTTGCTCTGCCCTTTTATGAACGTCATCAATTTCTAATTGGGTTTGTTACTTGGTCTGACGTCATAAAAGGGCGGAGGAAAAGAAATTTTAATGCTGGGCACAATTGCCTGTGGATTTGGCTCCCGTCATTTATGACGGGTTACACAAAATCTCATAGTAATATTAATATCTAAATTTTAATAATAAGAAACAAATACGATGTTTATTTAATTTATTTTATAAAAATCGATGATTTTTATTTACTTTTCAACTAAAAAATGAAAAAAAAAACTAGAAAACAAACACACATAAATAAATTGTTACGTATCATTTAATACCGGTAATTAATTAACAGTACATTTTTAATTAATGATACACCTTGAGAACCGAGATTCCAGTTTCAAAATACACGAAAAATATAAACCAAATTAAGAAATATTGTGAAATAATTATAAAAAATATTAATATTAATAATGATGATGATGATGATGGTACCTGGATGAAACACAATATTAAAAATACATTTCGAAATGCTTATACCCTCTAACCAACCCCCAATTTGTTTTCTTCCTGTAATATTTCAACATACTTCATTAGGGCTCGGATTTTTATGCAAATTTCAAGCAAAACTGTTTCTCAATTTATGGGCCAAAGTGCCAGTTATACAGTAAGCATCTTTAAGACGAACAAAAAAATGGTTTTCTTAATCAAAAAGACTGTTTTGAGGCTAGAGTTCTTTCAGAAATAATCATTACGTTACCAAGAATTCTTCAAAAATTTTTAGCTTTGAAATTTTTTAAAAATTATAGCCTCTAAACAGGCTCATTGAATGATAACCGCATAATTCTTTAATTAGTGCGAATAAAAATTGTGCCATTTTATCAACAAAAAAAAGAGACTGTTTAGAGGTTAGAGTTCTTCCAGAAATACTAATCACTTAACCTAGATTGTAGCCTCTAAACAGTCTTGTTATTTGGAGAAAATGCAGAATTTTTTCGCTTTAATCATCATCATTAGAGTAACTGCTATTATGCTTTTTTTTTCTAAACAGAAAGACTGGTTAGAGGCTAAGAGATGTCTCGTTACTATGCGTTTTCAACTAGATAGTTCTAGCCTCTAACTAGCCTTTCCGATTAGAAAAAAAAAACCATAATTGTAGTTGATGTTGATGTAGTTGATGAATGATTTGGGCCACCAATGATATTTGCATAAAAATCCGAGCTTTTAATTATCATTAACAATCAAAATTACAAATGAAGAAACTTTAATTTTGATGTCGATTATTTACAAGTTTAAATGATTAAATAACTTAATTGAAATATGAATATGAGAGGAGAGAATTCATTATAATTAGCTTTTGGCAAAATCTTGTTTGAAAAGTGAGAAAAAACACAACTTAATTAAGTTGTAACTTAAACTACTTATTTTTCTCTCTTTAAAAATACATTGTTTTTCATTTCACCTGAGGAAATTCTTGGAAGAGAGAGAGAGAAACCTAACACTTGAACCCTCAAAGAAAGGTTCCAACAAAGAAACTTCCGTATTTTAATGACTGTCTTTCAATGGGAGTTTTTCTATGTTGAAACGTTGATCAGGAGGGTTTAAGTTGAATTCCAAGTGCCATTTTTTAAACGGACATAAAAAGTTTATTTTGAAAGATATCAACATGAAAATACGCAGAAGTAATAATTGAGATACCCTTCTAGTTTTTAAAACAAATTCAAGTTCCTGAAAGACAGAATAATGACTCGAGAGTTGGAGAGGCGTTTACACTTTGAAACCACCTTAAGGCCTAAATTCTTAAAGGAGAGACTAAGAAGTTCAACTTCAACTTTTGAACCCTCTGAGCAGGGTTCCAACATAGAAAAACCTTTTACAAAAATACGCAATATTCCAGACATTTATTATGTTGGAGCCCTGTTCGGAGAGTTCAAATTGAAGTTCAAGTGTCAAGTTTTCTTGTTGAAGTTTTCTTCTTAAATTGGAGCCTTAGTTTAATTTACTAAAAAGTTACAAGAAGGAAACTAATGTACTTGAACTCTCTGAACAGGGTTTTAAAATATAAAAATCCTTTTTCAAGGGTATTCATTAAAATAGAAGTTTGTTTAGAGAGTTCAAGTGGTAAATTCTTGAATTCGTGCCTAAGAATCTTTAAAGTGGTTTGAGTCTAGATTTCTTACAAAAGTAGCTCATTAATTTTCCATTTCCTGGTTTTTTTTAAAGTAGATGGATTTGAATCTCAAAACTTATTTACTAATAAATGAGGACTGTTTTGAGAGTAGAATCGATACAAATATCGATAATTAGTTGTATAATATTTTACAAATTACACAATTTCGAAGCAGCAAATTTATAAGCTGCTGTTGAGCATGTAGTTAAATATGGCTTGAGTGTCGTCATCACTCAAAGTTTTCAGTGATGACACTCAACTCAACTCTTGTTATAGAAGCCATAATACTTGAGAGTCGACTATTAACACATTGGAGAGTTGACTATCAATGCATCATGTTGAAAGAAAGTTAACTATCAAGACAACTCAAAAGATAAAATTTATGAACCAGAAACAAATATGACTTAATTAAAGATGGCGGTCAAATTTTAAAAAAAAGTTTGCAACCTGAAAATATTTGAGAGTCGATTATTATGTATACCCTTGAGAGTCGACTATTAATATAAAAAAAATTAATTATCACAGAAACTCAAATTTAAAAAAAAATCTTCTGAGCAAGAAACTTAATAAATCACATTAAAGATGGCGGCCAACTTTAGAGTTTATAATCAACAAAGTTAACTTTAAACTTTTTTACTTTTGACATTTGAGAATTTACTATCAAGAAAAGAAAAATTAACTATAAAAATGATTAAAATATCTAATAAACTACATTAATAACAACCAATCAAATGTTATACAAATTAAAAATGGCTGCCAACTTTCAAAGTTTACAGTCAGCAAAGTTAACTTAAACTTTTTACTTTGATATTTGACACTTAAGAATTAACCATCGAAAGAAAAGAAATTAACTATCAAGACTCTCAAATAGTTAAAAGTAAAATTATGCAAATAAATAATCAAATGGAAGAGAAATTAAAGATGGCTACCAATTTTTATAAAGTTTATAATCAACAAGTTAACTTAAACTTTTTACTTTGATATTTGACACTTAAGAATTAACCATCGAAAGAAAAGAAATTAACTATCAAGAAAAGAAATTAACTATCACGACTCTCAAATAGTTAAAAGTAAAATTATGCAAATAAATAATCAAATGGAAGATAAATTAAAGATGGCTACAAATTTTTAATAAAGTTTTAAGCAAACATAAAATGAACTCTGCAGTAATTTTATACAATTTTAAAAAGTTAACTATTAAGACATTAAAATAGTTTACTTTTTTAAACAAATAAAAAAGTAGAATGTCAAAAGGTGGTTAGTGGTCAGTTATAACTAGTTATATGTTGTTAAGATTGTTTGTAAACAACAACAACAAAAAAACTTGATTATAATAGGCCAAGTTTGTCTCCATTTATTATAATTGAAAAGTTACATTGATAGTTTATTTTTCAAAATGTCACTTGAACTTTAAAAGTTTCAGAAGAGGAAGAAATTGAAAGTGTGTTAGAAACTAGAATAGGTAACTGAATGACTTAATAGTATTTTCATGTTGAATATCTTTCAAAATAAACTTTTCTGCAGACAGTAATTTAAAATGTCTACTTAAAGTTGTGTTAATTTTAAACTTAAATAAAAAGTTTATTTAAAAGATATCAAAACATGAAAATATTAAGTGATTGAGTTACCCTTCTAGTTTATAAAACATTTGTTCTAGTTTCTTTTTATTTTGCACTAAATTTTAAGTTATTATTTGGATATTTTTTCAGACTTTTCTTTTTTTGCTTCGCAACTTTGAAGTTCAAAATGAAAATCTAGAAATTTGAAATTGACATAAGTTACCCTTCTAGTTTGTAAAACACATTCAACAGCCACCATTAAGTTCTTCAAATATGTAGCTTTTAATATACTTTCTAAAGATAATCAATTTTGCAGCTTTTGATATATATATATTGAAACATTGGAGGATATATATCTTTGAATAAATAAATATTACAAAATGAACGATTCTTACCTTCAGGATAAGGACTATTCCAGAATTTAAGCAAACATTTAGCTCCATCTGAAGACACATTTGCTAATTGTTCTCTTTTATCTGCATCCAGTTCATATGAAATTGCACTTTGGTTGTTTCTTAAAATTGTTGCACTTTCTAATGAGGATGATGATTTGAGCAACATTGTTTAAAATAAACGATTTTTTTTGTCTGAAACAAAAATACTAATAACAATCACTCTTTTGCAAAAAAAAAAATAAAAAAACACCAAGAGAAATTTATGCAATTAAAATATTGCTCTTAATTAGAGCAATTATGATATTTTGAAAATTATGATACATTGTTTAAAATTTAAGATGATGCTTTTTTTTTCTGAAGAAGAAGAAGAAGAAGAAGAAACAGAGATGGCAAGACTGCAATGCAAGCAAATATTGAAAAATGCATTCATATATAAATGATATTATATTTTGCAATACAATGCAATGCAATGCAATTGGAAAAAAAAATGAGGGTTCAAATTGAAAAACACTTGAAATATTATAAAAAAAATATCTCAGTTATTATGACTCTCACAAGAAAAAGTCACGAGAGTTTTCTTTAGATAAAAGTGAATGTGTTTGAGAGGAAAAAAGTCTTTTGTGTGTTTGCTCTCAGGCAGCTTAAGACGAAATGTTGTTGCCTCTCTCCACTTGTTCACCCTGATTATTTATATATCTATATATATATAGATAGATATATGAGAAAAAGGTATAGAGAGGCTATAATATATATACCCTACCTACCTATTACACGTGTTTTTACCTCTCTTGTTATAATAGAAGTACAAAACAAGCAAATGAGAAATAGCCAATAGGAAAACATGTTTGTTGTGCCTTTTACATTATTATTACATAGGAAATATATGGGTATCAGAAGAAGAAAAAAATACTCTCGCACAGACACACATACAGAGAAAAATAATAATTGAATACGTGAGCGATATCTAATTTCGCTACTCTGAGGTTTAGGTTCAAGAAAGGAAAAAAAAACTTAGCACTTAAGTTTTTAACTTGAAATTTATGAGATTATTAAGTAGAGTGCAAATATAGGCACATTTTGAATATTCAATAAAATAGGGGAACCCTGCTCAGGAGAGTACAAATTGAAGTGCAAGTACTATAGACCGGATTCAAGAAAAAAAAAACTTGGCACTTCACAACTTCAACTATAACACTTTTAGCAGAGTTCCAGTATAGAAAAGCTTTTTTTTCTAAGGATTTTTTTATGTTGGAACCCTGTTTAGAGAGTACAAATTGAAGTGCAAGTACTATAGACCGAATTCAGGAAAAAAAAAAAAACACTTGGCACTTCAACTTCAACTATAACACTTTTAGCAGAGTTCCAATATTGAAAAGCTTTTTTTTTCTAATGATTTTTTTATGTTGGAGCCCTGTTTAGAGAGTAGAAATTGAAGTGCAAGTATAGCAGACCGAAGGTGCTGAGTTTAAGAAATAAAAAGACTTAGCACTTAAGTTTCAACTTGAAATTTATAAGATTATTAGTAGAGTGCAAATATAGGCATACTTTGCATATTCAATAAAATAAGGGTTATTCTTAAGTGGGAACCCTGCTCAGGAGAGTACAAATTGAAGTGAAAGTACAATAAACCGGATTCAAGAAAAAAAACTTGGCACTTCAACTATAACCTTTATAGCAGAGAGTTCCAATATAGAAAAGCTTTTTTAGAGGATTTTTTTATGTTGGAACCCGGTGTAGAGAGTATTTAAGTTTAAAGTTCAAGTGTCAAGTTTCTTTCTTGAATTTGGATCTTAGCACTTGAACTTCAACTTGAAATCTATGAGATTCTGGGAGTGCCAACATATGCATACTTTGCATATTCAAGAATGCTCAATAAAATTAGGGTTATTCTTATGTTGTGGAACCCTGCTTAGAGACTACAAGTTGAAGTGCAAGTGTCAAGTTTCCTTCTTGAATTTGAATCTTATCAATTGAACTTCAACTTAAACCATCTGAGCAGAGAACTCTAATATAGAAATTGTCCAGTTCAAAGGATGTTTTTTATATTGGAACCCTGCTCAGAGGGTACAAATTGTCAATTGAAGTGTTAATCCCAACTTGGCACTTGAATACTCCAAGCAGAATTTCAACATAGAATAACTGTTCAATGGTGGTCAATAAAATGTTTTTTTTTTTCTGTGTGAACCGTGCTCAAGAGGGTTCAAGTTGAAGTTCAAGTACTAAGGCCCAAATTCAAGATAAAATCTTAGCACTTGAACTTAAAACTTTAAACCTATGAGAAGAGTTCCGGCCAAAAAACTCCTCTCATCAAGTCTAGTCAATAAAATAGGGGTTTACAATGTTGGAAGCCCCTGTTCGGAGGGTTCAAATTATAGTTCAAGTGCCAAGTTTTCTTCTTGAATTTGAGCCTTATTGCTATTACTTTGTAATTTATAGCAAAATTTGGAGCTAATTTTCAAACACCTGTCATTAGCAGATTTTCAAACTCATCAGTGTTAATTTTATCTTTTGCAGTGCCAGTGACGTCACATTTACAGTTGATGCAACAGATTGATTAACCAGGTAAGTTTAGAAATGTAATTTATATGTGAATGGTGGCGCTGACGACAGTTGGTATTTTGCACATTCCGTTTTAAAATGATATGGTATTCAGTTATCCATATATTTCTATGGACATGACGTCACAACACTGAATAAATCGATGAATAACGGAATGTGCATAATATAAAAATTTAGCAATTTTGTTTGTTTGTTTGCTCTTGAGGCTTTTTTTTCCATCTTATATTAGAAATTGAAGCTCAAATCACATATTATTTCTGCATGGCCCACTCTATTTTACAAATGTTTTTAAGTTCAAATCTGCAGGGGATTGATAAGGAACAGATAGACAGATAGAGAAAGAGAGACTAGTTTTTCAAGTCAACTTGAAAATTTAAGAAAATGTAAATCTGGTCAAACAAAAATCTCGCTTTCCTCTTCAGTTCTTATCTAAGAAATAAGTACTTTAGATTGCGATAAAATGTGCTGAAGTTGCAAATAAGCTCAACAAAAAGTGCAAAGAACCGCAGAATTGAGCTCATCACTCTCTTGTGTGTGTGTGTGACATGTCACAGAGAGTATTTGTGACATGCTCTCACTTGAAAAGAAAACGTTATATGCACATAATGAGTGACAACCTAACCGTCACCACTGAAAAAGGCTCATGAAGACTCAACTGGTCTCAGAAGTTCCGAAGAAGTTCCAAAATGGCCAACAAATTCATAAAATTGAGCATGCACTCAACAATAACCAAGGAGTAAGTGCTCAAGGAATGAGTATGTGCTCAATTTTCATATGAATAAAGTTGCCACCAGGCTTTTAGGTGGTATTAATAAAATTGAGCATGTACTCATCAAGAATGAAGTAAGTGCTCAAGGATTGAGTATGTGCTCAATTTTTGTATGAATAAAGTTGAGCAAGCACTCAGCAATAACCAAGGAGTAAGTGCTCAAGGAATGAGTATGTGCTCAATTTTGTTATGAATAAAGTTGTCACAAGGCTTTTAGGTGGTGTATTAATAAAGTTGAGCATGTACTCATCAAGAAGTGGAGTAAGTGCTCAAGAAATGAGTATGTGTTCAATTTTATGTAGTTGTGGTATGGAAACGGAGTATCTACTCAGTCAATGTGAGTGGGTGCTGAAACGGACTGAAAAACTAAGAACCACCAAACTGCATCATACTTGAGTAAATAGCAAGCGCTCACTTTTATTAATACCAACTTGAGCATCTGCTTTAAAAACTCGAGCAAAGAGCAGGTACTCACTTTTATTAATACCAACTTGAGCATCTGCTTTAAAAACTTGAACAAAGAGCAAGTACTCAATTTTATTAATACCAAATTGAGCATCTGCTTTAATAACTTGAACAAAGAGCAGGTACTCACGTTTATTCTTTACCAACTTGAGCATCTACTTCAAAAACTTGAACAGAGAGCAGGTACTTTTATTACTACCAACTTGAGCATCTGCTTTAAAAACTCGAGCAAAGAGCAGGTACTCACTTTTATTATTTACCAACTTGAGCATTTGCTTTAAAAACTTGATCAAAGAGCAGGTACTTTTATTACTACCAACTTGAGCATCTGCTTTAAAAACTCGAGCAAAGAGCAGGTACTCACTTTTATTATTTACCAACTTGAGCATTTGCTTTAAAAACTTGATCAAAGAGCAGGTACTCACTTTTATTAATACCAATTTGAGCATCTGCTTTAATAACTTGAACAAAGAGCAGGTACTCACTTTTATTATTTACCAACTTGAGCATCTGCTTCAAAAACTTGAACAGAGAGCAGGTACTTTTATTACTACCAACTTGAGCATCTGCTTTAAAAACTCGAGCAAAGAGCAGGTACTCACTTTTATTATTTACCAACTTGAGCATTTGCTTTAAAAACTTGATCAAAGAGCAGGTACTTTTATTACTACCAACTTGAGCATCTGCTTTAAAAACTCGAGCAAAGAGCAGGTACTCACTTTTATTATTTACCAACTTGAGCATTTGCTTTAAAAACTTGATCAAAGAGCAGGTACTCACTTTTATTAATACCAATTTGAGCATCTGCTTTAATAACTTGAACAAAGAGCAGGTACTCACTTTTATTATTTACCAACTTGAGCATCTGCTTTAAAAACTCGAGCAAAGAGCAGGTACTCATTTTTATTATTTACCAACTTGAGCATCTGCTTCAAAAACTTGATCGAACTGAAGATCCATCTAGCCACATTCCTGAAATTGTAATCGTTTAGCTAAACCGGATAGCAGCGTTTACAACATACATATAACACATAGCCATACAGGGTGATCACAAAAAAACATAAAACACTGATACACCCTGTACTTTATTCAGTTTCATTAGAATTTTCTTTTGAAAAGTAGTTTTTATTTATTTGTTGTATGTTGTAATTCAATTTGAACTTTTTTGTGTCTGACGAATTTGTTTTCTTGTGATTTGATTTATACAAAACGAAGTTTATATACTAAGGTTTCTCAAGCTGTGGCTCGCGAGCCGATAGTTGTGGCTCTTTGTAAGTTTAGTTTCAGATTTTGGTTTTCTAGTTTTGTTTCATTTTTTTTTAGAATTTGCATTATTTTTGAGTGAAGAAAATCTACATTTAAATGAATGCAAATCTCATTTTATTTTTAGAAAGTATTCTTTAAATGTAATTTCTTGAAGAAGTAAAAATAAACTAATTTGAAAAAAAAAAATATTCATTTCCGAACTTCCGGTTAATAATAAAAAGTTGCAAATAATGCAATCTTTAATTAAGAAGAATAACTTCGTTTATGAGTAGCTGATTTTAGAAATCTTTTTTTTTTGTTGCTATTTTGCAGTTTCAGGAGCGAAACACAAAGTAGAAATTGAATGTATTAGAAACTAGAACGGTAGCTGAATCACTTTATAGTATATTTTCATTTTGATATTTTTCAAAATAAACTTTTTATAGACCAAAGAATTAGCAAAATCATCGTCTGCTTAAAAGTTGGTTCATTTTATAAAACTGACATAAAAAGCTTATTTTAAAATATATGAAAAATACCTCCCCTTCTAGTTTTTAAGACACTTTCAAGTTTTTTTTTGTTTTGTTCTGAAGTTCTTAATTAATCATTTCAGAATTTCTAATGACGTTTTCACGTATTAGAACTATTATTTTTTATGATATCTTTCAAAATCAGTCATAACAGAAACACAAAAATTTCAAAATATTTTTTGCTCATAAAAATTATTTCCAAACAGAAGAAAATGCGTCATTTTTACTTTTAATTGTGTGGAATCAAAATTTAAGACATTTTAAAATTTAAAAACTACAAAATAGTAAATAATAAAACAATTTGAGGGGGATGTTTTTCAAAATAAACGTTTTTTTTAGTACTGAAAATAATCAAATTTTGGATTTTAGAGAAAAATTTACTTTGAAAAAATATCATCATAGAAATTTTCTCATTACTTTACTATTCTAGTTTCTAATATTTGTTTTTCAATTTCTACTTTGCTAATGGTGGCTGTATTCGGAAACTAAAGAAAAGGGGGTTTTCTGTAAAGAAAAAGCTGTTTTCTGCCAAGAAGATTAGAAGAAGCTGTTTTCTGCAAAGAAGATTGATTAGAAGAAGCGGTCCTCATAAAAGGGGCGGGGCAAACTTGACTGTATCTTACTGTCTTTACTTGCCTGTGCCGCGAGTTTGGGTGGGTGAGAGGAAGATATCTTCTATAGAACATGCAGTGACGCCATCTGGGAGGACAAAAACAAAATAGATATCTATAAAGCATCCAACCTTACATTTTAATTGGTAACAAGATTTTTTGCCTTGAAAAATAAACTATTTTAAAAAAAAAACTGAAATAGCGTTTTAAGTGTGTTATTTTTTGCACTTGAAATGTGATACGCTGACCTTAAAAGTAGGCCTATCTCTACTTGAGATGCTAATTCAAAATATACAATGACAAAATTTGACATTTTTTTTTTATTTTGATATATCGTGAAAAATATCCAAGGTTTTGTTTTTTTCTACTCCACGTGAAACCAGCCATTTTAATTTTTAATATATAGAATTTCAACAATTGAGATAGAAATTGATAAACCAATCACAATTAAGAGGACAATGTTGCCAGATAATGACGTGACTCATTATATGATGAAAATCATATAATCGTACAAAATAAACTTTTTGCGAGGTTTTTCACATTATTTTTTTTTAAAAAAATATATATAAAAAAATTATTTTCACATAAGTTTAGATTTTTGGATTGTTGTAAAAAAAATTGTTATAAACTAGAATAGTTGCTAAATAAGATGAAAGTATGTTTTCATAATTATATCGTTTAAAATAAACTTTTGTGTTTTTGATCTAGCTTAAAAAGCTAGACAAAAAAAAATTAATTTTCACTTTAGTTTAGATCTTTGGTTTGTTGTACATTTTTGTTATAAACTAGAATAGTTACTGAATAAGATGAAAGTATATTTTTATGATTATATCGTTCAAAATAAGCTTTTTTTGTTTATTTTTTAGGTTAGACAAAAAAATTAATGTTCACATTAGTTTAAGATCTTTGGTTTGTTGTACATTTTTTGTTATAAACTAGAATAGTTACTGAATAAGATGAAAGTTTATTTTTATGATGATATCTTTCAAAATAAGCTTTTTTGTTTATTTTTTAAGCTAGACAAAAAAATTAATTTTCATACTAGTTTAGAACTTGGTATTATTTTTCATTTTTTTTATTATAAACTAGAATAGCAACTGAATAAGATGACAATATCTTCACGAGTATATAGGGAGTGTATATCGTTCAAAATTAACTTTTTTCTTACTAAATTTATTTTAACAAATTTTAATTGAAAAAAATACAGAAATTTGAGTCATTTTTATAAAAACGTTTATATTTCATGCTAGAAGTTTTAGAAACTAGAAAGATAATCAACATGAGAATACCCTCAAGTGATTAAGCTACTCTTCTAGTTTTTAAAACGCATTCAAACTGTTACATTTTATACCCACCTTAAGTTTAATATATATAAGTTTATGTATTTTAAAATAAACTTTTTTTTTGCCATTTGAAATTTTGAATTTTTTTCTTAAAATGCTTTAGAAACTAGAATAGTAAATCAATCATAAAAGTGAAAGTTTTTAAGACAGTTTAAAATTTAAAATTTCATTTTGAAAGATATTATTATAAAAATATTTTCTAACACCTAGTACACACACAGCTGATAATTTAAATGCATTTAAATAATAAACGTGTTCTACAGAGCCCTGTGAAGGACAAACAAACAATATGTAGAATTCAATTTATTCAGTTAATAATCTGAAAATATTGAGTTAATACTTAAATTTAATAATATAAACTATTTACATTAAAATATTGATTTAGTATTTCAATTTTAAAATATTAATAATTAAAGTCAATTTTTAATTTGGTGTTCATGTCCTTAACTGGATTCCGTATAATTCACCTAAACACATTTAATTTGAATTCATTTAACTCATGTGTGAGTACAAGGTATTAGATCACCTTATAATTTCTACTTTCAATTTCTTCTTGGAGAGTAGAACGAATCAAAATGAAAAATACCCTTCTTCTAAAACACTTAAAAATGTCTCTTTATCGTTACAAGATGACAAAGTAGGTTATCTGGCAACACTGTTGTCAGTTGTTATTATTGATTTCCCCCCCCCCCCCCCACTAGAAATAGAAAAGCAACACAAGAAAAAAATAACTTGTCAAATTAATTTTCATCTTTAATGGCTGTCAAATTAAATTAATAATACATAATTTGAATATGAATGGTAATTTCTATATTTCTAACCGAATTAGTAATAAAATATCGAAGCAACTTTCTGACTGTGAGACCCAATTTGCACTCTTTATCTCTCTATAGGGTCCTAAGTTAAGAGATGAACATTTTGCCAAAAATGGTTCATTTTTGTTTTTTCTCCGTAATTTGAAACTACGGATAAAATTGCTTATAATTTATGAATGCGAGGCTAATAAAAAAATTATGTAGGATTGTAGGTGGAGGAGAATCTGTTTTTAGATCAAGAACTTTTAAAGCTAATTTTTAGATTTGAATTAAAATTGGCAGCCATTTTTAGAATCTTGTCTTATTTTTTTTTTTAAAAAAAAAATGCGAGTGTCTGTAACAAGATGGCGGCTGTTCGGAATAGAAAAAAAAAATGCAAGTGACAATTTAAAACATAAAAAAATACAGTCATTGTTGTAAAATTTAAAATATTAATTGTCTGAAACAAAATGGTGGCATTTTAAACCAGAAAAAAAACGACAGTTAATAAGTGTCTGTAACAAGATGGCGGCCGTTCAAACAGAAAAAAAAATGCAAGTGACAATTTAAAACATAAAAAAATACAGTCATTGTTGTAAAATTTAAAATATTAACTATCTGAAACAAAATGGTGGCATTTTAAACTAGAAAAACAACAGATAAAAAGTGTCTGTAACAAGATGGCATTTTAAACTAGAAAAACAACAGATAAAAAGTGTCTGTAACAAGATGGCGGCCCTTCAGAACAGAAAAAAATGCAGACCTGTAACAATTTAAAACATACAAAATTACAGTCATTGTTATAATATTTAAAATATTAAGTGTCTGAAACAAAATGTGGGCATTTTAAATTAGAAAATAACGACAGTTAAAAAGTGTCTGTAACAAGATGGCGGCTGTTCTCTTCATTTTGCATCTAAATGATAATTCAACAGGCATTATTTACACTTTAAAAATACCTGAAGAGAAACTAACAACTCTTTTAGAAACTAGAAGGGTAGCTCTATAACTTAAGGGTATTTTCATTTTGATATTTTTCAAAATAAACTATTGATAGACAAAAATTAAAATAGCTAAATAAAAAGCTTATTTTGAAAGATATCACTGTGAATATTAAATAATGGAGCTAAAATTCTAGTTTCTAACATACTTTCAATTTCTTCTTAGGGTTTGGAAGTGTTTTAGAAACTAGAAGTGTAGCTCAGTCCTTTAAGAGTATTTTCATGTTTAATATCTTTCAAAATAAACTATTTAAAGACAAAAGTTAACAAATATAAGTCAGCTTAAAGTTGGGTCGTTTTCAAACTGACATAAAAAGCTTATTTTGAAAGATATCAAATATAAAAATACCTCTTAAGTGATTGAGCTACCCTTCTAGTTTCTTAAACACATTCTTGTTTCTCTTAGATTTGCATAAAACATATTGAGGTTGTTTTAAAGTGTAAAACGCCTCTCTCATGTCTTTGAGAAACTAGAAAGTGTTTTAGAAACTAGAAGGGTAGCTCCATAACTTACGGGTATTTTCATGTTGATATCTTTCAAAATAAACTATTTATAGATAAAAAAAAATAAAAATAAAATAAGTCTGCTTAAAGTTGGGTCATTTTCAAACTGACATAAAAAGCTTATTTTGAAATATATCAAATATAAAAATAAATCTGAAATGATTGAGTTACCCTTCTAGTTTTTAAAACACTTTTAAGGTTTCTCTTAAAGAGGCATTTACTGCTTTAAAACCACCTTTTTAAATTGGAATAAATATAATTAAGAGAGGACACAAGTGTCAATTACAAATGTGTAATTTGATTGACACTTGAATGTCAAGAGCAAATATGCTAATTAGTTTATTTTATCAAATATGAAATGACTGACAACAGATGTTGTTTTATTATTATTGTAATTATTATTTTGTAACTGATGTAAGTTAAGTGATTTTATGTCAGTTAGTTAATGGAGAAAGGGGAGAAAGTGTCTTAATTTATGAGGATCATTCAAATTAATTACTCAAAATATGTTTTAATTAGGAAATTTTTTAAAGGACGCTGAACTTTGTTGTTTTGAAGTAATTACTAGAGCTCGGATTTTTATGCAATATCAAGGGAATGTTTCTCAATCTTGTGTCCAAAGGGCCAATTATGAAATAACAATTCAATTTAGATCAACCAACAAATGGTTTTTTTTCCAAAATAAAAAACACTGGTTAGAGGCTAGAGCTGTAATTGACAACTGATAATAACCTGACATCTAGCCTCTAACCTTATGAAGTAACAATCCCAGTTTATATCAAACAAAAGTTAATTTAAGTTAATTTATTCAACTTTTTATTTTATAAAAACGTATATTTTGAATTTTTTATTAAAAAGTTCATGAGTTTAGCACTTGCTATGACTAGGGTTCGGATTATTATGCAAAATATCAAAAGCAAAAATGTTTCTCAATTTGTGGCTCAGGTGCCAATTGTGACGTAATCATCATCTTCATCATCATTAGAGCAACTGCAATTATGCTTTTTTTCTAATTAAAAACGCTGGTTAGAGGCTAGATGTCTGGTTATTAATTAGGTTCGGATTTTTATGCAGTTATCAAGCAAATGTTTCTCAATTTGTGGCTAAAGTGCAAATTGTGACGTAATCATCATCATCAGAGCCACTGCGGTTTTTTTTTTGTAAAATTTGGACGCAAAAACATCCAGCAAACGTTTTTTTTTTTAGAAACATCATTATTAAAAAAAATTCAAAATGTTTTCAAGAGTAGAATGGGTAAAAAAGCTTATGTTAAAAGTTTTTTCAGGGCAATATCTTACAAAATAAACAATTTTATAGTTCAGTTTGAAAATAAATGAACCGGGGTTTTTTTTTTGGTTTTTCCATTGTCATTTCATGAAAAACTATTTTCGGGCCTTTTTCAAACTTGTCAAAAAAAGTTTATTTTGAAAGATATCATGATGAAAAAACTTTTAGCATTATCACCAACTATTCTAGTTTCTACAACATATTCAATTTTTTTCGTAATGTTTCTCCTGAAAAACGTTCGCTTGAAAATACAAATTTTATCAAAACCGCAATTAAGAGGGAAGAGACCTCTCCTATGGAACATAATGGCCACTGCAGTGGCGCCGTCTGGGAGAACAAAAAACAAAATAAATATCTATAGAGCCACCTTAAAAGACAGAAAAGTATGGAAATGATTACATTTTTCAAAATAAATCTTTTATCAATATTTCCAAACAGGATTTTAAAAGCCTTTTAAGACAATATTTGTCATAATAATGTTTTGTAATTTGCTTTTGTGACTGTAACAGTCACAATGTTGTCATATTCAGAATTTCTTTGGCTCCGCCCTTTTATGAGCGTCAGACCAAATATGAACCAATTGGAAGTTGCCGTTCCTCATAAAAGGGCGGGGCATGTGACGTCAGAGCCAGTAAGAAACCAATTAGAAATTGATGACGCTCATAAAAGGGCGGAGCCAAAACAAAATAAATATCTATAAATCTACCTTAAACACAAATCAATTTGCGTAAAATATTAAATTATGAAAACGAAAATATGAATTAATTTTCAAATAGGATAATTTTTAAACAAATTTTAAATTATGTAATTTTTCTTATTTAAAGTCAAATTTAATTTTTACAATTAAGTTTTGTGATGGCGTTTTATTATGTAATATTTTGACGTCACTATTTGTCAACTTAAGATTATTGGATTATTTTAATGAGAAGTCGTTAGTTCTTAGAAAAAGTCGTTATTGTCAGAACTGGTCTTTCAAAATAAGCTATTTGCAAAAAAATATGCTAATATTTAAAGTGGTTTTAAAATTGTAAATGCCTCTCTCTCTCTCTCTCTCGCTCTCTCTGTCTTTCAGGTACAAAATGAAAAGAAAAAACTTAAATGTGTTTTAGAAACTAGAAGAGTAGCTACTGAATCACTCAAAAATATTATATCAGATTGATATCTTTCAAAATAAGCTTTTTATGTCAGCTTGAAAATGACAAAGTGTATTTTGAAAGATATCAAACTTGAAAACATCCTTCTAGTTTTTAAAACACTTAATTTCTTCTTAATTTTGCTTCTAAAAGACAGAATTATTTAATAATTCTAAAAAAACCATCTGAGAAGAAATTGAAAGTGTTTTAAAAACTAGAAGGGTGACTAATTAACTACTGAATCGCTTAAGATTATTTTCACGTTGATATCTTTCAAAATAAGCTTTTTTTTATGTGTTTTAATTTGAAAATGACCCAACTTTAAGCAGATGATATTCTTTTAATTTTTTGTCTAAAACAAGTTTATTTTGAAAGATTTTATCAGAAAAAAATATTCAGATACCCATTCTAGTTCGTGAAACACTTTCTCGTTTAAAAACTAGAAGAGTAGCTCAATCACCTTCAGGTTATTTTCATGTTGCTATTTTTTTCAAAATAAGCTTTTTATGCCAAGTTTAAAAATGATCCGAAGTTTGCAAAAAAAAGTTTATTTTGAAAGACATCAACATGAAAATACCCTTCACGTGATTGAACTACCCTTCTAGTTTCTAAAACACTTTCTAGTTTCTCTTAATTTTGCTCTTCTGAAAGACAGAATTTAGTCAGAATTCGGAAAGCAGAGCTGGTTATAAACCAATCTTAAGACGAAAACGCATCAAGTTAATTCAAAATTTGCCACTAGATGGCGTTGTAACCCATCAAAAAAATGTTAGCTAATTAAATTAGTCTGAACTCGACTTGTGATTGGTCTTTTTTCACCAAACAAACTTTATTTTCATCGGGAAAGATAAACAAAAAGGTACGCAAAGTATGTTTTTCCCCCGTATTTTGTTGATTAACGTTTTTCCATTTCATAGATAAAAATTTCCAATAATTAAAATAATCTGAACTAATTAATGCCAAGGTTTAAATTCCAGAATCAATTACATTAATTAGATCTGGTCTATAACATGGTGTAAGGAATATTTTTATGATGATTATCTTTAAAAATTAAACATTTTGTGACATTTTTTTCACCGGTTTTTTCATGGTTTTTATTACCAAAAAAAACTGCAATAAAAAAGTTTAAAATAAAATATATTAATTGTGGAATTTATCTTTTCACCATTGTTTACTCTTCTAGTTTCGAATGCATTTTCAAATTCTCTCATAAGTTAATTGAAACTGGATTTGCTGCGCTCCTACTAAATTTGTAAACTAGAAGAGCCAGGGAATTCTCATGTTGATATATTTCAAAATTAACAATTATGGCAAAATCAAATTATCACTTAAATAAACGTTTCCCCTTTAAATTTGACCTAAACAGCTTCACCTAAAATATATTTTGCCAAAAGTAATGTTCATCTAAATTTTTTTGTTACTAAAAACCATTTCACCTAAACAAATTCTCATCAAAACATTTCACCTAAAGTAATTACTGTAAATAACCTAAATAAAAAATGTTCATCTAAATTTGACCTAAACAACTTCACCTAAAATAAATATATTTCACCAAAAAGCAATCTTCATCTAAACTTTTTTCGTCTAATACATTTCACCTAAACATTTTTCTTCAAAACCATTTCACCTAAATAATTGAAATAATAAGATTTTTCCTAAATTTGACCTAAACGGCTTCACCTAAAATATATTTTGCCAAAAGTAATTTTCATCTAATTTTTTTGTTACTAAAACCATTTCACCTAAACAAATTTACTTAATTACACTTCACCTAAAAATAATTTAAACATTTTTCTTCAATGCCATTTCACCTAAACAAATTCTCCTAAATACATTTCACCTAAAGTAATCTACTGTAAATAACCTAAATAAAAAAAATGTTCATCTAAATTTGACCTAAACAACTTCACCTAAAATAAATATATTTCACCAAAAAGCAATCTTCATCTAAACTTTTTTCGTCTAATACATTTCACCTAAACATTTTTCTTCAAAACCATTTCACCTAAATAATTGAAATAATAAGATTTTTCCTAAATGTGACCTAAACGGCTTCACCTAAAATATATTTTGCCAAAAGTAATTTTCATCTAAATTTTTTTGTTACTAAAACCATTTCACCTAAACAAATTTACTTAATTACACTTCACCTAAAAATAATTTAAACATTTTTCTTCAATGCCATTTCACCTAAACAAATTCTCCTAATTACATTTCACCTAAAGTAATTTACTGTAAATAACCTAAATTAAAATGTTCATCTAAATTTGACCTAAACAACTTCACCTAAAATAAATATAGTTTTCATCTAAACTTTTTTCGTCTAAACCATTTCACCTAAATAAAAATTCACCTAAAACCCTATCAGCCTTAATTGAAAACTTTTGCGTGAAATTTCATTGTCATTGTCAATTAGAGACTGTCCTTTTAATTGTGACCAGACCCGCCCCCCTTTCCCCTTCCTAAGTGATCTGACCAACACTAAATTATATCTGACCACATTGTCCAGTCCAAATTGTAAAGGATGAAACTTTAACCATTTGTGACAGGTTTTACTGACTAAATTTAAGACACATATGGAACTAACTCTCGCTATAGCATAGAACGGTAAAAGGTTAATTAATAAACCTGTTGTATTTACTAGGGCTCGGATATTTATGCAAATATCAAGCAAAATGTTTCTCAATCTGTGGCCCAAGTGCCATTTGTGAAGAAATTATCATCATTACAGCAACTATGACTTTTTTTTTCAATAAAAGACTGGTTAGCGGCTAAATGTCACGGGCAGTTAGAAATAGGTCAGAACTTCAGTTGGCTCCGCCCTTGTTATGACGACAGGCAACTTCTAATTGGCTGGTTATGTAATCTGACGTCACTTCTGTTTGTCCCGATTTCTAATTGCCTGTGAATTAGTGGCGCCATCCAGTGTGGACAAATGCAAAGTAGATATCTATAGAGCCACCTTTACTTTTTTTTTTTTTTTTAAAAAAAAAAGTAGCTTATGAAAAAGGGTAGCTTAAAGTAGTTTAAAATGCAAAAGAAACTACAGAATGCAGTTTTCTTTTAATTTATTGAAAAAATCAAATTTGTTGTCTTTTTTTTGTCCTTGACTTTATTTTTAATGGTATTTTTTAACGATTTCTTTTATTTTCAAATACGCATTTAATTATTATTTATTATCACAACTAGAACACCAATTTGTGTAAAATGCAAAATAAGCAATAACAAAAAAAAAAGAAACGCAGTTAATTATAATTTTAAACATTTAAATTTAATAAAAATCAAAATGACTGAATTATATAAAAGATGATGACGTAAAATACTGTTATAATTGCAAAAGCTAAATTTAAGCTGATTTTGAAACTCTTGATTAATTTTGTCTCTGAGAAAAGCAAAATTAATCAGCAAACTAGAAAGTGTTTAAGAAACTAGAAGGGTAGTAGTATCTCAATCACTTAAGTACGGAGATCTGTAAAGGACATGCGAGATTCGTTTTTAAAATCTCAACATGTCGACTTTAATCTCGACATTTTAATTCTCTTTTATTCTGCCATGTTAATTATGTCATGTTGCGCGCACCATACTCTAATAATTAAATTATTGCAAGCGCCCTCTTGTAGCAGCAATAATTTAATTATTAAGAGTATGGTGCGAACAACATGGTATAATTAACATAGCCGAATAAAAAAGAATTAAAAGTCGATATTTCGAGATTTAAAAAAAAAAGTCTGGCGTGTCCTTTACAGGGCTCCGTACTTAAGAGCCCTAAATACAGTGTTTAATTCAAAATTTTGCTAATTTAAATTTAAATTTTTATGAAAAGTTTATTTTGAAAGATTATTTATGTGGAAAATTACAAATTAGTACTCAGCTAGCAGCCAAATAGGCCTATGGCAGAGGGACATAAAAGTCCACATGCATTTAAAACTTTTACATATTATATAATTCAAGTTTTGTTAGAATGTGGACTAATAAATGTATGAGATAAACCGTTAATTTCTTTTGATAGAAACTAGAATAGTAATTTTTATGATAATATAATAATAGCTTTCATAATGTGAAGTTTTATAGAAATTTCAAGAAAATCACATTTGTAGAGAATTACGAAGAAGAAGAAATAAATGTAGTTCATTTTTCAAAATATTCATAAAACGTTTATTTTGAAAGATATCATTAAAATCATTCGCAAAGTCTTAAATCTGATGCTAGGGCCTCATTTTGAAGCTCCTTAACTGAACCCCATTCAAATTAGTGAAACACAATTTGTAACATTTTGAACAAAGCAGACAAAAACACTTAAATAATAAATATGAATGGATTATATTTTTATAAAATTTAATTGTCTTCTTAGTTAAGTTAACCTTGATTTTTAAAAAAAACCCTGGAAAACTAGAAGTTTTCTTTAAGATCTTTGTTAAGCCTACACATATTTAAGGTTTTTCAGTCAATGTTTTGAGGCTATTTGTGTTCAGTTGTGTCTGTTACCAGAAGAAAGAAAAAAGTTTAAAATTCAAGATAAGGCAAACTTGCAACTTGAACTTTTCTTAACTTGAACCCTCTCAGAACAAAGGGTTCCAACATAGAAAAAACACCTGTAAAGAAATACGGAATAAAATAGGGGTCTTGATGTGTTGAAACCCTCTGTTTTGAGGGTTCAAATTAAAGAGTTCAAGTGCTAAGTTGATCTTTCTTGAATTTGAACCTTAGTTTACATAAGTTTTGAATTTGTTAAAAGGTATTTTGTGTTGGTCACACCTGGGTATTTCCATAACTATTCAATTGTTGTGTGTGGGTTTTTGTTACATTTTTTTTTTTGGTATTTTTTTTTCTGAGTGTCAAAAAAGTCAAGTGACTTAAAATTAAAATTGAAGTAATAAACTTGGCACTTGAACTTCAACTTGGAACCCTCTCTGAATAAAGGGTTTCAATATATTGGAAGAAAAAGCCCTTTTGTGTTATTGAAAACCTTTGTCGGAGCTCCTGTTTAGAGAGTTCAGGTTGGAAGTTCAAGAAATAAACTGGACACTTGACCTTCAACTTAAACCCTATCTGAACAACGGGTTTCAATATATTGGAAAAAAGCCCTTTTGTTACACTGTTCAGAGTGGACATAGTTGAAGTGTAACTATGGTTCCTCATGAAAGTTTAACTTCGAAAATGCATTGCAAGTGAACCAGACGAGCCAGAATGTAACTGTTGGAATCGATGTATGCCGAGGGAAGTCTGGAAGGCAGGGATGTCTTCAATTCCAATGTGCGCTGCACGCTTCAAAAGTTATTCCGTTAAGAACGTTCCGTTTGGACATACTTGAAGTGTAGCTACGGTTCCTCGTGAAAGGTTAACTTCGAAAATGCATTGCAAGTGAACCAGAAGAGTGGAAATGAGGCCCCTTGAAAATGACTTTATTCATGAAAAGAATGAAAACAGCTTCAAGCATGCAAAAAAAACAAATCAAAATGAACGATTTTATAAAATTTGACAGCCATTTTGTTTTCATGGATATCTTTTTTTCTCTAAAATTAGAATTTTTGTTATTTTGAAAGTTGTATTAATTTTGACTAATATAGATATGGGCCCTGAGGCCCTTTATAAATGACCCAATTATTGCTAAGAAAGTTAATCTAAACAGTTTCAAACATAGAAAATAATCTGAATAAAGATTTTTTTATTAAATGTGACAGCAATTTTGTTTTCATGAATATTTCTTCTACAATTAAGAGTTTCTAATATTTTTAAAGTAGGTAAATTTTCACTTATATAGGGCCCTGCGGCCCTTTATGAATGACCCAATTTTCGCTAAGAAAATGAATCTAAACAGTTTCAATAATCTGAATAAAGATTTTTATAAAATTTGACAGCCATTTTGTTTTCGTCAATATTTATTCTGGAATTAAGAGTTCCTAATATTTTGAAAGTAGTGTTAGTTTTCACTTATATAGGGGGCCTTGAGGCCCTTTATAAATGACCCACTTATAGGGAATCTAAACAGTTTCAAACATACAAACTGATCTGAATAAAGATTTTTTTTATATTAAAAGTGACAGCCATTTTGTTTGCATCAAAAATCTGTTTCTAAAACATGAAAAACTTAATTTAAATTTGGACTTGACAATGGAATTCATAATAGAAAAAATTGACAGCAGCTCAAAAGTTGTTTCCAATTTTTTTGTTTCCTACGTTTTTCTTGAAATTGAAAATTCTTTAAAATAAAAAACCGATTTCGAAAGAGATGTTTCAAAAGACTTGTTTCCGGTATAACCTTCGTTATAAAAACAACAACTTTGAATAATATATAATATTATAGCGGGTCATGTAATAATAATTGTTGTTTATTTTCGAAAATGTCCGCATCGAGGCGCTGTCTACCTACTTAATTGATTTATTTTTTATTGATTTTAATATGCAGACAACCGGGGTTGTTTTTAGTTTTGATGTTGGTAACGCCATCTATTGACACAGTTTGTCATTAGGTTTTTTTTTCTGTTTCTACTCACAGATGACAATCTATATCACTGGCAAATTAGAAAACGGGATAAACAGACGTTGGCTCCGCCCTTTTTATGACGAACGGCAACTTCTAATTGGTTTGTTGTGTGGTTCGACGTTGAAAAGGGCGGAGCATGTGACGTCAGACTACATAACCAATCAATTAGAAGTTGCCGTTCGTCATAAAAAGGGCGGAGCCAACGTCTGTTTATCCCGTTTTCTAATTGCCTGTATCTATATCAGGGTTGCCTTTCAACCTGTCAGCAGTTACTTAAGACAAAACCACAACAAATTTGTGACAAAACACAAACAAATTTAGGTTTTGTTTTTTGGTTTCTATAGCTGCCTTCTACGTAAATTACGCAACTTGTTCTGTTGTTGTTTTAATACTAACTGTCCAGAACTGCAGACAGACAAGAGTTGACAAAATGTTGCATAATTCCGAGACAAAATAAAAACCTTTAGATGTCTACCGACTTGCGGCGAGACATGGAATTGTTTGTGAAATTGCAGACAAATCAAAAACAAAACACAAAAGTCGCAGAAAATGTGCAAGAATTATCTCGAAATACTGAGTTTCTGTTTTGTTTGTGTTTTGTCAGCTTGGACGTGGATCGAGCTTTAGGCAGGGTTTACATCAAGCTGACAAAAGTGCCAACATGTGTTCGAGACAAAAATACAACAAAAATGATTAGTGTTTTGTCAGCTTGATGTGTACCCAGCCTTAATAATTACTTTTCGGTGAAAATCGAAAAAAACTTTTTTTTGAAGAAGAAGAAGAAGAAGAAATTCCTCCCATAGTTGTTGCTGTTTTTTGCCCCCCCCCCCCCCCTCCACAAAAAAAAACCCGAAAACCAATAGTATATTTTGCAATAAAGATAAAATAATATTGGTTTTATTATTGGCTACAAACAACAATAGAAAGTAATGTTTTTATTAACCAATGGAATAACTGATAAAATAAGTTACAGAACCCCCCCCCCCCCAAAAAAAAACCATGTCTGTGACTTATTTCTTATATCAGTTATTTTTTTTTATTACTACACAAACAAACAAAAAATGTCACAGACAAAATTAATGTTTTGATTGGTAATGCCATGTTTCCATTAGGTCAAAATAGTGTAACATCCCAGTTTCCTTAGGGTTAGTAGAGAGGTCTCCGCTAGCCATCTAGAAGTGTCGAATGGATGTTGATGATTAAGTCTTTCGGTCTATTGGCTCCTGTGTTGCGTACTTAACCACCAGGGACACAAGGGTCAGTACCTCAGGAGACCTGTGGTAGAGAATAGATGTCTTCTTACACGTGGCTGCTGGAGACTTCGTTGTCCCATGGAAACATCGGCTAAGTGGCAGCTGTAATATTTCGTCCCACTCCCATAAAATGACTGAGTCCACACATCGAATTCATAAGTTGAAATAATATATCTTTATTCAATAAACAGTGAGTCCTGTAGATTGAGAGAGATATCGCATACGTTGCTTCTATGTCTCAAGCATAAAATCGGTCCGTCTCTCAATCCACAGGCTCTTGTATTTATACGCAAAATACAATGAGAACATCTGATCATGATAAGAAAGGCTCCAGGTGTGCCCAAGTCTCTTGGACACACTCGGACCTAAAAGTGAGCTATCAATTAATAAAAACGAAGACATCTATAAGATGTATAAAACATAACAATAGAGAAGGATCTTCGTTGATCCTTCTAATAACAATTAAATCCAATTATCTATTCAGCCGAAAAGGACTTCTTCATCCTTTTCGTCAAACTTGACTGGACTTTCACTGGCCAAAAGTTTTACATCGTCAATTCTTCGAGGAACTATCCTATAAGAATTGATGATACAATCCTTTTGCCGTCTTTTCCTCATCCTGGGGGGTAGGGAGGTATCGTCTAGATAACCTCCCGCCCACCCCCAAGCATGAGGTAAAACTCATCGATCAAAATAATTAAAACTACAGGGTGTTTCAAAACGCCGTTTATCAAATTTGTTACAATAGTAGGTGAAAAAGAATTTTGATCTGGGTCAATTTTTTTAAAAAAAAAGATCTCATCAAAGGTCTGTAAAAAACTGGACCAGATTAAAATTTAATTTCAACTAATATTTTGACCTAATTAAAGCAAGGGCTTTAGACCGTTTTTACTAGTCAGCCATTTGAAAAATTCTATTAGGTCAAAGTAGTAGGTGAAAATTAATTTTGATTAGGTCAATTCCCCTCTTCGCCTCTAGACTTTGCGTGTGTTTTATGAACTACAGAGCCCTGTAGAGGCCATACAGTGAAAATAATTTTGATTACAGTTGACACATTTTCTGTCAATTGACACTTTTTTCTGTCATTGACAAAATTTTTCTGTCATTGACAAAATATTTCTGTCAATTGACACTTTATTTCTGTCAATTGACACTTTTTTTCTGTCAATTGACACTTTTTTTCTGTCAATTGACACTTTTTTTCTGTCAATTGACGCTTTTTTTCTGTCAATTGACACTTTTTTTTCTGTCAATTGACACTTTTTTTCTGTCAATTGACACTTTTTTCTGTCATTGACAAAATATTTCTCTCAATTGACACTTTTCTGTCATTGACAAAGTATTTCTCTCAATTGACACTTTTTTTTGTCATTAACAAAGTATTTCTCTCAATTGACACTTTTTTGTCATTGACAAAATATTTCTGTCAATTGACACTTTTTGTCTGTCAAAGGTTAGGTTAGGTTAGGAAAAAAAGTGTCACTTGACAGAAAAAAAGTCTCAATTTACAGAAATATTTTTTCAATGACAGAAAAAGTGTCAATTAACAGAAATATTTTGTTAATGACAGAAAAAAAGTGTCAATTGACAGAAAATGTGTCAACTGTAATGAAAATTATTTTCACTGTATGGCCTTTACAGGGCTCCGTAATGAACAGTTAGTAAAAACGTTAATAAAAACCAGACGAATCATTTTAAATTTTTGGAAATATTTAAATTTTATAATTTGAAACATTACAACATCAAAGACGAAAAGCAAAATAATTTATCAAAACAAACAAAATTATGCAAATTACAATTAAACAATTAATTAAAAGCTTACAGTGTCTCTCTCAGTACACATCCGAGCATATTTTAAAACTCAACAATTAATGAAGCAGCTTAGTTAATTTGGGCCTAACTTATAGAAAGTTCAGATTGTAAATTATTATAAAATCAGCTTTGACATCAAAGTGATTATTGATGATTTTATGGCAGTTTTTTTAAAGATTTTCTCACGATTTTACAGTAGGAATTGCTTGATTTTATATTATAATTTAAACGATTTAGATTTTTACACCGAAAAAAATAAAATGTTAATAACAAATATGTTAATTAACAATTTTTTTTGACTGTTTTTTATTAAATGTCAATAACAAAATTCCTAATAACAAATGTTGTTTGACAAAAATGTTAGTAGCATGTCGTCAGGAAACTGATCCCACGAGTAGAATGTTATTAACAGTGTTGACAACAGAAATAAACTTGCTAGTAACATTTTGTTATCAACATTTTTTGATCAGGACCATCTTAAAAGCACAGTTCATTTTGAACGATGATATCATTGTGAAAAATACAATTTTGAAACTTTGAAGAAGAATAATAAACTTTTGGGAAACATTTTTGGATAATTTTTATGGTATTTCCGGAACTGTAGCCAGAGACTCCAGACACTTTGAAGGTTTATGATTCAATGTGGAACAAATCTGTTTCAAGAGAAAAAAAAGTTACAAAAAAACAGAAATATTACATTTTAAAAGATACTCGAGAAAGAAAAAAAAACATACAGAGACATTAGCTAAAAAAAAAATATCGCAAATAAACGAATGTTAAAATCAAAGTTTAAAATCTGTCATTCTGCACAATTTGGTAGTAAAATTTGCAAAAAAAAAATGGTGAGCGTTTAAGGCAATGTGCAAAATGTCTTAGGCATTATATAAATTGAATTGCTGATGTAGAAAATCTACACATGCAAATTATTGTTTGTTTAGATAAAAAGAAAATTCTAATAATTGTCAACTCAAGATTACTGGTTGGATTATGTAAATTAACCATATAACCATTTTTGTTCTTAGTTATTCTGATTGGTTGTTGGTGGTCACCTACTCTTTTTTGGCCCTTCCCTTTTTTTACTTGGCTCTGCCCCGTTTTTTTACTTTGCCCTGCCCCTTTTTTTTACTTTACCTTATCCCCTTTTTTGACCCTGCCCCTTTTTTACTTTGTCCTGCTTCCTTTTTTACTTTGCCCTGCCCTTTTTTTTACTTTGCCCTGCCCTTTTTAAAAAAATTTGCCCTGCCCCTTTTTACTTTGCTCCGCCCCTTTTTGTTAAAAAGATTTCCAGAAAAGTCTTTCCTCATTAAAATAACCTATCCAGTTACCTTCAGTTGACAAGTAGTTTTTGGTTGAAAGACTTAAAATAAATAAAGCACAATCTGAATTTGTATTTTTCTATATTTTCTATAAGTTTGTTCATTTTGAACTATTATTATAAATAATTATAAGAACCTTGTATGAAAATGGAGCACATCTTCTCCTCATTAATCTTATTGTTCAGAATGCTTTAGAAAAAAACAAATAAGAAAAACAAATAAACAAAAATGCAAATGAGTTTTAAATGCAAAAAAGCAAAAAAAATAAAAATAAATCTTTTAAAATGAAAAATCAAAAAAATGGCAGCCATTTTAAATTGAAATTAAGCTAATAGCAACAAATATGGTGTCAAAGAAGATCAAATTTGAAATTCAAAGAAGGAAACTTTGAAGTCTAAGGAAAAACTCTCTAATCAGGGTTCCATTTTCATAGAAAAATTCAAGTTAGCAAATAGTGTGTGTTTTTTTTTTCTATGTTGGAACCTTGCGTAGAGTGTTCAAGTGCCAAGTTTTCTTTTTTGAAAAAATAGAAATTTCGGCAATTTAGTTACCTCGCATTGAGACAAGAAGAACGAAGAGGTTCTCGAGTATTTTCTTTTTGTGAACCGCCTATTGGTTGGATTCTTTTGAAGCATAAATCTCACGTACTTTTTATGAACCGCATTTCGTACCTTTTTTTTTATAAAATCGTCAATTTTAAAAGTGCATTATTTAAAATAAATATTGAAATTCAAAGTTTTTACTATCTTGAGAGTATCTTAAAGTCGTGAAAATCGTGACTCTTCTAGTTTATTAGGGCTCGGATTTTTATGCAATATCAAAGCAAATGTTTCTCAATGTGTGGCCCATGAGCCAATTGTGAAGAAACATTTTCCCATTTAGATCAACTAACATTTTTTTTCTTCTAATAAAAAATACTGGTTAGAGGCTAGAACTCTAGTTAATCACTGATAGCAACGAGACACCTAGTCTCTAACCAGTTTTTTTTTTACTAAAAAAAGCATTAATTGCAGTTGTTCTAATAATGATGATTACATCACAATTGGCAATTGGGCCACAGATTGAGAAACATTTGCTTGATATTGCATAAAAATCCGAACTCTAGTTATTACAATAAACCATGGTTTTTTTTTCTATTGTTAGAACCCTGCTGAGAGAGTAGAAATTCAAGTTCAAGTGGGTTTTTTTTCTTTCGTGAATTATGAATAGCGCTCGGATTTTTATGCATTTATCAATCAAATGTTTCTCAATCTATGGCCCAATTGAGCCAATTGTGAAGTATCCAACAATAATATGCTGCTTTTTCTCAATCAAAACCACTAGTTAGAGGCTAGAACTCTAGTTAATGACTGATAGCAACTAGACACCTAGTCTCTAACCAGTCTTTTTTTTTTTAGTAAAAAAAGCATTAATTGCAGTTGTTCTAATAATGATGATTACGTCACAATTGGCACTTGGGCCACAGATTGAGAAACATTTGCTTGATATTTGCATAAAAATCCGAGCCCTAGTAATTATGAATAAATCCCTCACCTCACTGTTGAGGAAGCAATAAAGGATTGAGACAAAGATTCCCTAATGATGAAAAATAGACAATATTAGGAATATATCTGTTGATTGGATCCAGATGATTAAATACTAGAATTGTTACCTGAGATGATTGTAGAATGGCATTGATGATGATGTAAGCATCTTCCAGTTGGCCGTCGTCTTTTGGGTTGAAGAAAAATAATAAATTAGTTGTTCCCAGTAAAGGAAACAAGACGGCAGTTGCTTTGATCGCCTTCCTTTTTTTCACCGAGAGAAAGAGACAGAATTACAAAACAGGCAGTTAGAAATCGGTGAGAACTTCAGTTGGTTCCGCCCTTGTTATGACGACTGGCAACTTCTAATTGGTTGGTTATGTAGTCTGACGTCACATGCTCCGCCCTTTTCAACGTCGAACCACACAACAAACCAATTAGAAGTTGCCGGTCGTCATAACAAGGGCGGAGTCAACTGAAGTTCTCACCGATTTCTAACTGTCTGTAATTACAAATTGTAAAATAGTTCAAATTCCACTTTTTTCAATGCTTAAATTGGTTGAAAAGTTTCTAGCAAATTTTGAAATACTAGAAAATGTTTTAAGGACCATTTACACGGAAGAAATAGCAAAAACATTGTTAGTAGCAAAATGTTAATAACAAATATGTTGATTAACAATTTTGTTGACAGTTTTTTTTTTGTTAAATGTCGATAACAAAAAAGCTAATAACAATGTTTTTGACAAAAATGTCGCTAGGAAACTCATCTACGAGTAGAATGTTATAAACAGTGTTCATAACAGAAATAACTTGCTAGTAACATTTTGTTAACAACATTCTTTGATCAAGGTGGATTTGCACCGAAGAAATAGCAAAAACATTGTTAGTAGTTAAATGTTAATAACAAATATGTTGATTAACAATTTGTTTTACTGTTTTTGGTAAATATCGATAACAAAAAATGCTAATAACAATGTTTTTGACAAAAAGGGTTGGTGCAGCATGTCAGGCAGGAATCTGATCCACGATTGCTAGTAACATTTTGTTATCAACGTCCTTTGATTAGGACTGCGTTCTTCTGCTATCAACAAAGTCAGCAACAAGAAGTCGCCATAAAAAGTTTATTTTGAAAAATGTTATTATGAAATTGTGATTGAGCTACCCTTCTAGTTTTTTTTTAAAAAAAAACTCAAATTTGTTTCTTAGCTTTGATTTTAAAAGACAAAAATAATTAGAATTCGAGAGGCGTTTGCATTTTAAATAATATAATTATGATGTATGACAGATAGAGGGCGCTGTTAGTTGGAAATAAAATATTTAGCATTCAATAACATTGTCGATCAGCGCTCCAAGCGTCTGAAATCTATAACATTTTTTTTTTCTTATTGAAAGCGAAATAAAAAGTTAATTGGAATTGTGGAAATATAGAAATTATGATTATTATTGAATTTTCTAGAAGTCTTCTTTCTTATTACGTGTTTAGAATTTTGAAAATTTCAACATTTGACAAAATTCAATATAAGAAGTTGTTTACTTCTTTGAGAATAAACAAATTTGTTGTTTTTGTTATTTCTCTATGTAGGAAGCAAACGTGTTCGAAATAATAGGGTTGGATGGGAAGGAAGGGGGGGGGGGGGGGGGTGACGAAATTGTGAAAAATTAGTCATTAAGCAGACTGACTAGTCGATTTGCAAAATCACTAATTTCATGACTGTGTGCATTGTAAAAAAATGTATATATATATGTAGTAGAAAAAGTAGCTTTTCAGAAATTGCAGCTAATCTTTGACTTCCATAAAGTGGTTCGAATTCGACTTCCGTAAAGTGGTCGAGTTCGACATCATAAAGTGGTCGAGTTCGACTTCCATTAGGTGGGTCGAGTTCGATTTCATGGAAGTGGTCAGTGGTCAGTTTCTGCAATACGTTAACCACTTTTTTTGCATCCCATAACGACCACTAAAAGTTGCTCCTCTAGGAACGTCTATAGAGTCAAGTCGCGTGACCGGCTTCTGCAATACGTTAACTACTTTTTTTTGCATTTCGTCTCGACCACTAAAAGTCGCTCGTCTATAAACGCCCATAAAGTCAACTCGAGTGGTCGGTTTTGACCATACGTTAACCACTTTTTTTTGCATCTCGTCTCGACCACTAAAAGTCGCTCATCTATAAACGCACATAGTCAAGTTGATAGGTTTATTTCTGCAATACGTTAACCACTTTTTTTGCATCTCGTGTCGACCACTAAAAGTCGCTCGTCTAGAAACGTCCATAGAGTCAAGTCGCGTAACCGGTTTCTGCAATACGTTACCACTATTTTGCATCTCATCTCGACCACTAAAAGTCGCTCGTCTATAAACGCACATAGTCAAGTTGAGTGGTTTGTTCAGCCACGCGTTAACCATTTTTTTTGCATCTCATCTCGACCACTTAAAGTCGCTCGTCTATAAACGCCCATAAAGTCAACTCGAGTGGTCGGTTTTGACCATACGTTAACCACTTTTTGCATCTCGACCACTTAAAGTCGCTTGTCTGCGAATCTGAGCTGCAATTATTGAATAGCTATATTTTCTAATATAGTTTATTTTGAAAGGAAAGTGAGATAATGAATAAAATTGCCGCATTTTATATTTATTGGAATATTATTGAAAATAAGAGAATTCTCAAGAGATGTGACAAAATTCTATGAATAGCCAATGGTCATTCAATGGTCATTCATTGGTCATTCACATGGAAATGTTTTTTCCCCAATTTTAGCCTCAAAAACTTCCGTTATTTTCTTTTTAAGTCACCTACACAAAAATCATTTATTTGACATTTTTTTATTCCGAAAACAAACAACATTAATCCAATTAGATCAAAACCAAAAATAGTGCAAATTGAATTATCTTTTCTTGTTTTCACATCAATTTTATATATTTTTTTTGGTCAAAAAAGTCTTTCAATCAAACGAGATGTTCAGTTTTTTTTTTTTAAAAAAAAGCAAATTTAGGTGGCTGAATAGATATTTATTTTGCTTTTTTTTCCACACCAGATGGCGCTACTGCAGTGGCTCATGCTATGCTCCATAGGCGTTTTTTTTTGGAAAACTTAGACGCAAAAACGTCAAGCGAACGTTTTTTTTTTTAGAAATAACACTACGAAAACAATTCAAATTATTTTCAAAACTAGAATGGTAAAAGATTAGGTTGTTTTTTCATGGCAATATCTTAAAAAATAAACAATTTTATAGTTAAGTTCAGTTTGAAAAATGACCCGTTTTTAAGGTTTTTCCATTGAAATTTCATGAACAATTATTTTCGTCTTTTTTCCAAACTGTCATAAAAAGTTTATTTTGAAAGATATCATCATTGAAAATACTTTTAGCATTGTCACCAACTATTCTAGTTTCTAAAACACTTTGAATTTTTTTCTAAAAAACGTTCGTTTGAAAAATAGAATTTTTTAAAAAAAAAATAGTGGTGCCATCTGGTAGCACAAAAACAAAATAAATATTTATAAAGCCACCTTAAGTGATTCAGTTACTCGTCTAGTTTGCAAATCATTTCCAATTTTCTTTTCATTTAATTTTTCTTGTTCTTTAAAAAATTTGAGTGTTTTAGAAACTAGAAGGGTATTTTTACGTGTTTTATTTTCAAAAAAAAAAATCTGAAAATTTCGAAAATTACCATAAATAGTTTATTTTAAAAGATTATCAATATTAAAATATTAATAAGTTGATTCATTTTACTTCTTCTAGTTTCTAAAACGCATTCGCAAACGCTGAAGTTGAATCGTAACGTGAATTTTATTGGATTTTTTTTCCTCTTTTAAAATTGCGTATTTATCTATGTTTAATTTTAAAATATCTTGAATAATATAAGATATTAAATACCTTGTGGCTAGAAGACTGGTGACTGTCCGAGATAAGGCCATTGTGTCCGTTCGGCCTTGCAAAGCATCGGTAACCGCCTTTATAGAACCCGTGCTGCTACTGTAGAAAGAAATAACGAAGAAATTGAAATTTTGTTAAAAACTAGAATAGCAATTGAAGAGACAAAAACCATTTTCAAGATCATATGTTTCATATTAAACTTTTTTATGATGAAATATTTAAGAGTTTTAAGGTAAAAAAACAGTTAATTGTTAAACATACAAATTGTTTATTTTGAAAGATACTCTTCTAGTTTTTAACACATTTTAGACGTCTTTTTATTTTAGCTTTGAAAACTTTTGACATTTTTTTACGATATTTATAGTAAAAAAAACACAAACTATTATTTTTAAACTTATACAAATTGTTTATTTTGAAAGATGTCAACATGACTCTTATCAAGTTCGCTTACTCTTCTAGTTTTTAACACACTTTACATTTTTTTTTTCTTAAAGTTTATTTTGTCTAATCTTTGAAAATGGCGTTTATTTTAGCTTTGAAAAGATGCTCGCCATTAAAGCTTCAAACTTGTATTTTAAAAAAGAAATCGCAAGTTTGTTAGTGACTAGAATAGCAATTGAAGATAACTAAAAGTTTCATTATCATGCTGTAATGTTTCAAAATAAACTTTTTCTGACAAGTATGAAAACAATTTTAAAATGTAAAACATAAAACTGTTATTTTTCAAACGTACACATTGTTTAATTTGAAAGATACTCTTCTAGTTTTTAAGACATTTTAGACTACTTCTTATTTTAGCTTTAAAAACTTTTGACATTTTTTTACGATATTTTTGGTTAAAAAAAACCCACAAACTGTTATTTTTAAACTTATACAAAATATTTATTTTGAAATATATCAACATGACAATAATATCTTAGTATATTCGCTTACTCTTCTAGTTTATAAACACACTTTCAATTCCTTTCGTAACATTAATTTTGTTTCTTGAAGAAAATAGCTTTGGAAAGTTGAAAATTAAAAACGTCAAAGCTGTTGTAGAAAGTTTAATTTGAAAAATATGATATTATTTAAATTTTAACTTTTTTTATTTACTTTTCTAGTTTCTAGCAAAATATTAATTTTGTCTTGAAAATGTTTCTAAAAGTTAGAATAACCAATCTCTAAAGTTTAATATAAACTTTTTTCATTCTAAGTTTAAATTTTAGCACCCTGATGCTGTGAAAGCGTGTTTCACTGCATTACTTTTCTGTTAGCAGTGATTGCCCTCTTTTAAGGGGCCCAATGCATGTAATGTTTCTGGGCCCCTGAGCCCCTTTTTAGTGCCCCACCCCCTCCTTTTAGTGCCCTTACCTTATCTGAGAATGTTCCACTGAGTTGTTTGCTCGTAATTTTGTTACCAGTATTCTCACAATGTTTACCAGGAAGATTAAATTGATCTAGAGCACAAAATAAAAAGTTAGATTTTAACGTACACGTTTTTCATGAGAAGCACATTTCTAGTATATTGAATGTTTGTTAAATACTAGAATAATACTTGAATGACGATATCTTTAGTTGAACAAGTTTTGATATAAATTGAATAAAAATAATTTGAATAAAATAAATAATTATTATTTAAAATAAATAGTTTAAATTTTGTTAGATTTTATCTTTGAAAATAAATAGTTTATTTTTTAAGATTTTATTATTTAAAATAGTTTATTTTGAAAGATTTTATTTTTGAAAATAAATAGTTTATTTTATAAGTTTCTATCATTGAAAATAAATAACTCATTTTTTAAGATTTTATTATTTAAAATAGTTTATTTTTAAGGATTTTATCTTTGAAAACAAATAGTTTATTTTGTATTATTCTATCATTAAAAATAGTTTATTTTGTAAGATTTTATCATTGATAATAAATACTTTATTTTGTAAGATTTTATCATTGAAAATAAATAGTTTATTTTGTAAGATTTTATCTTTGAAAATAAATCGTCTATTTTGTAATGACGGTGAGTGAAGTGGTCATCTTTACTGACCAGTAGTGCGAGTGACATGGGTGCAGCTATGATCCAAATGTAGGGTGTTTTCGAATATCCCAACCAACAATAGTTGCTCATGTTCGACTCTAAAACTCCGACCCAAATCAACACGTAAACCAAAGGCAATCCTAAAATAGAAACATAGAAAACAATTTCAACATTAATTACAATTTTACACAACTTTCAGATTCAATTTCAAAGTTTGTTAAAAACTAGAATAAATCATAATGACAAAAGAGTAGAAACCGTATTTCTTTAAATAAATTGATTCCCTTAAAAAAAATTCACGATTTCATCATCTTACAAAATGAACATTTTTATATCAGTTATTTTAAACTGACTTAAAATATTTTATTTTGTAAGATATCGTGAACTTTTTTGAAAGGAAGTTTGATAATTTTCTTAAAACTTTTAAATTTAAGAAGTTAATTATTAAAGATATCATTAAAAATGCTTTTTAGCAAAATTCATTTGCTATTCTAGTTTTTAACAAACTTTTTGGTTTCTTCGTTAGATTTTTCTCGTAATTACCCTTTGTTTCAAAAACTTTTATTTGTAAAAAAAATCTTAATTTAGAAACAATTTTTTTTAAAAAAACTAGAATAGTAATCGAATTTGTTATAAACGTCTTTTTATGATATCTTTTAAAATAAACTTTTTTTATGGACTTTTACAAAAACAAATGGTAAAATTATATGCTTACATAAAAATTAGATATTTTAAACTTACAAGAAAAAGTTCATTTTGAAAGATATTATCATGATAATTCTTTTATAATTTCATTTACTATTCTAGTACGTTCTAGAAAGTTAATTTTGAACGATATCTTCATATAAAAAATACGTTTATTATTTAAGTTTCTAGATAAATTTGAAAGTTTGAACAATTTCAATTTGGTTATCTTTTAAACTGCACTATAAAGTTTAATTTGAAAGATATCAATGATTAAAGCACAAATGTTTCAAATTAAACGATAATTTAATATTTGCTATGTACCCCATCCAATAGTGTAGAAAAATCCAAAAGGTGCGTCCGAATTGAAAACTGAAACCGTAATTCGACTGTGAAGGTAAAACCCTTCAACAAACATCCAATTCACATTGGACACTATTGAGTACATCTTAGCGGCTAAGATGAATTTGCATAACCATTCCTATTACATTTGAGGTGAAACGGGAAAAAAAAGATACGAGTTAGGAGCCTCGTTCACACCATGAAGCAATGCAAAGTCTCTCTCTCTCTCCATCTGCGCATGAGCAGAATGCAGTCACATGTTGCATTTTGAACAATGTACAATTTGTACATAGAAAAAAAAAAGGAAGACATGAGTTAGGCCTGGTTCACACCAAAAATTGAAGTCGTTAAAGCAAAGCAAGGTCCCTTTTCCTACTTCTCTCATTCCCTATTTATCGTTCCCTGTCTCTCTCTCTCTCTTGTCTACGCATGAGCAGAATGCAGTCATATGTTGCATTTTAAACAATGTACAATGTACATGGAGAGAGAGAAAAAAAGACATGAGTTAGGCTTGGTTCACACTATGAAGTAGTGCAACAGCAGCAAAGCTATATAAGCACAGCATGGTTTCTCTCGTGTCTGTGCATGAGCATGTACTGCAGCCACATTGGTGTGTGAATCGTGCCTTGAGAGATGCGCGCGACACATGTCAGACACACGTACCACGTTCATGAAGGTGTCTCTGCGTCCTGTCACGGTTGGTTCAGTCACAGTGACCATCAGTACAAAACGAATGATGAATGAAACGACTAGGTTTTTATGAAGAGATAAACGACTACATTGAAGTGACCTGAAGTAATTCAATTACAAGTTACATTTTTTTTGGAAAAAAAAAGAGCCTTGTTCAGACCTACTTCGAGGTAATGCAAGCAGCAGTGCTTAGCATTTGCGCACACTCTACTGCGCATGCGCATTAATCACAGTATGATGCATTCTGGGACATGCGCAATGGAGTGCGTGCAACCTTGTAATTACTGCTGCCCATATGGTCTGAACGAGGCTCAAGTAGTGCTTTAATGTTTAATTTCTCCTTCATTAGCATATTTTATAAACTTACTTGAAGTAGCAAAAGATGAACAGAGCGATGCATAAACTAACCAATGACATCAGAGAACCAATGAACACAATGTAACTGACCACTGTGACGGTGGCGTCCTGAGGAGCAACAAAAAAAATAATCAAAATGCCATTTCTAGTATCTAACATGCATGCATCGATTATTCTAGTCTTTCGGAAGCAAAATTAAGAGAAACACTTGAAAGTGTTTTAGATACTAGAAGGGTAGCTCAATCACTTAAAAGTATTTTCATGGTGTTATCTTTCAAAATATACTTTTTATGTTAGTTTGTAAAATGATCTAACTTTTAAGCAGACAATGTTTAAAATGTTTGTCAATGAAAAGTTTATTTTGAAAGATACCGACATGAAAATACATCCTTAAGTGATTCAGCTACCCTTCTAGTTTCTGAAACACTTTTAATTCTTTTTTCTTGAAAAAGTTTTGGAAACTAGAAGTGTAGCTCAATCACTTAAGAGTATTTTCATGTTTGATATTTTTCAAATTAAGCTTTTTTATGGTAGTTTGAAAAAATTATCCAATTTTAAAATTTTTGTCTATAAAAAGGTTTATTTTGAAAGATATCAGCACGCATTAAGTGATTGAGCTACCCTTCTAGTTTCTAAAACACTTTCTAGTTTATTATTAATTTAACTTCTTTTGAAAGATAGATTCGAAAATCAGTTGTCCATACAGTATCTTAAGAAGAAATTGAAAGTGTTTTAAAGACTAGAAGGGTTAGCTCAATCAGTTGAGATTATTTTCATATTTTGATATCTTTCAAAATAAACTTTTAATGTGAGTTTGAAAATGACCTAATCTTAAATTTATGGCTATAAAAAAAGCTTATTTTGAAAGATAATCAAACATGAAAATACTATTAAGTGATTATAGGGGCTACCCGTTCTAGTTTCTAAAACACTTTCAATTTCTTCTTAAAATGTTGCTCTTCTAAAAACGCCAGAAAAACGTTACGAATAAATTCTAACGTGAAGTTTTGTTTTGTGGTGGACACTCAGTGGTCACTCAGTGGACAGTGGTCAGTGTTAACATAAGAAACCACTTACGGGTTCCGTTTCACGATCCAATAAATCTGTGCATTCTGTGTAATTTGTCCAATTTCCCCAAAGCCAATGGCCGGTCGAATCACAAACCCTGTAGGCATGGGCTACAAAAGAAACAAACGTTTTTTTTGTTGATATCTTTCAAAATAAACTTTTTATGGTAGTTTGAAATTTAACTATACATAAACAATACAATTTTAGTCGATTTCATACTGAGATAAAAGGTTTATTTTGAAAGATATTGTTATAAAAATATGGTAAACTCACATAACTCTTCTAGTCTTTAGTACACTTTAAATTTTTTTTAAAATCGATTGGGGGGGGGGGACATTTGATAATATCTTTCAAAATAAACTTTTTTATGGAAGTTTAAAAAATAGTCGTGAAAAATATACAATTGTAGTCGTTTTCAAACCGAGATAATAAAAAAGTGTATTTTGAAAGATATTGTTATAAAAATGGTACCACTCAATTACTATACCGTTCTAGTCTTTAGTACACTTTAAATTTCTTTTAAAATCGAGTGGTAACATTTGACAATATCTTTCAAAATAAACTTTTTATGGCAGTTTGAAAAATAGTCGTGTAAAATATACAATTTTAGTCGATTTCAAACTGAGATAAAAAGATGATTTTGAAAGATATTGTTATAAAAATACGGTACCACTCAATTTACTCTTCTAGTCTTTAGTACACTTTATTTTTTTTTAAAATCGATTGGGGACATTTGATAATATTTTTCAAAATAAACTTTTTTATGGTAGTTTGAAAAATAATCGTGAAAAATATACCGTTGTAGTCGTTTTCAAACCGAGATAAAAAGTTGATTTTGAAAGATATTGTTATAAAAATTACGGTACCACTCACTTTACTCTTCTAGTCTTTAGTAAACTTTAAATTTCTTTTAAATTGAGTGAGGACAATTGACAATATCTTTCAAAATAAACCTTTCATGGTAGTTTGAAATTTAGCCATTAAAAACATACACTTTTAGTCGTTTTCAAACTGAGATAAAAAGTTTATTTTAAAAGATATTATTATAAAAATTGTACCATTCAATTACTTAACCCTTCTAGTCATTAGTATACTTTGAATTTTAAAATAGAGTGGTAACATTTGACAATATCTTTCAAAATAAACTTTTTATGGTAGTTTGAAATTTAGCCATCAAAAACATGCACTTTTAGTCGTTTTAAAACTGAGATAAAAAGTTTATTTTGAAAGATATCGTTATAAAAATGGTACCACTCAATTACTTTACCCTTCCAGTCTTTAATACATTTTGAATTTCATTTAAAAGTTGCTTTGAAAAAACTAAGTACTTGAATTTCTGCGCCTATGTCTTAAAAATACCTAAAAAACATTAAAGAGAGTTGTCCATTTTGAAATGGTAAGCTTACCATTATTACTTGCTAGTCTTGGATTGAGTACTCGACGAATGATGTCGTCACATGGTACGGATACCACGTGATTGGCAGGTGTCGTCGGCCAACAGAAAAGTGTGTCCCAGGTGGCGTTGCAGTGTGAACCTTGTAGAAAAATAAAACAAAAATTCGGTACTTAGCTTTTTTTTAGTTTTAAAAGCAAGTGTTTTAGAAACTAGAAGGGTATCAAGTAAGTGTTTTAGAAACTAGAAGGGTATCAAGTAAGTGTTTTAGAAACTAGAAGGGCATCGAGTAAGTGTTTTAGAAACTAGAATGGTATCAAGTAAGTGTTTCTCAATCTGTGGCCCCCAAGTGCCAATTGTGAAGTAATCATCATTAGAGCAATTGCAATTATGCTTTTACTAATTTAAAAAAAGGCTGGTTAGAGGCTAGATGTCTGGTTAGGACATGGCTGGAGTTCTAGCCTCTAACCAGTGGTTTTAATTAAAAAACATTATTTGTTGGTTGATCTAAACGAGAAATTATTATTTCACAGTTGGCTCATTTGGGCCACAGATTGAGAAACAGTTGGTTGATAAATGCATACAAATCTGAGCCCTGAATATGTTTTTATTTTTCTAGTTTTTTTTAGCAAATTTTCAAAGCAAAGTAAACAATTTTTTTTGTTATAATTTCATTTCAATTTATGAGCATTATTTAATATCTTGAAAAATAAAAAAAATGTTTAAATTGTGAAGCAATAGACCAAAAAAAAATTGCAAAAATGAAAAAGTTTCCAATTTGATTGTCAAAAATGAAATATATGACATTTTTTATTGCTTGACAATTTTTGTCATTTGAAATATGAAAAAAAAAGCTAATATTAGAAATAAAATGGAAGAAGAATCATAAGAATTTAAAGACAAATTATTACTAGGAACTCCATAGGTAGGAATGGAATGGAAGGAAGGGAGGGTGCCCTTTGCTCCGCCCTTTTTATGACGACGAGCAACTTCTAATTGGTTTGTTGTGTGGTTCGACGTTGAAAAGGGCGTAGCATGTGACGTCGGACTACATAACCAACCAATTAGAAGTTGTGTTCGTCATAAAAAGGGTGGAGCCAACTGAAGTTCGTCCCGATTTCTAACTGCCTGTGTTCCAACTTAGCTGGCGATATTTAAAAAAAAATCGAAATCGGTCCGATATTTTTTTTAAATAAATTGATTTTTAACGATATATTAAAAAATCGAAAAAATCGATTTTTAACGATATATCGAAAAAAATCGAAAATATCGAAAAAGCGAAAAAAAATCAAAATAGCGAAAATATCTAAATATAAAAACAAAATCGAAAATAAACTAAATTTATTATTAGTGATCATTAGGGTTCGGACTTTTATGCAATATCAAAAGCAAACGTTTCTCAATCTGTGGCCCTAGGAACCAATTGTAAAGTAACAACCCATCCATTTTAGATCAACCAACAATTATGGATTTTTTTCAATCAAAAAACACTGGTTAGAGGCTAGAATTTTCTAGTTGGCAACTGATAGCAACTAGCCTCTAACCAACCTTTATAATTAGAAAAGCATAATTACAGATATTTTAATGATAATGATGATGATTATTACTTCACAATTGACACTTAGGGGCCACAAATTGAGAAACATTTACTTGATATTTTGCATAAAAATCCTAGCTCTAGTGATCATTGTAAAACTACTCAAGTATACTTCGATATTTTTCGATTTTTTTTTTCTCGGTATTTCGATATTTCGAATATTTTGATTTTTTTTTTCGATATTTCGATTTTTTTCATTTTTTCGATATATCGAGTACAATATTTTTTTAAAAAAAATATCGAAATATAATCGATATCTACATAATGACCTCCTTAAGTGATTCATATACTCTTTCTAGTTTCTAAAACACTTTCAATTTCTTCTTAATGTTGCTTTCGAAACGCCAGAATAACCAATAATTTGATTGTTCTCATTGATTTGCATATTTTGCACAAATTGCTGACTTAAGAAAGCTTCTTCTTTAAAATTAAAACACGTTTAAGGTCTCTTAATATTTGTAACAAGTGTAAAAGGGACTCATTAATGTGAAATTATGCATGTGACAGCTACACATACATACAAGATGCAATTAAATATGATTGAAATCGCTCGTAAAAAGTTCTGCTTCCAAGTTAAAACAATTATTTTCTAAATGCCTATTATTATGATATTACTGCATAAATTTGCATATTAAAAAATAAACGATTTTAAGCAGGAAAAAAAACTTGAGAGAAAAATTTATTTTAATTGGATCCTAATGTTTGCATTTTTGTGGATAAAAAAAATGTTGGAGAATAAATTAGTTCTTTGTGGTCCTGCCCTTTGCCATGTGCCGTGCCCTTTTGTCATGGGCACTGAGCATTTTTTTATGCGTTATGCATCTTTCTGATGGTTCTTTCCCTCTCTTGTGAGTTCTGGCCGTCTCGCGAGTTTTTCCCGTCTCTCACGAGCTCTGTGCCTCTTTCACGAGTTCTGCCCCTCTTTCGCGAGTTCTGCCCCTCTTTCGCGAGTTCTGCCCCTCTTTCGCGAGTTCTGCCCCTCTTTCGCGAGTTCTGTCCCTCTTTCGCGAGTTCTGTCCCTCTTTCGCGAGTTCTGTCCCTCTTTCGCGAGTTCTGTCCCTCTTTCGCGAGTTCTGTCCCTCTTTCGCGAGTTCTGCCCCTCTTTCGCGAGTTCTGCCCCTCTCTCGCGAGTTCTGCCCCTCTCTCGCGAGTTCTGCCCCTCTCTCGCGAGTTCTGCCCCTCTCTCGCGAGTTCTGCCCCTCTCTCGCGAGTTCTGCCCCTCTCTCGCGAGTTCTGCCCCTCTCTCGCGAGTTCTGCCCCTCTCTCGCGAGTTCTGTCCCTCTCTCGCGAGTTCTGCCCCTCTCTCGCGAGTTCTGCCCCTCTCTCGCGAGTTCTGCCCATCTCTCGCGAGTTCTGCCCATCTCTCGCGAGTTCTGCCCATCTCTCGCGAGTTCTGCCCATCTCTCGCGAGTTCTGCCCATCTCTCGCGAGTTCTGCCCATCTCTCGCGAGTTCTGCCCATCTCTCGCGAGTTCTGCCCATCTCTCGCGAGTTCTGCCCATCTCTCGCGAGTTCTGCCCATCTCTCGCGAGTTGTGCCCATCTCTCGCGAGTTGTGCCCATCTCTCGCGAGTTGTGCCCATCTCTCGCGAGTTGTGCCCATCTCTCGCGAGTTCTGCCCCTCTTTTGCCAGTTTTGCCCCTCTTTTGCGAGTTCTGCCCCTCTTTTGCGAGTTCTGCCCCTCTTTCATGAGTTTAGCCCCTCTCTCGCAAGCTCTGTCCCTCTCTCGCGAGTTCTGCCCCTCTCGTGAATTCTATCTCTTTCCCCATGAGTTCTGCCACCTTTTCTTGTGAGTATTGCCCCCTTTTTATGATTTCTTTTCTTTTACCCCGTGTGTGATGCCTCTTTCGCCACTTTTCTTTTAGTTGTACAACTTTCTTGCAATCTCTTAAGAACATGGACCTTTGTGAGAGATTGCCAATTCTTTATGGGCACTGACCCCCTTTTTTCACCCCCACAATTCTCTCCCTTTTTCTTCTTTTACACTTGAAGTTACTTTTAAAACCAAACATTAAAAGAGGGGAATTCTGAACAAAAAAAATAGTTTATTTTGTGGGGTTTTTTTTATCTGAAATTGTAATCAATTGCGTTAGCGAAAACGAAAATAAAATTAGACCACTTGAAATTCAAGGACCCCTTTTTGGAGTCAAACGACCCTCGAAAAGTTTATTTTGAACTCCATTGTGTGTGTGTTGTGGACAAGAGAAGCTTCTAAATTACTTCATAATTCTTCAATTTAGCGGTTTTTCCCCAATCAGGAATCTCATTCATCAAAGTCCACTCAAGATTGTGTGTCTGGATTGTCCATCTTGACCACAATCACAAATTCTTTTGTATCATTTTGTGGTCATTGTCCATTTTTTTGTACCCTGAACAACAAAGTAGATTTTACTGCCACGAGCCTCTCAGGGATAGAATACAAGGACCACATTTCGACTGCAAAATGCAGTTGAAAGTAGTTGGTTTGTGATTGCAATGTATTTTGTATGGAAAGACTCAAAAGTGGTCGGTTTTAGCGACAACCCGACTTCATTTTGCGGTCGAACAGTGGTTGGCCAGTGGTTGCAATATATTTTGTATGAAAGATGAAACACCCATAGTTAATAGAAACTAGAAAAGTATATCTATGAAAGGTGCAATAAGCAGACATTTTAGAAACTAGAAAGTTAAAATAAACAAAGGTTTTAGAAACTAGACGAGTAAATTTAAGAAGGTGAAATGACCAGTTTTTTTAGACACTAGAACAGTAGGCCTATATCGACGAAAGGTGAATTAATAAAAAAATTTAGAAACTAGAATAGTAAATTTACGGAAGTTGAAACAAACATAGGTTTTAAAAACTAGAGTGCATTTGCATACAAAAGTTGAAATAACCAGATTTGTTAGAAACTAGAAAAGTACATGTATTAAATATGAAATAACGGAAGTTTTTTTTTTAAAAACTAGAAGAGTAAATTAATAAAGCAACTTTGATTTGTTTTGAAACAACTTTAAAAATTGAAAAACAAAACAAAACATGGAAATAGCTATTTAAAAAAAAACATAATACTAGAATAGTTTTTTTCTGATAACATCGTTTAAAATAAACTTTATATTGAAGTTTGAAAATGATAATTTTCTTTTTTTATATAATTTTTTTTTCTATAAAATGAAATCAAATATGGGTTTATGTTTCATTTTGAAAGATATCATGACGAAATTACGTTTAGCTCGTTCTTTTAACTATTCTAGTTTTTAAAGTTGTATATAGATTTGAGAGGTTAACCTTCAGCCACTTTTTGTGGTCTTTTTTTTATAACAGTTAAGTTTGTAACAAGAGTTTTCAATTTAAACCAATGGGGTGCGTTTCTTATTATTGTAATGCAAATTAACTTTTGTGAAGTTGATTGATTTCAAATGAAACACAACCACATTATTTAAACCACATTAAGTTTTATAGCTGTTTCTGTTTAAAGTTGGTGTTGTTACCCGTCTAGTCCCTTTAACTTAATTTCAGCCTATTCCATTTTGTACTATGACGAGGGTTGGAGGTGGAGGCTACAACTGATTTTAGAAATCTTAAATCATTCTCTTTTTCTAGTGTGAAATAAAGAGACAACTAGAAAGTGTTTTAGAAACTAGAAGGGTAAGCTTAGTCACTTAAGGAAGTATTTTCAAGCTGAATATCTTTCAAAATAAACTTTTATAGGTCTCTGCTGTCTTGAAAAGCTTATTTTAAACGATACATCAACATGAAAAAAAAAATATCCTTAAGTGATTGAGCTACTCTTCTAGTTTCTAAAACACATTTCAACCATTTCACACATTCAAATCTGAAAAGAGCGAAATGAAGATGAAATTAGAAAATGTTTTAGAAACTAGAAGGGTAAGCTTAGTCACTTAAGGAGGTATTTTCAAGCTGTGAATATCTTTCAAAATAAACTTTTATAGGTCTGCTGTCATAAAAGATACATCAACATGAAAAAACAAATATCCTTATGTGATTGAGCTACCCTTCTAGTTTCTAAAACACATTTCAAGTTCTTCTTCATTTTGCATCTGAAAAGACAAAATAACCAGCGTTTTGAGGTTCTTTTACACTTTTAAAATGAAATTGAATGTGGTTTAAAAGCTAGAATGGTACTTTAAATCATTCATGTTCATGTTAATATCTTTCAAAATAAACTATTCAGACACAAATTGTTTAAAATGTCTTCTTAAAGTTGGGCCATTGTTTTCAAACTGTCATAAAAAGCTTATTTTGAAAGATATCAAACATGAAAATAATCTTTTAAGTGATTCAGTTACCCTTCTAGTTTCTAAAACTTGAAACTCCTGAAAAACTTAAATAATTCGAGTTTCATGGCGTTTCTAATTTAAAGTCATTTTAAAAAATAAATTGATATGTTGTTAAAAACTAGAACAGTCGCTGATTCACTTAATATTCTTTTCGCGTTTGATATCTTTCAAAGTAAACTTTTTATACAAAAATTTAAAAATATTTCTTCGAAAAGTTGGGTCATTTTATAACTGACAAAAAAAAAGCTTATTTTGAAAGATATTAAGCATGAAAATAGCCTTGAGTGAGTGAGCTACCCCTTCTAGTTTCTAAAAATACCTTCTAGTTTCTCCTCATTTTGCTCTTCTGAAAGACAGAATAATTAAGATTTCAATAATTAGCAGTTCATAAACCACCTTTAAAGCAACTTTTAAGAGGATATTCGAAAGTATGTTAGAAACTAGAATAGTAAATGAATGCAACGTGACTGAGTTACTCTTCTAGTTTTTAAAATACTTTCTGTACACTGAAGGGAACTTGATTTTGAAGATCCAGTTTGTTATACTCCAGTAAGTATACCATTAAAACTCGAAGCTTTTGCGACAAGCCTCTACCTCTAACCCTTTCCTCCCATTGTTCGAGACTAGAATAGGTTGAGATGGAACAACCACACCATTAAGTTTAATTCAAACATAACACTTGTGACAAAAAATAAAATTTGCATATCATGTTTTCCTAACATAAGATTCAAAAGACACAAATATTTCCGAGTTTTCCGTTATCCATTCTAGTTGAGTGAACAACTAAGAAAAGATTTTTCTTTACAAAAAAAAAAGCATTTCTAGTTTTTTTCATCTTCTTCTTTTCTATTTACTGTTGAAAATGGATGGAATTTTGAAAGAGAAGAAGAAAAAAAAAACCCCCAAACATGAAAATTCCCTTTTGTGTTTATAAAGGTCTCGAATGTAATAAACGAAAATTTCATCCAATATTTGGTGGCCAAGTTCCATCTCGTCCGATTCCATATCACAACTGATTCTGGAGGAGGTGGCGGTGGAGGCTAGCAATTGCTTTGACACCAGCTCAGACGGCCCTCGTAACTTTTCACAAACTCTAGCTAGCATCCATTTATGGAGTTAAGTAAGGGGGAGGAACCCTGGTTCAAAAGTGCCCGGGACACTAATGTAACCTCCTACTAGCTAGCCTCCACCTCCAACCCTTACTAAGGTGTGAGACTTGTAACATTTTGGAGGTGGAGGCTAGCATTGGTTCTGAGTTATAGGCTCGAAGTACGATTATCTGGTCTCTTCGAAGCATAGCGCTGACATGCTTGGCCCTCAGACATGCCAGAGTTCAACCTGGAAACCTTGAGAAATTGGCCACCGAAATGGGCCAAACTTCAGGACATCTGTGCTTCAAGGGTTATCATTCTGTAGGTGCCACACACAGGCAATTAGAAAACCAGATGAGCAGAAGTTGGCTCCGCCCTTTTTATGATGACCGGCAACTTCTAATTGGTTGGTTATGTAGTGTGACGTCACATGCTCCGCCCTTTTCAACGTCGAACCACACAACAAACCAATTAGAAGTTGCCGTTCGTCATAAAAAGAGCGGAGCCCCAACGTCTGTTCATCCCGTTTTCTAATTGCCTGTGTGCCACACATGTATGCCTATACAGGGTGCGTCCGCACTAAGAAAATCTCTTTATTAGCTAGCCTCTAACTGTGCAACCCTCATGTTGGTCCGTTGGAGATCAAAGTCGTTTCAGATGGAATTGGACAAAATGAGAGTGCAGCTTTAGAAGCGTTTTCAACCGTGCAATTCTCAAGTGTTGTCTATTGTTCAAAGAACACGTTCCGGTTCCATTATCATACAAATCGCGGCCACTTTTTTATAAGCCGGATCGGCTTATAAAAAAGTGGCCGCGAGAATTGAGAAAAGAAATTGTGGTTTTATTCCGCACTTTTTTTTTTATTTAGAAACAACTTTAAAGTTTGCTTAAGTTTGGAAGAACTTAGAATAGACATTTGAAAATGTTTTAGAAACTAGAAGGGTAGCTCAATCACTTAGATATTCTGTCTTTCAGGCGCACAAAATAAAGAGAAACTAGAAAATGCTTTAGAAACTAGAAGGGTAGCTCAATCACTTAAGATATTCTGTCTTTCGGGTGCACAAAATAAAAAGAAACTAGAAAGTGTTTTAGAAACTAGAAGGGTAGCTCAATCACTTAGATATTCTGTCTTTCAGGTGCACAAAATAAAGAGAAACTAGAAAATGCTTTAGAAACTAGAAGGGTAGCTCAATCACTTAGATATTCCATCTTTCAGGTGCACAAAATGAGGAGAAACTAGAAAGTGTTTTAGAAACTAGAAGAGTAGCTCAATCACTTAGATATTTGTCTTTTGGGTGCACAAAATGAGGAGAAACTAGAAAGTGTTTTAGAAACTAGAAGGGTAGCTCAATCACTTAGATATTCCGTCTTTCAGGTGCACAAAATGAGGATAAACTAGAAAGTGTTTTAGAAACTAGAAGGGTAGCTCAATCACTTAGATATTTTGTCTTTCAGGTGCAAAATAAAAAGAAACTAGAAAGTGCTTTAGAAACTAGAAGGGTAGCTCAATCACTTAGATGTTTTATCTTTCAGGTGCAAAATAAAGAGAAAGTGTTTTAGAGACTAGAAGGGTAGCTCAATCACTTAGATATTCCGTCTTTCAGGTGCACAAAATAAAGAGAAACTAAAAAATGCTTTAGAAACTAGAAGGTTAAGCTTGGTAACTGTATGTTGCCATCATATTTTGCAACATCATAAATAATAAGCATTAACAATGCATTTTTTTCATCTTCTTCTGAAAGCAAAAAAAAAACTCTAAAGCGGAAATATGAATTTAGATTATTGTGTATTATGCAACATTTTGCAACTCTAGTCTTGAAACAAAGGAGTTACACAAGTTGCTAAGTTGCTAACAAGGCACTTTGTTTTAAGCTTTTATTACACAATTATGACTGGCGAATGGAGAGATAGACAGATAATCCTTGTATAAATATAACATAATATTTTTTTTATGTTTTGAAATTATTAGCCTCTAAACAAAGGACTCAAAGAGAGAGAGAGAGAGAGAGAGAGAGAGAGAGAGAGAGAGAGAGAGAGAGAGAGAGTGTGTTTCTCTCTTGATCTGTTTGTTTTTTTGTTGTTAATTTTGTGTTTACAAAATGGCTGAATAATTAATTCAGTTTGAAATATTAGAGACAGTTGATTTTGGCAGACCAACGTAATTATTATTTATAATATTTATGTAACTGTTGTTCTAAATTAATAATTACTGTAATATAATAGTTGTGATTTCGAAATGTACTTTTTCACCTTGAAATAAAAAGAGATTGCTTTTGTATTTTTTATTGCTATGGCAATTGCAACTTCATCAATAAAGTTGGATGCAACTTTTTTTCTGATCTCTTTTTTTGCTTTTATTAAAGCAACAATCTGCATTTTTAAGTTGAAGGAACCTGCTTAGAGGGTAGAATTTTAGTCTGAATGTTGGTAGTTTGAACCTGTAGCCTCCAACACTTTTTTTTCCAAATTGCAATTTATTTCATTACAATTGCAACTTAATAAAGTTGTAAGCAACTTTTTTCTCATCTCTTTCTGCTTTTATTAAAGCAACAATTGCATTTTTCAGATAAAAGAACCTGTTTAGAGGGTAGTTATTCTAGATTGTAGTTTGAACATCTAGCCTCCAACCTTTTTTTTCAATTTGCAATGTAATTTATGGCAATTCAATTTAATCTAGAAAGTTATAAGCAATTTTTTCTAACCTCTTTCTGCATTAAATTTTATTAAAGCAACAATTTCATTTTTCAGTTAAAGAACCTGTTTAGAGAGTATAGTTTTAGTCTGCTTAATAGTTGTTCTAGATTATAGTTTGAACCTCTAGCCTCTAACCCGTTTTTAATTGCAACTTAAATTTATGACAATTACATTTTAATCCAGAAAGTTGTAAGCAACTTTTTCTTATCTTTCTGTAATTTAGAGCAAAAAAATGTTTTTTTTTTCGGTCAAAGAACCTGTTTAGAGGGTAGAATTTTAGTTTGAATAATGTGTAGTTCTAGATTGTCGTTTCACTTCTAGCCTCCAACCCGTTTTTTAATTGCAACTTAAATTAATGGCAATTGCATTCTAATCCAGAAAGTTGTAAGCAACTTTTTCTTATCTTTCTGTAATTTAGAGCAAAAAAATGTTTTTTTTTCGGTCAAAGAACCTGTTTAGAGGGTAGAATTTTAGTTTGAATAATGTGTAGTTCTAGATTGTCGTTTCACTTCTAGCCTCCAACCCATTTTTTTTTAATTCCAACTTAATTTATGGCAATTGCCACTTTAATTATTAAAGTTGCAAGCAACGTTTTGTCTGATCTCTTTCTACGCATGTGCAAAATACATTCACTGAATTATCTTCTTTGGTTGGCTGCAATTTGAACAATGCACATGCGCAGTAGGCCTTAATTGAAAGCATATAAGATTGGTCAGCACTGGTCAGACTTTAAGAGGCTTTTGCTGCAATACTTTTGTTTGGATGTTGGATTTTAACAATTGAAATCCAAAAAGACTTATTTTCTGTTTCACACACCTCACATTGAATACAGTAATTAACTGTGAACCCAATTGATTGCGTCATTCTTTTGTTTGGCCTACTTTTTTTTTGGTAGTTAAGTTAGTTAAGTTAGACATTTTCAGAGGCTTTTGAAAGACAATTGATTTGAATTTGGTTTTAGACAAAATAAATGAAACCCTTTTCATTTACACTTACTCAACTAATTAATGCTTTTAATTACTCTCTAATAAAGAGTATTTTCCTTTTGAAATAAATCCTTTTTTTATATCTCAAAATGCTTTCTCAATTTGTGGCCCTCAAGTGCCAATTGTGAAGTAATCATCATTTCATCATTATTAGAGCAATTGTAATTATACCTTTTCTAATCAAAAAGGGTGGTTAGAGGCTAAATGTTTGCTTGGTAGTGGTTGCTATCAGTTGCAAACTAGAGAGTTCTAGCCTCTAACCAGTGTTTTTCACAATATTGCATAAAAATCCGAGCCCTAATTATATTAGTTACATAGAAAATAAGGTCCAAATTCAAGAAAGACAACTTAACACTTGAGCTTCAACTTGAAACTTAATACTTCGTTTTCATAACAAAAATTAACTGCAGTTAAACAGTTATTCATAGTTATTTTTCAGTGGAAACAAATGTGGTTAAATTAATCAGGGTTAGATTTAAGAACAATGTGGTTAACCACATTTCTGAATGGTCAAACAAATCTTAGCCTACAAACAACATGGCGGATGGTGAGAGCACTCAATGTTTTGACTGAATGAAGAGGGAAAATGCGAAACCAAACTGGAAGTGACATATAATCTTTTAACCACAGTTAAGTCTCTTTTAAATAGAAACACACAAATTGCCTCTGTTGTTGGCAAGTTTAACTATGGTTAAGTTGTTCACTTAACTGTAGTTATCTGGTTAGTTATGATTGTAAAAAAACAGCAGATAATCTGCCTCTGTTGTTGGCAATTTTAACTGTGGTTAATTTAATGGTGGCTATCTGGTTAACAATGTTTGTGGTAATGTACTTAACACTCAATTTTGGGCAAGTTTAACTATTATTAATTAACTGTAGTAATAATGGTTAACTATGATTGTGCAAATGCAGGTAATTTACTTCTGTTATTGACAATTTCAACTGTGGTTAATTTAATGGTGGTTATACTGGTTAACAATGTTTGTGCCAATACAGATAATTTGCATCTTGTTGGTAAGTTTAACTACGGTTAAGTTGTTCATTTAATTGTAGTTGTCTGGTTAACTATGATTTGTGTTAATGCAGGTAAGTTGCTTCTGTTATTGACAATTTTAACTGTGATTAATTTAATGGTGGCTATCTGGTTAACAATGTTTGTGGTAATGTACTTAACACTCAATTGTGGGCAAGTTTAACTATTAATTAACTGTAGTTATACTGGTTAACAATGCTTGTGCCAATACAGATAATTGCATCTTGTTGGTAAGTTTAACTATGGTTAAGTTCCTCATTTAACTGTAGTTGTCTGGTTAACTATGATTTGTGTTAATGCAGGTAAGTTGCTTCTGTTATTGACAATTTTAACTGTGGTTAATTTAATGGTGGCTATTTGGTTAATAATGTTTGTGCCAATACAGATTATTTGCATCTTGTTGGTAAGTTTAACTATGGTTAAGTTGTTCATTTAACTGTAGTTGTCTGGTTAACTATAATTGTGCCAATGCAGGTAATTTGCTTCTGTTATTGATTATTAATTTAATGGTGGCTATCTGGTTAACCATGTTTGTGCCAATGCTGCTAAGTTAACTCAATTATTTCCTCCTTTTTAACTGCAGTTAACTTTTATAATGAAAATTGTGATACAGTGTTCATTATTATCTAGATTGACAAAAATGCCTCAAATGCTAGTCAATGTGCGAATTAACTAGCTGAGTTAATGCTTTTTTAAATTGACTAGTCATTTTGTGGAATAACTGATATTTCACTTTGATGGTAATTTATGTATGTTATTTTTTGGTTTTCTTGAAATGAAAACATATTTTCTTGAGAAAAAAAAAATGTCTTAAAATGAAAGATAAAAGAATCTTTCGTTATTTCTTTCAAGTCATTTCTTTCTGATGAAAAGTTATCTTTTATAGACAATGAGATGATGATGTTTTTACTGATATTTTCCTTCTTTCTCTCGCATTTGCATAATATGCAAATGAAGTATATAAAAAACAATGAAATATGAACTTTTAGCTATTCTATATTTCAGAAAATGAAAAAAATTGAGTGTGTTTTAGTGACTAGAAGAGTAATTTAAGATGGTTTATGAATAGCTGATTTTCGAATTCTTGATTATATTATTTCTGTCTTTCAGAAGAGCGAAATTAATAGAAACTAGAAGGGGTAGCTCCGTCATTTAAATGCATTTTCATGTTTATATCTTTCAAAATAAACTTTTTAAAAATACAAATTAAAATAGATAAATAAAAGGCTTATTTTGAAAGATTATCAACGTGAAAATACTATTAAGTGATTAATCTAACATTTTTCATTTTAAAATGTTAAAGATAAATCTGCGGTGAAATATAATTTTTAAAAATGAAAATAGTTTATTTTAAACTATATATTATCTTACCATTTGGATAAGAAGTATTCCAAAAAATGTTTAAATGCAATCATTTTACTCTTCTAGTTTCAAACATGCAATGAAATTCTTCTTTCGTTTTAATTAAGAATAAATGTAAGGTTAAATATTATTTTTTAAACATGAAAATAGTTTATTTTAAACTATATATTATCTTACCATTTGGATAAGAAGTATTCCAAAAAATGTTTAAATGCAATCATTTTACTCTTCTAGTTTCAAACATGCAATGAAATTCTTCTTTCGTTTTAATTAAGAATAAATGTAAGGTTAAATATTATTTTTTAAACATGAAAATAGTTTATTTTAAACTATATATTATCTTACCATTTGGATAAGAAGTATTCCAAAAAAAATGTTACCATACAATGATTTTACTCTTCTAGTATCAAACATACAAATGAAATTCTTTTTTTCATTTTTAAAATGTTGAAGATAAATTTGTCGTTAAATATATAATTTTTAAACATGAAAATAGTTTATTTTAAAAAATATTGGATAAGGTGTATACCAAAAAAATGTTACCATACAATAATTTTACTCTTCTAGTTTCAAACATACAAATAAAATTCTTCTTTCATTTTTAAAATGTTGAAGATAAATTTGTCGTTAAATATAGAACTTTTAAACATGAAAATAGTTTATTTTAAACAATATTGGATAAGGTGTATTCCAAATAAATGTTACCATACAATGATTTTACTCTTCTGGTTTCAAACAAACAATGAACTTCTTCAGTCATTTTTAAAATGCTAAAGGTACATTAAATTTGTGGTTAAATATAATTTTTAAACATGAAAATAGTTTATTTTAAACTATTGGATAAGGTGTATTCCAATAAAAATGTTACCCTACAATGATTTTGCTCTTCTAGTTTCAAACATACAAATAAAATTCTTCTTTCATTTTTAAAATGTTGAAGATAAATTTGTCGTTAAATATATAATTTTTAAACATGAAAATAGTTTATTTTAAACTATATTGGATAAGGTGTATTCCAAATAAATGTTACCATACAATAATTTTACTCTTATAGTTTCAAACATACAAATGAAATTCTTCAGTCATTTTTTAAAATGCTAAAGATAATTTTTTTTAAAAAAATGAAAATAGTTTATTTTAAACAATATTTATTAATCTTACCATTTGGATAAGGTGTATTCCAAAAATGTTTCATACAATTTTTTCCATCTTCTTCACTGATTCTTTCCAATTCTTCTAAATGATTATTAAGATGTTCGCTTGAACTCAATTGATTTTCTAAAACTTCTTCAATCAATGTGTTATCCATAAAGAAGATGAAGAAGGAAGAAAAAAATAACTAAAAATTCCTGTTTTTGCCTTAGATTTTTAGGTTATTTTAAATGCTAAAAATTTGCTCAAATATTTCCACATTTGCCAAGTTTATACTTTACTTTCTCCTTTCTTTTTGAAAGATGATCTATTTAAACATTTTTTGTCCACTTTTTTTGTTGTTGTAATAACAAAAAAAAAATATATAATCTAAACTACAAACAATTTATAAAAGTCACACAAAATTTCACACATGTGTTAAACCAATTTAGCAATTTTTTTCCTGTCTTTTAAAAAAGATTTGCTGATTTTTCTTAATGTTTTTCTGTCACTCAAAATCTGTCATCAGAATTTTTTTTTCTAGTATGGATTGAAAGGGAGGGTTAGATCACTTTACTGGTCTAGTCTGGATAAATGTGCAACCTAGAAAATAAAACTCAACTATGAGAATGAACGTGATCTTTTCATTCTCTCTCGCACTCTTTTCACTGAGAGTCTTTTCTGTTATTGGCAATCTCATTGGTTGGTTGTAAAAAAAAATTGGAGGGAGGGAGAAGAAGAGAAAAGCTGAGTTAAGCTTTTATAAAGCCCACACACACAACTAAACGTAAAGCTTTTTTGTGTGGTTGGATGTTTTTTGTGTGTGTGTGTCTGTTTTAAGTTACAATCATGTGTGTGGCACAAGATCAGAATGTGCGTGTGTTGTTCATTCATTATAATCTATTACATTCTCTGCCAACACTTAACCATTATTTTTAGCTTTTTTTGGGGGGGGGGAGGTGTCTTGTATTTGTTCTATGTTTACAATGTTGTTAAGTGTGAGGTGTAATAGCATATTGTGTGTGTCTTGACTTTTTTTTTTGTTTTGAATTTTGTGCAATGTTAGTGTGAAGTTGTGTGACAGTTTGATTTTTTTATGCGTGTTTTTTTTTTCAATGTAAGTGTGATGTTGTGTGACAGCTTCTTGCTTTGTGTGTATGTTTGCATTGCAAGTGTGAGGATCTGTGACACATTGTTTCTATTTTTGTGTTTGCATTGCAAGTGTGAGATTGTGGGACAATTTTCTTTATGTGTGTGTTTGCAATGTAAGTGTGAAGTTGTGTGACAGTTTATTGCCTTGTGTTTGCATGTGTGAGGTTGTGTGACAGTTTAATTCCTAATGTGTGCGTGCTTTCAGTGTAAGTGTGAGATTGTGTGACAAGTTTGTTTCTTGATGCGTGCGTTTGCAATATTAGTGTGAAGTTGTGTGACAGTTTCTTGCCTTGTGTGTATGTTTGCATTGCAAGTGTGAGGTTGTGTGACACTTTAATTCATTACGTGTGTGTTTGCAGTGTAAGTGTAAGGTTGTGAGACAGTTTTTGCTTTTAAAGTGTGATGGACGTGTGACAGTTTGTTTCTTTTAATGTGTTTTAATGTAAGTGTGAGGTGCGTGTGTGACAGGTTCCTTATATTAGTCTTTACAATGTTAAGTGTGAGATTGTTTTTGAGTTTGCAATGTTAAGTGTGAGATTGTTTTTGAGTTTGCAATGTTAAGTGTGAGATTGTGTGTCTGTAATGTAAGTGTGAAGTTACATGAGTTTGTTTTTCATATGTGTGTACAATTTTAAGTTTGATTTGTGACAGTATTTTGTGTGCGTGACAGTTACGTGTTTGTGCGTGCAATCTTAAGTGTGAGGCTGTATGACAGATTCCGTATATGAATATTTGTATTGTAATTGCGAATTTTTAAGAACTCTCACATGGCCTCACGCCTAATTTCAAGTGGCCCTTAATCCATTGGAAGTGGCCCTTACACCTAAGTTCAGGTGCCTCTTAATTTCTAATCTTATTTTTTTTTTACAAAAACAGATTTATCTTTATTATTTTATCTTTCAAAACAAACTAAGAAAAATGGTCAAAGAGTGTGTTGAGTGACCACTGACCACTGGTCACTGACCCCTTTCTCTTTTTCCTCCTAAGAAATTAATTTTTAAAAAATGCACCTCCTACACTTTAATCACTTTCTATTTCTGGACATTGTTTTTTTTTTGGGGGGTTCTATTGTTGTTTAGATAATAAATTAATATGTAAATATATAAATAAGTTAATAAAAATATTGTTATAGACAAGAATCAGTTTCTAGTCTGTAATTTATCATGAATGGCTTGGATTAATGTTCTGGAAGGCAAAATCTAGTATCTATGGCAACATATTCAGTTTACTCATAAGGTCCAAATTCAAGAAAGTAGACTTGGTACTTGAACTTCAATGTCAAGCTTTGAATACCTTGTCTCCATTACAAAAATTAACTGCAGTTACATAACCAAGGTTATAGTTAATTGTAGACAAGTTAGAAGTGGTACTTTTGTGTGTTTCCATTTTTAACTGTGATTAAATGATATTGCCACTTCCTGTTTGGTTTCACTTCCTGTTAAACAGTTGCGCATTTTGTTAAATTTTCATTCCTCATTTAGTCTAAAATTGACAATTCTCATCAATCTCCGCCATTTTGTTTGTAGGCTAAATTGATTTGAACACAGAAAGTGACATATTTAACAATTCAATAATGTGGTTAACCACAGTGTGTCGATGCAGTTGAGTTAACTTCATTGTTCGGAAATTTAACCTTGGTTACTCTAACCACATTCATTTTGTTTCCACAGAAAATCAACTGTGGTTAACTTTTTAACTGCAGTTAATGTTTGTCGTGGAAACTAGAAAAGGAAGTCTTTACATTTTTAAAACTGCAGTTGGTAAACTTAACAATGGATAATTTAACGATTCCTAATACCACGTTTCCTCTACAAAAAATAACGCCAGTTAGATAACCAAGATTACAGTTAACTGCAGACAAGCTAAAAGTAGTAGTTTTATCTGTTTTGACTTTTAAAACACTTAACTGTGGTTAAATAATTTTGTGTTACTTTCTGTTAAACAGTATAATACAGTTGAGTTTAACTCTATTGTTTAGAAATTTAACTATGGTTAATGTAACCACGTTTGTTTTTACTAGAAAATTAACTGTGGTTATCTTTTTAAGTGCAGTTAATTGTGGTTAAATGATTTTGTGACACTTCCTGTTCAACAGTATAATGCAGTTGAGTTAACTCCATTGTTTACAAATTTGACTATGGTTAATGTAACCACGTTTGTTTTTACTGGAAAATTAACTGTGGTTATTTTTTTGAGTGCAGTTAACTGTGGTTAAATGATTTTGTGACATTTCGTGTTAAACAGTATAATGCAGTTGAGTTAACTCCATTGTTTAGAAATTTAACTATGGTTAATGTAACCACGTTTGTTTTTACTAGAAAATTAACTGTGGTTATCTTTTTAACTGCAGTTAATTGGGGTTAAATGATTGTGTCACTTCCTGTTAAACAGTATAATGCAGTTGAGTTAACTCCATTGTTTACAAATTTGACTATGGTTAATGTAACCACGTTTGTTTTTACTGGAAAATTAACTGTGGTTATCTTTTTAAATGCAGTGAATTGGGGTTAAATGATTTTGTGTCACTTCCTGTTAAACAGTATAATGCAGTTGAGTTAACTCCATTGTTTAGAAATTTAACTGTGGTTAATGTAACCACGTTTGTTTTTCTAGAAAATTAACTGTGGTTATCTTTTTAACTGCAGTTAATTTTTATCGTGGAAACGAGGCATCAGAGAAGGTTCTAAGCTGAATTTTATTGAGTTGCCTTTCAGTAGGAATTTTTTTTTGTTCTATGTTGAAACCCTGCTGAAGAGGGTACAAGTTGTTAGTTTCCTCTCTTGTATTTGTGCCCTTAGTTATTTTCTTCCTGAAAGGCCCTTTTCCTTTCCTCCTACATGTAAGCTAATCAATTTCTATTAAGAGATAAATAAAAAAGGGGGTGAATTATATTTTTCACTATCACAAGTTGTTACCATATTTAGATGGAAATAAAAGCCAAGTGATAAATAGGGAAAATTGGAAAAAATAAGTTCACTCACACACAACATTTTTAAAATGGAGTCAATATCCATTCATAAATTATTATTGTAGGGTTTGAACCACCCCCCAATAAAATCCTCCTCAAGTAAATTTGCATATTATGCAAATGAGTTAGAAAAAAAAATTGCAATACCTCAAAAGAGAAACACAAAAGAAAGAAAATTGAAAGTTTGTTACAAACTAGGAGTGTCATTACAGAAAGAAAATATGGCTGTCATGTGACAGATGACAGCAAATTGTCATAACATGCTCATAACTTTGTAACAGCCACTAAAGCAAATTACAAAATACTATTATGTCAATTTACTCTCATATTACTGCAATTGACTGATGTAAATACTAATAATAGGAGGATTTATATTTAATAGAGGTGGGTGACGAATCCTAAATTTTCTCGAATCCGAATCCTAAAAGGTTCTCGAATCTCCGGAATTTCGAATCCTTCCCATAAGAACCCTATATTATTAATTAAGAAGATACAAATAAATGAAATAATATTAAATATTAAATTATTAATAATAAAAAACACAGTGTGGCACTCAGGGTCGCCCACAAGGTGATCCATTGGTGATCCGGATACCACCGAAATTGCAACAATCGCCGGTTTTTTTTTTGGTTAGTGAATGCTTCTATTGTACGTCAATGGAGTTAAAACTAATTTTACCAAAGTTTTTAACAGTTTTTTTTGAAGGTTAGGATTCGAAAGATTCGAAAGACGAAAAAGGCGCGTGAAGATACGAGTTTACGAATCTCTAATATTTTTTTCAAGATTTGCGGGATTCGAGGATTCGAATGTCTCATCCCTAGTATTTAATGTCATTAAGTAGGGTAATATTATCATCTGTCAGTAAACGTCCGAAAAAGGGCAAGGCTTTGGTCATTTCTTCAGCCTGCTAATGAGTCCCATTTTAGTTCCTGAAGCATAGAAGATACACTGTATCTTCCTTTGACTTCCTCCAAATTGGGGAACAATATTCTAACACTAGTGGGGTAACCCGTCATAAATGACGGGAGCCAAATTCACAGGCATTTGTGCCCAGCATTAGAATTTCTTTTCCTCCGCCCTTTTATGATGTCAGACCAAGTAACAACCCAATTAGAAATTGATGACGTTCATAAAAGGGCGGAGCAAAAGAAATTCTAATGCTGGGCACAATTGCCTGTGATAAACTGTAGTTTAATTTTGCTACGATTATCCCCTCCCCTTTTTATATTTGAAAGAGAAAATGAGTTTTTCATTTTCTCTGGTGTGCGCATGCGCGTCGTTTGTTCTTTTTTTTACTTCTTTCATTTCAATTTCAGTCACCCCTCCCACTTTTTCCCCTCCACGTTTCCCTCTCCCCCTCTACACTTTTCAACCTTTTCCCCTATTCAATTTAATATCATGGTCTTCTTGGATGGGGAGAGTGCAACATATAGTTGACCTTGAGAAAAAAAAAAGCGGTTCATTTATTCATTTAAATTTATATAAATTCCGACGTGGTTCAAGGTTTTTGTCTTTGTTTGTACAGCATTAATCACACACACACAGGCCTAACTTAATATATATATATATATAATAGGTCTGACTAAGGTAAAATAAGGGATCTCATTTTACATTTTCTTTACAATGTTTGAGGTTGCGTTGAAGAAAATGCAGCATTCCTGTACGTGCTGATTAATTTGGGCTTGCAAGCATGCATGGACATGTTGATTGAATGTTTTTTAATCGAATGCGTGCATTGCAAATTACTACCACGGCCCACCTGCCAATAGGTTTTAGGCCACTCATGACTGAGGGGGCATACAACAGTCTTTGTTACAGACACAATGGGAAAACAATACAATTCACACTGGGGTGCCCAAGGGCAAGTGTCAGACTTAAGTGGTTAATTGTAGATCACTGAAGAGTTCATTGCAGTCTGGTTGGTGGACACTAGCCATCTGCATGCATGTGAGTTTGGCTTCACTGAATGTGTGTTTGTGATGTGTTGTATGTTGATTGCGCGTGCGCGTGCACATGCGTGCATGCGTGCGTGTTTTGTGTACATGTTGGTCGAACGTTAGCATGTGTTTATTGTAAGTGTGAGTAGTACGCAATATTTCAAATTAAAATATGTGCGTGTTTTCTATCACTTTTCAAATGGGGTAATTTTTCTCTCTCCTCTTCTCTTAAGTTATGAGTTTTATGACTGAAATGCGTTGAATGTTTTATTCATTACCGCACAAACACCACTCAATAGCCGCATGGTTTCACACAACACTCCCACACTATTATTGTGAAATATGTAACATCATCAGAATTTTACATTTGAGCAATTTGTTGGCAAAAGCTGCAGATGTAGAAGGGGGGAGGAGGGAGAGGAAGGTTTCTATACAGCAGTTTGCTTATATGAATAGAAGAATAAAAAAGACACATAGAATTTCTCTCACTTGAGTGGTCACTCACTTCTCCCTTGGTCACTCAACGTAGATTTTTCATTTCTACATTTTTTTTTCAAAGACTTTTGTGAGATTTCTTTTTTTTTTTTAGAATTTCAACCAAAGAATAAACTGCCTCAAAATGAATGTCTTCTGACTACGAAATGACCACTTAAGTGACCAAACTGACCAATACACTGAAGGCACAACACATGTGACATTTTTATTTGTAAAAAAAAGAAGTGGAATTTTCTTATCACATTTTATGTTTTTTTCAGAAGCAGATTTTTAAGAATGTGCTAAACGTATTTTTCAGAATAGGATCTTTCAAAATAATTTTTTCTTCACAGTTTTTGCAAATTAACAATTGAGCAGTTTGATAGAAACTAGAATAGTACACAGGAATCACATTAAAGTATTTTCATGGTGATATTTGAATTTGAATTTGAAAAAATTACTCTGCAAGCAGCCATAAAGGCCTATGGCAGAGGGACAAGATTCCAAGTGCAGCACAGAAAATGCATTGTCAAAACCAGATAATATAAAACACCATTGATATAATCTCAACAACAATTTCAACAAAACAAAACTAAGTTATGACTCCCATAAGATACGTTTTTCCTGCACAAAGTCCCCAGCAAGCGAGTTCCATTGTTGAATCGCCCTAGGGACAAATGACCAGTAATAAGAATCTGTTCATGCAAAAATCTCTCCAACTTTGTTAGAGTGGTCACCCCTACCCAAATATAATGCCCTGCAAAATTTACTTGAAGTAGGTTTAGGGCAAGAGCTTCTAGCATTCGATTAAAGATATTAAGACTAAAATCTGAACGTCTTGCAAGTAAACTATCCCAACCAAGCTCTGAAAGCATTTTAGTTACACTGTGAGCATATCCATATTTACCACAAACAAACCTAGCAGCCCTCTTTCAAAATTAACTTTTCCTTACAGTAATTAACAGTAGATGAATATCTTTATGGATTTATCAAAATGAAAAGTTTGTTAGAAACTAGAATACTACTACAAAGGAATGTGGCAACAGCCACACCCGTGCACCAGCTGCACGAGTGTGCATGTGGCCACGCATTACTTTACTTACATCTTGCAGGATGGCATCCCATGGTGTCTCAAACTGTCCTGTTGACTTTATGTTTAATTTTAGAAATGGAATTTCGAAAATTAGAAGTTTAGGAAGTTTTAGAAACAAAATTTAAAAGTTTCTCACAATTGGCGGCAGCTAATAATCTCAGGAGTTAATTCTCCGAAATGATTTAAATATTCTAAGAAATTGGTTCCAAACAAAGGAAATGTTTTGGAGCTGAGGTCCATCATTTTTCATTTTGACCTGTTATTGAGCTCCTCCCAAAGGCCAAAAGAATAAAAGTAGATGCACAGGGCAGTCTTGGGGCACTTTGACAGAATTTGAAGTACTGTTACTATGTTTGTGAAGTTGTAAGTTCGAGTCCTTTTTGGACTTTGAAAATATTTCTGCAAGAGTGAAATATTTTCAAGTGTCAGAGTTCGCATTAATGTTTCATACTTCCGATTTGGTCACATTCTGTAAAGTCGGTTTATCTACCAAGCTCTACATTCACTGCGTAATCGGTCAATATAAAGAATTAAGGCCACCTTATACTTCATTCTTTTTATTCCATTCCGTTCCTTTCCGTTCTGTCCGTTCAGTTCATGTCAAAGGAAAGCTCATATACTATTCATGACTAAACTGAACAGCATGAACAACTGACCAATAAGAAACACATAGGGCAAATCTTAGGGGAAAATAGGATAGAGAAACTGGCAACATAATTATTTAATTAGACTGACAAAACTGCCTAGATTTTTCAAACCAAAGGTCCTGGCATGTTGCAGGAATCCCATAAAAGTATCACGTAAAGGTATTTTCACATTGACATCTTTTAAAATAAGCTTTTGTGTGTCAGTTTTAAGATGAACCAAAATTTTATCCAGACGATATTTTTCCTAATTTTTTTTTTCCCAATAAAAAGTTTATTTTGAAGGATGTCAAAAACATACTGTAAGTGAATTGAGAGCTACCCTTCTAGTTTCTAAAACACATTCAAGTTACTCTTTATTTTTGTCACCTGAAAGACAGAATAAACATGAGTTCGAGAGGCATTCACTGCTTTAAAACCACCTTAAGGAACGACCTAGAAATAAAGAAATAAAATTATGGAAGTAGACTAGAAAGGAACTCTTAAAACGGGGAATGCTGAAGAAAAAAAAAAGACACCATGAAATTATTGATTTCACTTTATCTTTCTTCAAAGTTTCAAGCAAAAAAACACCCCACAAAAATGTTTTATTGTGTGAAACACAGACTTAATGCTTTTATATATGTAGTAAGCCTATTTATTGTTGTGGATTTTGCAAGAATTTCAAGTTCAAAAGAGAAGTTTGACTTCATTTTCTTATCTCAAAATTCAAAGTCTTTGAAATATCACCTTCCTTATAAGAGAGAGAGAGAGAGAGTGAGTGAGAGAGAGACAGGAAAAAACCATTTACACCAAAATCTTAAGCAAAATCTTAGGTACAAATACAAGAAAGAAAACTTGAACTTGAACTCTCAAAACAGGGGTTCAAATCCAAGAAATAAAACTTAGCACTTATAAGCTATTTATGTGAGTTTGTGAGTAAAAAAAGTTTATTTTGAAAGATGACGACATGGAAATAACCTTATAATTGAACTGCCCTTCTAGTTTCAAAAAAAAAAACTTCCAAGTTTTTTTTCTCTTAGTTTTGCTCTTCTGAAAAACAAGAATAAGGCTGAATAGATATTTATTTTGTTTTCATCCCCATGGATGGCGCCACTTCGGAGTGTCAAGTGGTATAAGTACTTGGGGGTTACAATGACAGATGACCTTTCTTGGAAAAAACACATTGATCGTGTTACTGGGAAAGCTCTACAAATGCTTCTTTTTATCTGAAAGTAAGAAATAGTTACAACCTCTGTTGTTAATAAACGTTCGCTTGATGTTTTTGCATCTAAATTTTACAAAAACGTCTATGGACGGTTATTAAAAACTACAGTGGCGCCATCCCGTGAGGAAGAAAGCAAAATGAATATCTATACAGCCATCTTAGTCTTTTTTAATATTTGAACCCTGTTTAGAGGGTTCAAGCTGAAGTTCAAGTGAAAAGTTTTCATTTTCTTGAATTTGAACCTTAGAACAAAAAGGTTGCATTCATTATTTTCTTAATTAACACCTTTTCCAAAAAAGCAACATTTGCAGTGAAAAGATAACAAGAGAGAAAAATGAAAATGGCGGCCATTTTGTTTTTTCATCATTAAAAAAAGACGCCAATATGGCGTCATTTTGGCAGCTTAATACAGGAATAGTATTTTTTTAGGACCAGTAAACATTATGTGTTTTGGACAATTGCAGAAGTTAAAAGGCACAAATAATCAATAAAGTTAACCCTTTGACATCAAATTAAAATTGTTTCCTTCATTCGTTTGGAAACAGCTTTAGAACATTTTCATCCTTAAAAATAGTGGAAATATTTTGGAGACTAGAAAAAACCGTCAGAAACCAATAATTCGAGTTTAATTTAGCGTGTATTAAAAGCTAGAAATCCCTTCTTCCATATGTTTGTCAACAAATGTTTGTCACAAATAAAAAGGGGGTTTTTCTAGTCGTAAATTATGTTGCGGCAAAAATGGCCGCAAAAAAAAAAGACCTAAAATTTACCAATTTCAAATTAAAAGGGTGGAGAAACAAGGTGGCCATTTTAGGAGAAAAAAATCAATATTTGTTTATATTACTAGAATAGTAGGCGAATTTGCTAAAAGTAGTTTTCATGACATGATATCTTTCAAAATAAACTTTTTTTTGTTGCTAGTTTGAAAATAATTAAATTTCATGTCCTTGTGGAAAAAGTTTATTTTGAAAGATTACAGTGACATCAGTTAAAAAGATCATCTATTCATAAAACATCTTAAAATATATTTTTCTAAGTCAGCCATTTGCAAAATGGCTCTTTTATTTATTATTTTCTAGGGCCCCACCATCGCCCCCCCCCCCTCTGCTGACTGTTTAACCTTTAAATGAAAAATCGTTTTTAATAATGTTTGTTGTGAAATCGATTGTTGAAAATAGACTTTTTTTTTTAAAGTGTGATCTATTTCAACCCCATTGAGTTTACTTTTAGAATCAAATGTGACTTTTTTGATTTGAAAATCAATTGAAATTTACTATTCTTAATTAGATGTCGTCATTATTGATAAAAACTGATTGCTTTTGACATAAAGGGGGAACGGGGGTGGGGGGGGGGAGGAATGACGCAAAAGAATTTACATTGAATATGTTTTTTTTATAGAAATTATCAATTTGTATTCTGAAATTAATAGATCATAAGAAATTTAATCTTATCTGATGTTCAATGTTATTTCACTGGAGAAGGAGGGAGAGAGATGGGGGAGAGAAAGAGAGAGAGGGAGAGAGAGAAAGAGAGAGAGGGAGAGAGAGAGAGAAAAAGAAAAGAGAGAGAGAGAGAGAAAGAGGGAGAGAGAGAAAAAGAGAGAGGGAGAGAGAGAGAGAGAGAGAAAGGGAGAGAGAGAGAGAGAGAAATACAAAGATATAGAGAAAAATAGTTAAATAGTTATACCTAGTAAACACAGCTGATAATTTAAATGCATTTAAATGATAAACGTGTTCTACAGAGCCCTGTGAAGGACAAACAAACAATATGTCGTCGAATTCAATTTATTCAGTTAATTAATCTGAAAATATTCAGTTAATACTTAAATATAATATATAAACTATTGACATTAAAATATTGATTTAGTATTTCAATTAAAAATATTAATAATAAAGTCAATTTTTAATTTGGTTCATGTCCTTAACAGAATTCCGTATAATTCACCTAAACACATTTAATTTGAATTCATTTAACTCATGTGTGGTGTACAAAGTATAAGAGAGAGAGAGAGAGAAAGGTAAAGGGTTAAAAATATACTTTTAAGGCCTTGTTTCCACTGGAGCGAAAATTTGCAAATTTTCAAAAATAACAGTGTTTTTACTATGGAGAAGTGAGCTAATGCGCATGTCTATTAGTTGTCTAATATAACATCACCAATAGGAGAGGAAAGAAATTCAATAGAACGCCCACAATTCCAAAAAAAAAGCACAAATATTTGCCAAAAAAGAGGTTGAAAAAAAAAGTTGAAATTGATTCAACTTTTGTTGAAACCTTCTTTTTTGGCGAATATTTATACTTTTTGCTTTTTTTTTAGTCGCCATCTTTCTTTTCTCTTCATTTTTTGGTGTTTTTTTCATTGATTTTTCTTTAATTTCTCATCATTTCATGTAAATTATTGTATTTTAATTAGTTGTACGATATATTTAGCTATAGTTTTTACAGAAAAATAGCGCCGTTTCGATGTAAATGTTGGTGAGAAATTTCAATTTATTGTCTAGCTAAAGTAGTAGAGCTAATGTGGTTTTTTTCCCCTTCAATTGGCCTAACATAATGTACCAAATCATAATAGTGAATAAGCGGGGGCCACGTTTGTTCTGTTATTAGTAGCCATATCGAATTTTTTTCTCCTACTAAACAGAAATGCATTCGAACACATTTTCTCCATAAGAAACACTGGTATTTTTCAACAGTTGAAATTTTCACCGCCATGGAAACAAGGCCTAATGGTGTTTGAAGTTTGTAAAATATGGATTTTGAATTATAAAATGGGCAACACTTAACCTACTTTAGTTAACTTTCCAAATGATTGATTTTAAGTTATCAGGAATAAATTTCTGAAATTTGTAGAACATTTTTTCTTTTGAGAAGAAGAAGAAAAAAATGGATAATTACTTAATTTTTTCAACTCTTTAATCTTCTTGAATTAATTAGTTTCTAGAATTTTTTTTAAAAATTCAGTTTAAATTAAGATCAAATAACGAAATTACGACAATAATTGGGTTAAAATAACTTAAATGAATGAGTTTGATGAAGGCCTCATTACAGAAAGATAACTTAAGACTGTCATATGACAATCAATTGTCATTGTGACTGTTACAGTCACAAAAGCAAATTACAAAACATTATTATGACAAATGTTGTCTTAAAAGGCTTTTAAAATCCAGTTTTGAAATATTGATAAAAGATTTATTTTGAAAAATGTAATCATTTCAATACTTTTCTGTCTTTTAAGGTGGCTCAATAGATATTTATTTTGTTTTTGTTCTCCCAGACGGCGCCACTGCAGTGGCCATTATGTTCTATAGGAGAGGTCTCTTCCCTCTTAATTGCGGTTTTGATAAAATTTGTATTTTTCAAGCGAACGTTTTTCAGGAGAAACATTACGAAAAAAATTGAATATGTTTTAGAAACTAGAATAGTTGATGATAATGCTAAAAGTTTTTTCATCATGATATCTTTCAAAATAAACTTTTTTTGACAAGTTTGAAAAAGGCCCGAAAATAGTTTTTCATGAAATGTCAATGGAAAAAACAAAAAAAAAACCCGGTTCATTTTCAAACTGAACTATAAAATTGTTTATTTTGTAAGATATTGCCATGAAGAAATTTTTAACAGTATCTTTTACCATTCTAGTTTTTTAAAATAATTTTAATTTGTTCATAATGTTTTTTTTTAAAGTTTGCTTGACGTTTTTGCGGCCATTTTTACAAAAAAAAGTCTATGGAGCTTAGCATTAGCCACAGCAGTGGCGCCATCTGGTGAGACAAAATCAAAATAAATATCTATTCAGCCACCTTAATTGAAAAGACTAGATTTATAGGTTTTTTTTAAAAAAAGACTAGTTTAATATTTTTCATTTTTTTTTTTACAAAAAAAGTTTTTCTGATGAGATTTTTTTTTCTAAGAAGAAAAAATCATCTTTTGGAAAAAAAATCTTAAAATGAAAAATCTCTTTTGTCACATTTTTTCTGGTGCTTTTTTATCATAGTGGATAGTAATAAAGATGGACATCTCATAAGAAAGTATTATTTATAGAAACTAGAATAGCAATTTCAAGAAGAAGAAAAAAACTAGGGATGGGGACATTCGAATCCGGCGAATATTGAAAAATATTCGAGATTCGACAACTCGAATCTTTGCCGCTTTTTTCGTCTTTCGAATCTTTCGAATCCTAACCTTTAAAAAAAACTGTTAAAAACTTTGACAAAATTAGTTTTAACTCCATTGACGTCCAATAGAAGCAGTTCACTAACCAAAAAAAACCCGGCGATTGTTGCAATTTCGGTGGTATCCGGATCACCTTGTGGCGACCCTGAGGGCCACACTTGTTTTATTATTATTAATAATTTAATATTTAATATTATTTCATTTATTTCTATCTTCTTAATGAATAATATAGGATTCTTATATGAAGGATTCGCGATATTCGAGGGATTCGAGAACCTTTTAGGATTCGGATTTGAGAAAATTTAGCATTCATCTCCACCTCTAAAAAAACGTGAAAAATGACACTTTTAATGTTTTTCAAGTGTAAACGGGGCCTCTCAAACTCTTGATTATTTTGTCTTTCAGGAGAGCAAAATTCAGAAAAACTTGAATGTGTTTTAGAAACTAGAAAGGTCGCTCAATTACTCAGAGTATTTTCATATTTGATATATATTTTAAAATGAACTTTTTATATGAGTTAGAAAATGACTCTACTTTAAGGTGGTTTTTAAACAGCTGATTTTCGATTTTGTCTTTCAGAAGAGCAAAATTAAAATAAACTAGAAAGTATTTTAGAAACTAGATGGGTAACTCAGTCACTTAAGGAGATATTTTCATGCTGACATCTTTGACAATAAGCTTTTTAGAGACAAAATTGTCTTTTTTTAGAGTTTTGTCGTTTTGTCAAACTGTTATAAAAAGCTTATTTTAAAATATATAAAAAAACATCTATGGAGCATAGCATTAGCCACTTGCATTGACGCCATCTGGTGGGACAAAAGCAAATTTAATATCTATAAAGCCACCTTATGTAATTTGGAAATGAAAACTTAATAAATCGATTGTCTTGAGATCAACTGTAAACAAATATAATATGAAACTTGATCGCTTATTTTGAAATAAAAGTTATTGATTTTTGGTGAAAAATGAGTAAAAAAAAATTCCGCAATAATTTTTTGTCTTGTTTCATATTTCTGATTATTTTCCTTTTGTTTCCTTTTGTGTGATGTTCTTTGTAATAAAAGCAAATGCTTTTTAAACAAACTGAAATCAAGATGAAATCACTACACAGTAGAAAGGTAAAGTCAGTTAAAGTAGAGTTTTATTAGAAACTAGAATAGAAAAAAACGTTAATTTTTTTAAAATACACACAGTCGCGGCGGCAATGTTTATTTTTCATATTTAAAGTTGTCCAATTTTGATGGTTCGAAATGCAATGTGCACCTTAAGTATATGCTGATCGAGTGATAGAATGACAAAAAATTGGAAAGTGCGGTTCTATTTTTTAAAAAATATTTCAAAATCGCGAATTTCTAACTCTTGTGAGAAAAACATCCATTAAAACGTTGACAAAAATACCTAAAAATAATTTAAAAAAACCACAATTAAACCACAGTGAAGTCCAACACATTGGCGCACAATCTGAATTTTTTCTGATTTTTTAAAATTATTTTTAGGTATTTTTACGAGCATTTTAATGGATGTTTCTTTCTTACAAGGTTCGTACTCAATGGAGTTTAACATAAGAGTTAGACATTTGCGATTTTGAAATATTTTTTTTTAAAATAGAAGCACACTTTTCAATTTTTTGTCATTCTATCACTCGATCAGCATATATTTAAGGTGTACATTGCACTTTGAACAATCAAAATTGGACTACTTTAAATATGAAAAATAAACCTTTTGCCGCGGCGACTGTGTGAATTTTAAAAATTAACATTTTTTCTTTAACATCGGGGTCTATGGGGGGCTCAATAGAAAAACGATGTTAGCGCTCTTTGCGGATATTTTTCGAAGTAATTTTGCGATGTGTAGCCTATTAAGGACCAATTATCTTAGTGGCCCACTTTAACTTAATGGTTTGAGAACCCCAAACGGTTGCATTTCTTAATGGTGGCTAATAAATTTTGAGCTTTTTCCCATTTTTCCATATGGTTTTATGATCACCATTAAAGCTTAGAGCTTTTTATATTTTGTGCAATAAATAAACACATGTTGCTCTCTTTTCCTTGTTTCCTAATGCACACAATATGTTGTTGTTGTTGTTTATTTTGTAGAATTCCATATTTTTCTCTTTATTTTTTCTGCTTATTATATTTTAAAATCAATGATTTTCGAGACAAAGGAAACTCATTTATTTACCAAATTACTTCCTATTCATTATGGAAAATAACTAAATATTATGTTTTGTATTTTTTTTCTAAAATTTTGCTATTTATATCTTTCATATATTGTCTGAAATTGTTGATATTGTTTGCTACTCCTACATAATACAGGCATTTGTAGACAGCTTAAGAATTTCTTTGGCTCCGCCCTTTTATGAGCGTCAGACAAAATATCAACCAATTAGAAATAAAAAGGGCGGGTCTTCTGTCTTCTGTTTGTCCCGATTTCTAATTGCCTGTTCTGTAGACAGCTTCAGAATTTATTTGGCGCCGCCCATTTATGATTGTCGTCAATTTCTAATTGGTTTGTTACAGGGTCTGATGATGTCACATGCTCCGCCCTTTTTCAATTTCTAATTGGTTGATATTTGGTCTGACGCTCATAAAAGGGGCGGAGCCAAAGAATTTGTGAAGCTGTCTACTGGCTCCGCCCTTTTATGAGCGTCAGACAAAATATCAACCAATTAGAAATAAAAAGGGCGGGTCTTCTGTCTTCTGTTTGTCCCGATTTCTAATTGCCTGTTCTGTAGACAGCTTCAGAATTTATTTGGCGCCGCCCATTTATGAGCGTCGTCAATTTCTAATTGGTTTATTACAGGGTCTGATGTCACACATGCTCCGCCCTTTTTTATTTCTAATTGGTCGATATTTGGGTTATAGGGTTTTATATTAGCGCCATCTAGCGGATGCTTCGTTAAAAAACATGATAGTATTTTAGAAAGTAGGAGAGGAAACTAAATCCGTTAACCTTGAAAAGGTTGATGCCGTACAAGGTCTCATGATGTACGGCATCAATCTTCGGCAAGACGGGACCTTGCAGGGGGCTTCTGAGGTTTTTCGCGGGCATCGTAGTACCCGCCCACGTAAAAAAGGCGTTTAGTCACCAAGGTGATTCAACACCGAGAGTATGTATGACTCGCTTAAGGTGGCTTTATAGATATTTATTTTGCTTTTTTCACACCAGATGGCGCCTCTGCAGTGCTAGTAGCTAATGCTATGCTCCATAGACATTTTTTAGAATTTGGATGCAAAAATGTCAAGCGAACGTTTTTTTTTTAGAAACAACATTATGAAAAAATTTAAAATTCAAATTGTTTTCAAAACTAGAATAGTAGAAGATTATTTTAAAAGTTTTTTCATGGCAATATCTTAAAAAATAAACAATTTTATAGTTCAGTTTGAAAAATGACCTGTTTTTTCAGGTTTTTCCGTTGAGATTTCATGAAAAACTATTTTCGGCCTTTTTTTCAAACTGTCATAAAACGCTTATTTTGAAAGATATCGTCATTGAAAAAACTTTTAGCATTATCACAAACTATTCTAGTTTCTAAAACACTTTGAATATTTTTCGTAATATTTCTCCTGAAAAACGTTCGCTTGAAAAATATGAATTTTCTCAAAACCGCAGGTTGAGGAGGAAAGAGACCTGCTATAAGAACATCTGAAGGGACAAAAACAAAATAAATATCTATTCAGCCATCTTAAGAGGATTTTCATGTTATTTAAATATAAATTTCTCCATTTTTATTTTTCAATCTGCCATATAAAACGTTTATTTTTAAAGATATCATCATGAAATTGGTCTTCTCCTGATTCTAGTTTTTTCTAGTCTGTAAGAAAAAACATTTCAATTTTTAAAAGGTTGTTTTTTCAATGTTAAAAGCTTGAATAATCACATATTTAAGTTTTAAATTAACAATTTTCAAATATTCTAATAAACTACATTAAGTACTTTAATTATAGTAAAGTTTGAAAACTTTATCATAAAATTTATTTTTCACAATTTGGCCCAACTTAGAGTAAAAAACGAAAATTTATTTTGAAAATGAAAAATGAAAATTTTAATTTACTATTCTAGCCTCTAAACCACTTTCAATTTCTTTAATGTCTTTTACTGGAAAATGCTGAAATAATTGACGCTACTGGCGCCATCTATTGTTAGAAGACGAAACTTCAATATTGATTAAATTCGACATAAAATGCTGGTATTTAAAACACATTACATATTATGCAAATTAGTCAAAACATGTATAGAATTAAATTTTAAAGATAAATATTAAAAGTTTGTTAAAAACTAGAATAACTCTCTAAAGATTGAATGTATTTTTTTTCAGTTTTGAAAATAGCAAACTTATTTTTTTATGAAAAAAAAAGCTGAAATTTATTTATTATCAATTTAAACCTAATTACATAAATATCTTTCAAAATAAACGTTTCATAAAATGAAATGTTTATTTTGAAAGATATCATCATCATAAAGATGTGTTCTTTTTTTTCTGATAAAAGTTGCAGCTAGAAATGCAATTTCAATAAAGATTCAAATAAATAGAAAAAATAGCCTCTAACCAGTCTTGTGTTATTGAAAAAAGAATAATAGCGGTTGCTTAATTTCAATTATTAGGGGGCTCGGATTTTTATGCAAATATTAAGCAAATGTTTCTCAATTTGTGGCCCCAAGTGCCGATTGTGAAGTGTAATCATCATTAAAGCATAAAGAATTATGCGTTTTGCAATCAAAGAGGCTGGTTAGAGGCTAAAGTTATTCTAGAATTAAAATGCAGTTGATTTAGTTATAGGTTATCTCTAGCCTCTAAACAGCCTCTTTGATTGCAAAAAGTATCATTATTTTTTTCACCTTAATCACAAACAATCAGTAGGGCAACTGCAATTATGCTTTAATTTTTATCAAAAAGTCTGGTTAGAGGCTAGACGATGTCTTTGTTACTGTCAGTTGTCAAGTAGAATTCTAGCCTCTAGCCAATATTTTTTTTATTTAAAAAAAACAATTGTTGGTTGATCTAAACCTGATTGTTACTTCACAGTTGGCTTTTGGGCCACAGATTGAGAAACACATGCTTGAAATATTGCATAAAAATCCGGGCCGTTTTAATTATTTATTAAAGCATTGCCCCTGGATGTTCTCGTTTTAGCTTTCTTACATCACAAAGCTGCTTGCATTGATTGCCTGCTTCAAGAGGCACTTTAGCACTTAACTATATTTTTTGCATTATTTGCTCGCTAGATGGCGAACATGTCGCAGGGTTTGAACATTTTTTTTTTACAATTTCTTCTAAGATGTTGCTTAGCTAGTTTTATTTAAATCGCAATATTGCTTATTTTTTTCTGCAATTTTATCTAATTTAATTTGAAAAAAAAATGTTTTAATTTCCTATGAGACAAAAGTATTTTTTATGACTTGCACGCGTGCCAGAGGTTGCCGGTCCTTTCGATTACAACATTAGATATGTTTTTTTTTCAGGTATTATTATTATAATTATTATTATTGTCAGTCTGCTTGGCGTCATTCGATTGCAAGTTACCTGACCTCTAACGGCCTTGTAACTGTACGTACGTACGTGCGTGCGTGCGTGAGTGAGATGTTTGAAATACGGTGAACACAACGTTTGTCATTGCGGTCATGAAATTTTCAGATGAATTTAGCCTCTGGATAGGGTTATCTTAAAAGTAAGAATATTTCTTCATCTGTATTCGAAATGTGTAAGATCACAGTTTGATGAATCTCTCTTGTCTGTATGTCTGTCTGTCTGTCTGCCCTCTGTGCGTGCGTGCGTGCGTGCGTGCTGCTTTTGTGTCTTTCTGTAAGGCAGGTGTGCACTTTAATGTAGCTGTAGTGTTTATGAATGTAATGTAGGTGTGTTATGCTTACTGTCTGTGTTTATATTGTTTGGTTCGTATGTGCGTGCGTGCTTTTTGCGTGCGTGCACGTGCTTTGTGTGTGTTTGCGCGTGTTTTGTATGTTTGCGTGCTTTTTAGTGTGCGTGTGTGTGTGTGCTTTTTGTATGCGTGCGTGCGTTTTGTATGCGTTTTGTGCGTGCGTTTTGTATGCGTGCGTTTTGTATGCGTGCGTTTTGTATGCGTGCGTGCGTTTGCATGGGTGCATTTTGTATGTGTGCGTGCGTTTTGCATGTGTGCGTTTTGTATGCGTGCCGTGCGTTTTGTATGCGTGCATGCGTTTTGTATGCATGCGTGCGTTTTGTATGTGTGCGTGCGTTTTGTATGTGTGCATGCGTTTTGTATGCGTGCGTTTTGTATGCATGCGTGCGTTTTGTATGTGTGCGTGCGTTTTGCATGTGTGCGTTTTGTATGCGTGCCGTGCATTTTGTATGTGTGCGTGCGTTTTGCATGTGTGCGTGCGTATTGTATGCGTGCGTGCGTTTTGTATGTATGCGTGCTTTGTGTGTTTTTGGTGAGTCTCTTCGTGATTTCTTTTCGGAGTATATGGATGGTGTGCGTACGTTGTATCTATGTGTGCGTACTGCTTTCTTTCTTTTTGTTTCATTGCGCACTTTTTAGCAGTGTTTTTTTTCCAATTGGTGAATTTCCAATTGTTATGTATTTGATGTACTTTTTTTTTGCAATCTTTTGATTGATTGGAAAATCACCTGATATTTAATAATAATTATCAGCAATTAATTCATTTGAAATGATAATTGTGATTACTCAAGATGGCTGATTGTCAGCTGTTGAGACATCTCATATCTATAAATTAGAATTAGAAATTAGATCCACTAGTGGGTGCGTTCCGTTTCTAAGCGCTTTGGAAAAATGGCTCGAGGAACTTTCCATGGTATGAAGTGCCGTTCATGTCAAAATTTTTACTATTAGTTATACCAGTTATATAATCGTGACGTGAATAGCGTCTCATGCGTTGCACGCTGCTCGAGCTACGTGAAAAAAGCGCTTAGAAACTGAACGCGCATCCAAAATATAAAATATTCTATTTTTCGGTCCTATTAGAAGCTGTCTAATTCAAGAGGTCGTTGACCTTTTTTGGTTCAAATAAAACTGTCTGTACATTATTTTTATTATGGTGAGGTACTGGTTTTTTCTCTCATAAAATTACAGAAGAAAAAACAACATTGGTTCCATAGTCTGAAAATTGCTTTTTATGTCTAAATAATGTTTTAAAGAAAAACAATGGTTTTTTTTGTGTTTTTGTTGTCTTCCTGAAAAAAACACAGACTGGATTTTTTTTATGTGTTTTTAGTGTGTTTTTTTTTTTGGTGAGTTGATAGATAAAATTAGCCCTGAATTGACAATCGACCTAAAAAAAGAGCTTTTTGTAGGTAGACTTGAGACAAAATCAAGTTATAACACAGACAATTAGAAATCGAGACAAACAGAAGTTGGCTCCGCCCTTTTTATGACGAACGCAACTTCTAATTGGTTGGTTATGTAGTCTGCCGTCACATGCTCCACCCTTTTCAACGTCGAACCACACAACAACCCAATTAGAAGTTGCCGGTCGTCATACAAAGGGCGGAGCCAACTTCTGCTCGTCCCGATTTCTAATTGACCGTAGTTATAACGGGTACGTTTCTAAACCCACTAGATTTGGTTTATTGCGTTAATTATTCTTGACGTCACAGCACGTCTTCCAGCTGAGCTGCACCTGTTTAAGCCAGGAGCAAATTAAAGGAACCAAATGAGCAAGCAACCAAGCACAACAGGCAATTAGAAATCGGGACAAACAGAAGTTGGCTCCGCCCTTTTTATGACTTTTTGCAGGCATCAAATTGGTAGTTGGCAACAAGTAGTAAGTTGATGTTGCTTCTGCTGAGTATTGTGAGGAGAAGAAACAAGCAACCATTGTGTGCAGCAACTATTTTCTTACGATTTGGTTGCTGGTTGCTTGCTCATTTGGTTTCCTAATTTGCACTTGTCCTAATTTGTGCCCAGCTCATTAAAGGCAATTTACAAACAACTTTGTTGAGCCGTGGATCTAATTGTTGAGTTTATGAATGACTTTGTTGAGTTCTTGATCGAACTGTTGAGGTTTGCAATAAATTTGTTGAGCAGTTGATCAACGTGTTGACTTTAGCAATGATTTTGTTGAGTCACTGATATGTAACTGTTGAATTTAAAAACTTGCTAATAGCAGTCATATTCTAAAATATATTTTAGCATTTTACACATTGCCTGAGATGCTAGGTAATGCACCAATTTACATTTTAGTTTATTAATTTTGTAGAATAACTAGCGAATTTGCAAAATGACTAATGATGGTTTTCATCGGTAACGTTTAAGGAAGGAAATAAAACAAATGCTTAACCAGAGTTAGCTTTGCTTAAAAAGCTAAGCTAAACTATAAAAAAAAATGCAAATGTTTCTCAATCTGTGGCCCAAGGGCCAAATTGTGATGCAACAATTTCATTTAGATCAACCAACAAATGTTTTTTTTTCCAAAATCAAAAACACTGGTTAGAGGCTAGAACTATAATTGACAACTGATAGTAACCAGACATCTAGCCTCTCTAACCAGCCTTTTCTGATTAGTAAAAGCATAATTTAATTTGCTCTAATGATGATGATGATGACTACTTCATAATTGACACTCGGGCCACAAATTGAGAAACATTTGTTTTGATATTGACATAAAAATCCGAACCCTAGTAATATTCGTAATGGGCAAAGCTAAGCTTAAAACAAAGCTAAGCTTAAAACAAAGCTAAACTTAAAACAAAGTTAAATTTAAAACAATGCTAAACTTAAAACAAAGCTAAATTTAAAACAAGGCTAAACTTAAAACAAGGCTAAACTTAAAACAAAATTAAACTTAAAACAAAACTAAACTTAAAACAAAACTAAACTTAAAACAAGGCTAAACTTAAAACAAGGCTAAACTTAAAACAAGGCTAAACTTAAAACAAGGCTAAACTTAAAACAAGGCTAAACTTAAAACAAAGCTAAACTTAAAACAAGGCTAAACTTAAAACAAGGCTAAACTTAAAACAAGGCTAAACTTAAAACAAAGCTAAACTTAAAACAAAGCTAAACTTAAAACAAGGCTAAACTTAAAAATTATCATAGAAAATTATCTTTTGTATCAAGTTTTTAAGTTTAGCTTTGTTTAAAGCATTGTTTCAGAAAATGTAGTGGAAAATAAAATTTTATTCACTGATTAATAAATTGTTTATTTTAAAAAAAAATGACGTCATTCAAAATAAAACAAATTCTAAAAAATAACAAGAAAATAAAACAAAAGTAAATATTTTGATTTTAATATAAAAAAAATTTCAATTGTTTATTTTTTACTGTAGGCTTTAATTGATAGACCTTTTTTATTTTGAAAGAGAAAGATTGAATGAAAGAGAGACAGAGAGAGAGAAAGATTGAGATAGTAAAATGGGCGGAGCGCCCTCTGGCGTTTTGATTTAAGTAACCCGTCACCTATCGGCAAACAGTGAATGTAATCTGTTTTTCTCCGGTTTTAAGATCGTCGATTCTGATTTGTCTTCTTTCAAAATGTCTCTTCTTTTTCATTTGTTAATTTATTTCATGTAAATTTAGGCGATTTTCTAAGTTTAGAACCACAAAAAAAAACCGTTTTTAATTCACTTTTGGCCACTTGAGGTCAACATAAAAACAACCAAAAAAACATCTCATTTTTTTGGACGATTTTGTTTCTGTAAGTATTTTTGTTTATTTAAAAAAAAACGTTTTAAAATAACATATCTTGCATTGTAAATTATGTAATGTGTTTAAATAATAGTCTAGACATTTAATTTAGGTATTTTTTTAATGGAATTATTGCAATTTTTACGTATTTATTAATGAAAAAAAAACCAAGATGGCCGCCATATTTAAACAGCTGCAATTGTGTTGTTTTTTTGTTGTTTGTTTTTCTAGTCTCTTGTGTCATATATAGTTCAAATAGTTTGTTCAATTAACAGGTAGGTAATTTATACAGACATCGGTTCTTTATTCAAAACTACTAGACAATGTGCAAAATCACCAATCTGCCTAATTAATGGACATTTTGAGGAAATATACGGAATTTGTAGAAAATACATTGTTGCTAACTTAAGTCCAGAAATACTGAAAATGTGACTGAAAATAGAAATTATTTAATGTGAAAAAAAAAAGTTTCTGCTGAAAATGAAGCTATTTTTTCTGCCTACTTTCTGTTTTTTTTTCTGCGTTTCAGATAATGTGCAAAATCACCAATCTGTTAAGAAATCTGCCTAATTAATGGGTGGGTATTTGAGAAAATATGCAGAATAGCTAGAAAATGCGTCAGGTGAAAGTCCACAAATGCAGAAAATGAATAACTGAAAACGCGATAGTTGTTTTCAGCTTTTCTTTCTGCCTGCTGCTGCTCTGCCTTTTTCTGCATTTCAGAAACATCAAAGAAAAACTTTGAAAGTGTTTTAGAAACTAGAAAAGTTAGGCAAAATTATGACTAATACAATTTATCTAGTTTGAAAATTGTAACACTTTCTGCTTTATTTTCTGCTTTTCTTTTTCTGCGTTTCAGGAGCAAACATTAAAGAAAATCTTAAATGTTTTAAAAACTAAAAGAATTAGATAAAATGCGACTGAAATATTATTTAATTTGAACAAAAAAATTGTTACAAATTCAGCTTTTTTTTCCCCCTGCCGACTATTCTGTCAATTAAGTAGAATATAATTATTTAAAACTGAATAAATTTGAGCGGAAGTTTATGTAATGCCTTCATGAAAATGATGTGCTTTTTTTCCGCCAAATAAACAGAATAGAATTATTTAAACTAAAGTTTATTTTCAGTTAGCATTTTCTGCGTGATTTTAACGAGATTTTGTAAATTTGAGTTTATTTTACGCGCACTGCCTGTAGAATTCTAGCCATTGCGCTGATTTATTTCCAAATTTAGCAAAACTAAGGATATTGCAAAATGACTGATTTTTCATTTTGGCGATTTTTTTTATCAAAGTTTTAATTTTAATTGAGATTTATTTATCTTTAATCATATCTCAATTACAATCCAAAAACGGAAAGAGAATTTAATTTTCTACCCCAAGTTAAGGTTAAGAAGGTTATTTTTATGTAACGGTTTTATCACATAAATTAACAGATTTGTTTAATCTGTAATTTATAATAATTTAATAATAATAATTAGGGCTCGGATTTTTATGTCAATATCAACTGGAATGTTTCTCAATATGTGGCCCAAGTGCCAATTGTTGAAGTGACAATCTCGTTTAGATAATAATAAAAAAAACAATTGTTCTTCCTAATTAAAAACAGTGGTTAGAGGCTAGAACTCTAGTTGACAACTGATAGTAACCAGACATCTAGCCTCTCTACCCAGCTTTTTTTTAAAATTAGAAATAACATAATTGTCGTTGCTCTAATGATAATTACTACACAGTTGGCTCTAATTGGGCCACAAATTGAGAAACATTCCGGTTGATATTGCATCAAAATCCGAGCCCTAATAATAATCAATAATTTGAAATAATAAATTTCTTTTAATAAATTATGTTGTTGAAATTAAAATGTTGAATTTAAAAAAAAAATAACCTTCAGAAAAAAACAAAAATGGAGATGAAATTTGGATCATATTGAAACCGGAAATATTAAAAAAACATTGAAATAAATTTCAATATTTTGAATGAATTTTTAATATTTTAAAATAATTCTTAAAATCATTTAATAAAAATTAACACAAAATTTTGCACAAATTTTGTTTTGAAAGAAAAATTCATTTTAGGCCTAAAATCAATAAGGCAAAAAGAGTTATGCTTTTTTACAATCAAAGAGGCTGTTTAGAGGCTAGAATTCTTTTAGAATTATACTACAGTTATTTAAAATTTTAGGTTAACTTTAGCCTCTAATACCTAGTACACACACCTGATACTTTAAATACATTTAAATAATAAACGTGTTCTACAGAGCCCTGTGAAGGACAAACAAACAATATGTCGAATTCAATTTATTCAGTTAATAATCTGAAAATATTGAGTTAATACTTAAATATACTCAGATAAACTATTAACAAAATATTGATTTAGTATTTCAATTTTAAAATATTAATAATAAAGTCAATTTTTAATTTGGTGTTCATGTCCTTAACTGGATTCCGTATAATTCACCTAAACACATTTAATTTGAATTCATTTAACTCATGTGAGTGTACAAGATATAATCAGCTTCTATGATTTTGACATTATAAAAATTATTTTCATAAATAACAACATTGCATATAGACAATATCTCGCAAAAAAAAAATGCAGAGATTATGCAATAAAATCGTTCATTTTATACTATTTTATGCTAATAAATTTTAAAAGCGCAAATTAATTTTCTGAAGCAAAAATTAATAACAAAATCGTCAGAATCAATACCGGAAAATGCAAAATCAAAACGATTTATTCAAGTGCATAGTGCAAGACGAAGAGAAACTTGAATATGTTTTAGAAACTAGAAGGGTAGCTCAATCTCATTTCAGAGTATTTTCATGATTATATATTTAAAAATAAACTTTTTTTATAGACAAATCAAAAATATCCTTTGCTTTAAAGTTGGATAATAAAAGCCCATTTTAAAAAGATATCAACCTAATAAATACCCTTAAAATGCCCTTCTAGTTTCTAAAACACATTCAAGTTTCTCATCATTTTATAATTTACACCTGAAAGACAGAAATAATCAAGTTCCAGAGTCGTTTATACCTTGTTTTATTAAATGTGTTTAGGTGAATTATACGGAATGCCGTTAAGGACATGAACCAAATTAAAAATTGACTTTATTATTAATATTTTAAATTGAAATACTAAATCAATATTTTAACGTCAATAGTTTATATATTTAAGTCAATTAACTCATTATTTTCAGATTAATTAACTGAATAAATTGAATTCGACGACATATTGTTTGTATTGTAATATAATCAAGAGAATAATCGAGAAGCGTTTATACTTTAAAATCACTTTAAACAAACCTAGAAAGAGGTTTAGAAACTAGAAGGGTAGCTTTTTTATGGAAGTTCGAAAATGATCAAACTTGAAGCAGCCGATATTTTTTTTAATTTTTGTCTATAAAAAGTTTATTTTGAAAGATACGCTCTTATCACCATGAAAATATTACGTGATTCATTTAACTCTTCTAGTTTTTTTTTTTTTTTTAAAAACCTTTCAATTTCTTTATAAGGTGGTTTGAAAAGTATAAACATCCCTCGAACTCTTGATTATTCAGTCTATGAGTGTTTTTTTTTAAAAACTAGAAGGGTAGTTCAATCACATCAAGGGTATATTTTCATGTTGACATCTTTTAAAGTAAGCTTTTTATGTCAGTTTGAGAAAATGACTAAATTTTAAGTTTTTAGTTTTTTGTTCTATAAAAAGTTTACTTTAAAATATATCAAAATTAACAATACTATTAAGTGATTCAGCTACCCTTCTAGTTTCTAAAAACTTGCTTGAAAAATTAGCTTTTTTTCTCTATAAAACATCAAATCTAAATAAGGTCCTGAAAGAAAAGAAAAAAAAAACTTAACTGTGATTCAAAATGGCTGCCAAAAAATTACCTATATTGATGATTTAAATTAAAATATATTCCTTAGAAACACTTTTTTCCACGTTATTTTAACTGTTTTAAAATAAAAGATTTTTCTTCTTCTATTAAAAGAAACTAAAGTTAAACTCCTTTAAAAGGAATTATAATAAGACCAAGTCAAGGACTTTAACTTTCAACTTAAAAATTTGATCATAATCAGTTTCACATAATGTATTATAGAGTTGATTTTGATTGGTTAACCAATACTTTAAATTTTGAATGACCAAAAGTGGTTAATCCTACACACAAATGGTTGTTGGTTTTATATTTTAAAATTTTTAATATATTTTCAAATAAAACTTTTGTTGTTGTTGTTGATTTCGAAAGGCCTAAAGTTAGACAAAATGTTGCACCTGTGCGAAATTTCCAGTTTTCAAGGAGAGAAAACTTAATTCGAAAATTTTGTTGGCCAAAGTTTTTCTCTGAGTAAATTTCTTAATATATATTAATCAATGCATACAAAGCCCAACAGGTTCATGGTATCTACAAAGACCATCAGTTCCATGAGGTCCACAAAAACCATCATTTCCATGAGGTCCACAAAGACCATCATTTCCATGAGGTCCACAAAGACCATCATTTCCATGAGGTCCACAAAGACCATCATTTCCATGAGGTCTACAAAGACCATTAGTTCCATGAGGTCCACAAAAACCATCATTTCCATGAGGTCCACAAAAACCATTAGTTAAATGAGGTCCACAAAGACCATTAGTTAAATGAGGTCTACAAAGACCATCAGTTAAATGAGGTCCACAAAAACCATCAGTTAAATGAGGTCCACAAAGACCATCATTTCCATGAGGTCCACAAAGACCATCATTTCCATGAGGTCCACAAAGACCATCATTTCCATGAGGTCCACAAAGACCAGTATTTCCATGAGGTCCACAAAGACCATCATTTCCATGAGGTCCACAAAGACCAGTATTTCCATGAGGTCCACAAAGACCATCATTTCCATGAGGTCCACAAAGACCATCATTTCCATGAGGTCCACAAAGACCATCATTTCCATGAGGTCCACAAAGACTATGAATTCCATGAGGTCCACAAAAACCATCAGTTCCATGAGGCCCACAAAGCCCATTGGCTGGACTTGTTCAAAAGCCAACCAGATGTATGAGGTCCACAAAGTTCACCAGGCCCACAAAGCCCAAAAGGTCCCTGAGTATCACAAAGCCCATTGGCTTTTTTTTTCTCCATAAAATTGCCAGTCAAGCTTCACCATGTGCTGTGTAATTTATGTAAGTTTCTAGTCTTAAAATTTGAATATTCCACAAATTTGCCTCAGAAATGTTTGATTTAAAGCTAAAAGTTTATTTAAGAAGTTAAGGGCCATTAAAAGCCTATCACAATAAATAAGGGCCCTTTATTTTTTTAAAATATGTCTGCTGTGGGGTGATTTAAAATGTTGATTTTCTAGTTTTTTTTCCCCTCTGTTTGAAGCACATTTCTTCTTTAGTTCTTTGAATGTTAATTTGCTTGCGGTGTTTGTGTTTAGCATTTTTATTTCATTTTTTTTTTACTTTTAGCCTCCTTAAGTGGCTTCTTTCAAGGGGGTTAAAAAAATTTCCAAAATTTGCCAGACTGCTTGCCTCCTATCCTCAACCACAACAACATCAACAAAAAACTAGATAAGGAACGTCAACAAGTTTTGTGCTTTGCATAATAATCAAAACCACCAACCACTACATTAATAAGCTCTTTTTTATTATTACTATTAATTCGATACTCGTTTTTAGAATAATGACTAGGGCTCGGATGTTTATGCACTTATCATGCAACTGTTTCTCAATCTGTGGCCCCAAGAGCCAATTGTGAAGTAACAATCCCGTTAAGATTAACAAACAATTATGATTTTTCAATCAAAAACCTTGTTTAGAGCCTAGAAAACTAGTTGACAGCTGATAGTAACCAAACCTCTAACCAGCAGTTTTGATTTAAAAAAAGCATAATTGCAGTTGCTCTAATAATTGGCACTTGGGCCACAAATTGAGAAACATTTGCTTGATATTTTGCATAAAAATCCGAGCCTTAATAATGACGTTAAAAGTTTATTCTTCATTCAAATAAAAAGAGACATATATATGTATGGAGGTAGCTCAACTCCATTTAAAAGAAAAAAAAACTTGTTGGTTGAGTGAGCCTTTAATCGATAGGTGGCGTAGTGATCGTAATGGGAAGCAGGCAAGTACACAGGCAGGTGGCATTTGCTGCTTTGCCACCTACGACACTACATCCCTAATGGGGGAAGTACCGCACCCTAGTAAAAGTGGAATTCTTTAGGCAAGTTTCACATGAGAATGTGTGACATTTTCCCTAAAAATACTTGCCCTAAAGGGACATTCTCCCTATAGACACTTGACCTAAAACCATTTGCCCTAAAGGAACACTTAACCTAAAGGGACATTGTTTGTTTCTAATCATCTATGGAAATGAGCATTTTCAAGCTGCCATAAAAGTTTAATTTGAAATATATATTAACCATGAAAGTATTTTTATCTCAATTTTTAACTATTCTAGTTTATAACAAACTTCGTTGAATCTTTAAAGTTGCCATTTTTAAAGCTGAAATTACTAATTTGTGAGCACACCTTGCACAAAAAAAGTGTATTTTTCAATATTTAAGCCTAATTAGGATGTTTGTATGTTCAAAGTCCTAATTACATTATCACAGGTGTCACAGCAATCCGGTTTTTTTCTTTATTATTGTTGATTATTTGGTGCTAGTGTGAGCGAGTGGCCATCATTTTATTTTTCTGATCACGCCATTAATGCACCTGGATTTTTCAAGGACACTGACGTCATTGAAACTTCCGGTTTCAAGTTTTACTGGTGATAGACATAGCTCAGGGCACTTTTTATTTAATAAATTTTTTTTAAAAATATATACAAAGGGGTGTGGTCATCTAATTTAGGCTACTGAAGCTTATGTCCAAGTGTCCACTTGTAAATGTAATGGCGGCCATCTTTTTTTTTTTTTTCAAAAAAAGCGTCGCCATTTGCAATTTATGAGATAATAGGCACAAATTGAAGTAAGGAAACTTGGCACTTGAATTTTAATTTTAATCCTGATCAGAGGCTTCAAGTTGAAATTCAAGGGTCCAATTTTACTGAATAAGGCTTACATTCGTACAGGATTTATCTATATTGAAACCCTGCAAAGAGGATTCAAGTTAAAGTTCAAAGTCCTAAGTTTTCTACTTGAATTTGGGCCATTTTGGAATTTTTTATAAAAAAAAATTCATAATTATCAGTTTTGGGGCTGATTTTCCTGAAGCCATGCAATTCTTTTATGTTTTACTTAGAATTAAATTTTGAGCTATTATTATTTTATTTACTAGAAAGTCAATACAATTTTTTTAAATTTTGGTTTCAGCTTTTGTAGAAGCCAGGTGCAAAATGAAGAGAAACTATGTTTTAGAAACTAGAAGGGGGTAATTCAATCATTTAAGGATATTTTCATGTTGATATCTTTCAAAATAAGCTTTTGTTTTATGTCAGTTTGAAAATTAATCCAACTTTTAAGTAGATGACATTTTGTAATTTGTGTCTACAAAATGTTTATTTTGAAAGATATCAACTTGAAAAATATCTTTTAAGTGGTTCAGCCACTCTTCTAGTTTTTAAACCATATTAATTTAGTCTATTTCGTCAATTTGTATTTTTGAAGCGAACGTTTTTCAGAAGAAACACTACAAAAAAATTAAAAGTGTTAGAAACTAGAATATTTCGTGATAATGCTAAAAGTTTATTTCATGATAATATCTTTCAAAATCAACTTTTTATGACAAGTTCGAAAAATGCCGAAAATAATTTTTCATGAAATTTCAATGGAAAAATCTCAACGGAACAATAACATTGTTTATTTTTTAAGATATATATTGCCATGGAAAAACTTTTAACATTATCTTTTATCCATTCTAGTTTTTAAAACAATTTGAATTTTTTTTTGTTAATAATGTTGTCTTTAAAAAACGCTCGCTTAACGTTTTTTGCATCGAAATTTTACATAAAAACGTCTATCGAGTATAACATTAGCCACGGCAGTGGCGCCGTCTGGTGGGACAAATGCAAAATAAATATCTATTCAGCCACCTTAACTCTTCTAGTTTCTAACTTTCACTTTTTATACAGTAATTTAATAATAAAGAGTTTATATTGTGATTGATGATATAATGAACGACACATTAAAAATAAATACAGGGAAAGAAACGCACGCCAATGACGTCATTATTTTTTATTGTGACGTCACGAATTATTATTAATATTGACCTTGAATATTTTACAAACTTTAATATAAGTTTTTTTCTTGTGTTTTTTTTAGACTTTGAGTTTTGAGATTTAAAAATGAGGAGGTGATATTAAGGGGGGGCAGGCAATTAAAAATCGGGACAAATAGAAGTTGGCTCCGCCCCTTTTTATGACGACTAGCAACTTCTAATTGGTTTGTTGTGTGGTTCGACGTTGAAAAGGGCGGAGCCTGTGACGTCAGACTACATAACCAACCAATTAGAAGTTGCTTTCGCCATAAAAAAGGCGAAACCAATTTCTGTTTGTCCCGATTTCTAATTGCCTGTTAAGGAGTGGGGGCGGACCAAATTTCATCAAAAGGCTGATAAAAAAAAAATTCGACATATTTTTATATAAAATTGTCCATTTTTTTTTCAAGCAAACTTTTATCAGTATTTTGAAGCAAATGCTTTTTTTTTTTATTCAGTCAAAGTTGACTTTGTTATCAGGTAATTTATACAAACATAATTTTTTGTCATGTGACTTTTTTTTTCTGATTATTTCTTGTTCTCTTCCTTATCATGTGATTACATTTTAATTAATAATTAGTCTTTTTATATATATATATATATATATATATATATGAGGGCAATTGGCCAATTATAATCTGAGCAATTGCAAGGTTTTATACAGGGTGAGTAAGAAAGCCATTGACTTCACCATGTAGTTAAACATTTATTTTTCAACATTTGAAATTTTCACCTCTAGCTAAAGTGGTAGAGCTAGTGTGGTTTTCTCACTTCAATTGGCCTAACATAATGAACCAAACCATAATGGTGAATAAGCGGGGGACCACGTTTGTTCTTTTATTACTCTCACCATATATCGAATTTCTTTTCTACTAATAGAAATGCATGCACTCATTTTTTCCTTGGCAAACTTATTTTTTCACCAATTGAAATTTTCAAAAAATTCAAATTTTTCGCCACAGTGAAAACAAGGCTGTATGCCTTGTTTACAGTGGGGTGAAATATTAAATGCATTTCCACTGGAAGGAAAATTTGGACAGTTTGAAGATTTCAACTGGTGAAATTTGTTAACGTATTTCTATTAGTTGAAATTATAGCTCGTAATCTAAAAATGGTGGCAATTGTAAACAACAACAACAGGCACAATATATTCAATAAGTTGATTGCAGTTTATTTTTGTATAGGCTACTTTCGGCCTATTTTCTGATTTCATCTAAATTTAAATACATGCAACAAAACGCGAAAAACACGAAGCGAGTAGAGCAAACATGGCCCGGCATATTCACTAGAATGGCCATTTTGCATTGAAAATCTTGATCGAAGCGAAAAAGCCACAGTTAATCTACCCCTTCAGCTTACCGTTAATTGACGTTCCTTTTCAATGGTTGAATGTATGAATAATTGAAAAACAAAAATGGCAACCACAGAAGGACACCAAAACAGCTATTAGAACGCCCTCGGTGGTTTAAATTGAAACTTAAACAGGTTTAAAATTAAAATTCAACTTTTATTTAAACCTCCATTTTCTCGAATATTTGTCATTTTTTTCTGTTTAAAACACATTTTCACCTTCACTTTCGATCCAATGGAAACAAGGCATAAAGGTGGCTTTACACTGAAGAAAAATAGCATAAACAGTGTTATACCTAGAACACACACAGCTGATAATTTAAATGCATTTAAATAATAAACGTGTTCTACAGAGCCCTGTGAAGGACAAACAAACAATATGTCGAATTCAATTTATTCAGTTAATAATCTGAAAATATTGAGTTAATACTTAAATATAATTATAGAAACTATTAACAAAATATTGATTTAGTATTTCAATTTTAAATATTAATAATAAAGTCAATTTTTAATTTGGTGTTCATGTCCTTAACTGGATTCCGTATAATTCATCTAAACACATTTAATTTTAATTCATTTAACTCATGTGTGTACAAGGTATAAGTAGCAAAAATGTTAACTTTTTTTTTCGTATGTGGGATCCAGGCCTTGAAGTTTCTTTTGTGGTTTATTTTGAAACATCCTGTATTGGCGCCACAATTTGCAACATAAGCAAGTTTTATAAAATGACATAGTGGAGATTGTGAAATTTAACATTTATTACTAATATTATACTCGCGTTATAAGTTAACTAACAAACTACATGATTTTCTAGTTAATGTAGTTCATTTTTAAAAAATACCATTGAAGGATTTGCATCTTAATTACTGAAGTTAATTTTGAGTTAAGTCTTTTAATTATGTTTAAATACAATGTGACTCAAAATATTAACTACTATTGACAACTGGAGACAAAAAAAAGTTGGATAAATTTCAGAAAAAAACAGAGATAAAAGTAATGTTTCAAATTGTAGTATAATTTTCTATTGATATATTTTTTAAGAATTTTTGGGGTCATACTAAAAGGCAGGACGGGCAGAAAAGGCAGAAAAGGCAGAATTTCATTATTTCTGGGCAGGTAGCGATATTTTTGGGCAGGTAAGGGTAATCGATGGTAGGTGGGGGTACTCCCTACTAATCTAGACCATTACCTGCCCGGAAAAAAAATTTCCGGAATTTTAAGAAATTTTTGAATTTTTTTGTATAGGGCAGAATGGGCAGAATTTCATTATTTCTGGGCAGGTAGCGATATTTTTGGGCAGGTAAGGGTAATCGAGGGTAGGTGGGGGTACTCCCTACTAATCTAGACCATTACCTGCCCGGAAAAAAAATTTCCGGAATTTTAAGAAATTTTTGAATTTTTTTACATAGGGCAGAATGGGCAGAATTTCATTATTTCTGGGCAGGTAGCGATATTTTTGGGCAGGTAAGGGTAATCGAGGGTAGGTGGGGGTACTCCCTACTAATCTAGACCATTACCTGCCCGGAAAAAAAATTTCCGGAATTTTAAGAAATTTTTGAATTTTTTTACATAGGGCAGAATGGGCAGAATTTCATTATTTCTGGGCAGGTAGCGATATTTTTGGGCAGGTAAGGGTAATCGAGGGTAGGTGGGGGTACTCCCTACTAATCTAGACCATTACCTGCCCGGAAAAAAAATTTCCGGAATTTTAAGAAATTTTTGAATTTTTTTGTATAGGGCAGAATGGGCAGAATTTCATTATTTCTGGGCAGGTAGCGATATTTTTGGGCAGGTAAGGGTAATCGATGGTAGGTGGGGGTACTCCTTACTAATCTAGACCATTACCTGCCCGGAAAAAAAATTTCCGGAATTTTAAGAAATTTTTGAATTTTTTTGTATAGGGCAGAATGGGCAGAATTTCATTATTTCTGGGCAGGTAGCGATATTTTTGGGCAGGTAAGGGTAATCGAGGGTAGGTGGGGGTACTCCCTACTAATCTAGACCATTACCTGCCCGGAAAAAAAATTTCCGGAATTTTAAGAAATTTTTGAATTTTTTTACATAGGGCAGAATGGGCAGAATTTCATTATTTCTGGGCAGGTAGCGATATTTTTGGGCAGGTAAGGGTAATCGAGGGTAGGTGGGGGTACTCCCTACTAATCTAGACCATTACCTGCCCGGAAAAAAAATTTCCGGAATTTTAAGAAATTTTTGAATTTTTTTGTATAGGGCAGAATGGGCAGAATTTCATTATTTCTGGGCAGGTAGCGATATTTTTGGGCAGGTAAGGGTAATCGATGGTAGGTGGGGGTACTCCCTACTAATCTAGACCATTACCTGCCCGGAAAAAAAATTTCCGGAATTTTAAGAAATTTTTGAATTTTTTTGTATAGGGCAGAATGGGCAGAATTTCATTATTTCTGGGCAGGTAGCGATATTTTTGGGCAGGTAAGGGTAATCGAGGGTAGGTGGGGGTACTCCCTACTAATCTAGACCATTACCTGCCCGGAAAAAAAATTTCCGGAATTTTAAGAAATTTTTGAATTTTTTTGTATAGGGCAGAATGGGCAGAATTTCATTATTTCTGGGCAGGTAGCGATATTTTTGGGCAGGTAAGGGTAATCGATGGTAGGTGGGGGTACTCCCTACTAATCTAGACCATTACCTGCCCGGAAAAAAAATTTCCGGAATTTTAAGAAATTTTTGAATTTTTTTATATAGGGCAGAATGGGCAGAATTTCATTATTTCTGGGCAGGTAGCGATATTTTTGGGCAGGTAAGGGTAATCGAGGGTAGGTGGGGGTACTCCCTACTAATCTAGACCATTACCTGCCCGGAAAAAAAATTTCCGGAATTTTAAGAAATTTTTGAATTTTTTTGTATAGGGCAGAATGGGCAGAATTTCATTATTTCCGGGCAGGTAGCGATATTTTTGGGCAGGTAAGGGTAATCGAGGGTAGGTGGGGGTACTCCCTACTAATCTAGACCATTACCTGCCCGGAAAAAAAATTTCCGGAATTTTAAGAAATTTTTGAATTTTTTTATATAGGGCAGAATGGGCAGAATTTCATTATTTCTGGGCAGGTAGCGATATTTTTGGGCAGGTAAGGGTAATCGAGGGTAGGTGGGGGTACTCCCTACTAATCTAGACCATTACCTGCCCGGAAAAAAAATTTCCGGAATTTTAAGAAATTTTTGAATTTTTTTATATAGGGCAGAATGGGCAGAATTTCATTATTTCTGGGCAGGTAGCGATATTTTTGGGCAGGTAAGGGTAATCGATGGTAGGTGGGGGTACTCCCTACTAATCTAGACCATTACCTGCCCGGAAAAAAAATTTCCGGAATTTTAAGAAATTTTTGAATTTTTTTATATAGGGCAGAATGGGCAGAATTTCATTATTTCTGGGCAGGTAGCGATATTTTTGGGCAGGTAAGGGTAATCGAGGGTAGGTGGGGGTACTCCCTACTAATCTAGACCATTACCTGCCCGGAAAAAAAATTTCCGGAATTTTAAGAAATTTTTGAATTTTTTTGTATAGGGCAGAATGGGCAGAATTTCATTATTTCCGGGCAGGTAGCGATATTTTTGGGCAGGTAAGGGTAATCGAGGGTAGGTGGGGGTACTCCCTACTAATCTAGACCATTACCTGCCCGGAAAAAAAATTTCCGGAATTTTAAGAAATTTTTGAATTTTTTTATATAGGGCAGAATGGGCAGAATTTCATTATTTCTGGGCAGGTAGCGATATTTTTGGGCAGGTAAGGGTAATCGAGGGTAGGTGGGGGTACTCCCTACTAATCTAGACCATTACCTGCCCGGAAAAAAAATTTCCGGAATTTTAAGAAATTTTTGAATTTTTTTATATAGGGCAGAATGGGCAGAATTTCATTATTTCTGGGCAGGTAGCGATATTTTTGGGCAGGTAAGGGTAATCGAGGGTAGGTGGGGGTACTCCCTACTAATCTAGACCATTACCTGCCCGGAAAAAAAATTTCCGGAATTTTAAGAAATTTTTGAATTTTTTTGTATAGGGCAGAATGGGCAGAATTTCATTATTTCCGGGCAGGTAGCGATATTTTTGGGCAGGTAAGGGTAATCGAGGGTAGGTGGGGGTACTCCCTACTAATCTAGACCATTACCTGCCCGGAAAAAAAATTTCCGGAATTTTAAGAAATTTTTGAATTTTTTTATATAGGGCAGAATGGGCAGAATTTCATTATTTCTGGGCAGGTAGCGATATTTTTGGGCAGGTAAGGGTAATCGAGGGTAGTTGGGGGTACTCCCTACTAATCTAGACCATTACCTGCCCGGAAAAAAAATTTCTGGAATTTTAAGAAATTTTTGAATTTTTTTGTATAGGGCAGAATGGGCAGAATTTCATTATTTCCGGGCAGGTAGCGATATTTTTGGGCAGGTAAGGGTAATCGAGGGTAGGTGGGGGTACTCCCTACTAATCTAGACCATTACCTGCCCGGAAAAAAAATTTCCGGAATTTTAAGAAATTTTTGAATTTTTTTATATAGGGCAGAATGGGCAGAATTTCATTATTTCTGGGCAGGTAGCGATATTTTTGGGCAGGTAAGGGTAATCGAGGGTAGGTGGGGGTACTCCCTACTAATCTAGACCATTACCTGCCCGGAAAAAAAATTTCCGGAATTTTAAGAAATTTTTGAATTTTTTTGTATAGGGCAGAATGGGCAGAATTTCATTATTTCCGGGCAGGTAGCGATATTTTTGGGCAGGTAAGGGTAATCGAGGGTAGGTGGGGGTACTCCCTACTAATCTAGACCATTACCTGCCCGGAAAAAAAATTTCCGGAATTTTAAGAAATTTTTGAATTTTTTTATATAGGGCAGAATGGGCAGAATTTCATTATTTCTGGGCAGGTAGCGATATTTTTGGGCAGGTAAGGGTAATCGAGGGTAGGTGGGGGTACTCCCTACTAATCTAGACCATTACCTGCCCGGAAAAAAAATTTCCGGAATTTTAAGAAATTTTTGAATTTTTTTGTATAGGGCAGAATGGGCAGAATTTCATTATTTCCGGGCAGGTAGCGATATTTTTGGGCAGGTAAGGGTAATCGAGGGTAGGTGGGGGTACTCCCTACTAATCTAGACCATTACCTGCCCGGAAAAAAAAATTCCGGAATTTTAAGAAATTTTTGAATTTTTTTGTATTGGGCAGAATTTCATTATTTCTGGGCAGGTAGCGATATTTTTGGGCAGGTAAGGGTAATCGAGGGTAGGTGGGGGTACTGCCTACTAATCTAGACCATTACCTGCCCGGAAAAGAAATTTCCGAAATTTTAAAAAAAATTTGAAATTTTTTGTAAAGGGCAGAATGGGCAGAATTTCATTATTTCCGGGCAGGTAGCGATATTTTTGGGCAGGTAAGGATAAACGAGGGTAGGTGGGGGTACTCCCTACTAATCTAGACCATTACCTGCCCGGAAAAAAAATTTCCGGAATTTTAAGAAATTTTTGAATTTTTTTGTATAGGGCAGAATGGGCAGAATTTCATTATTTCCGGGCAGGTAGCGATATTTTTGGGCAGGTAAGGGTAAACGAGGGTAGGTGGGGGTACTCCCTACTAATCTAGACCATTACCTGCCCGGAAAAAAAATTTCCGGAATTTTAAGAAATTTTTGAATTTTTTTGTATAGGGCAGAATGGGCAGAATTTCATTATTTCCGGGCAGGTAGCGATATTTTTGGGCAGGTAAGGGTAATCGAGGGTAGGTGGGGGTACTCCCTACTAATCTAGACCATTACCTGCCCGGAAAAAAAATTTCCGGAATTTTAAGAAATTTTTGAATTTTTTTATATAGGGCAGAATGGGCAGAATTTCATTATTTCTGGGCAGGTAGCGATATTTTTGGGCAGGTAAGGGTAATCGAGGGTAGGTGGGGGTACTCCCTACTAATCTAGACCATTACCTGCCCGGAAAAAAAATTTCCGGAATTTTAAGAAATTTTTGAATTTTTTTATATAGGGCAGAATGGGCAGAATTTCATTATTTCCGGGCAGGTAGCGATATTTTTGGGCAGGTAAGGGTAATCGAGGGTAGGTGGGGGTACTCCCTACTAATCTAGACCATTACCTGCCCGGAAAAAAAATTTCCGGAATTTTAAGAAATTTTTGAATTTTTTTATATAGGGCAGAATGGGCAGAATTTCATTATTTCCGGGCAGGTAGCGATATTTTTGGGCAGGTAAGGGTAATCGAGGGTAGGTGGGGGTACTCCCTACTAATCTAGACCATTACCTGCCCGGAAAAAAAATTTCCGGAATTTTAAGAAATTTTTGAATTTTTTTATATAGGGCAGAATGGGCAGAATTTCATTATTTCTGGGCAGGTAGCGATATTTTTGGGCAGGTAAGGGTAATCGAGGGTAGGTGGGGGTACTCCCTACTAATCTAGACCATTACCTGCCCGGAAAAAAAATTTCCGGAATTTTAAGAAATTTTTGAATTTTTTTATATAGGGCAGAATGGGCAGAATTTCATTATTTCTGGGCAGGTAGCGATATTTTTGGGCAGGTAAGGGTAATCGAGGGTAGGTGGGGGTACTCCCTACTAATCTAGACCATTACCTGCCCGGAAAAAAAATTTCCGGAATTTTAAGAAATTTTTGAATTTTTTTGTATAGGGCAGAATGGGCAGAATTTCATTATTTCCGGGCAGGTAGCGATATTTTTGGGCAGGTAAGGGTAATCGAGGGTAGGTGGGGGTACTCCCTACTAATCTAGACCATTACCTGCCCGGAAAAAAAAATTCCGGAATTTTAAGAAATTTTTGAATTTTTTTGTATTGGGCAGAATTTCATTATTTCTGGGCAGGTAGCGATATTTTTGGGCAGGTAAGGGTAATCGAGGGTAGGTGGGGGTACTGCCTACTAATCTAGACCATTACCTGCCCGGAAAAGAAATTTCCGAAATTTTAAAAAAAATTTGAAATTTTTTGTAAAGGGCAGAATGGGCAGAATTTCATTATTTCCGGGCAGGTAGCGATATTTTTGGGCAGGTAAGGATAAACGAGGGTAGGTGGGGGTACTCCCTACTAATCTAGACCATTACCTGCCCGGAAAAAAAATTTCCGGAATTTTAAGAAATTTTTGAATTTTTTTGTATAGGGCAGAATGGGCAGAATTTCATTATTTCCGGGCAGGTAGCGATATTTTTGGGCAGGTAAGGGTAAACGAGGGTAGGTGGGGGTACTCCCTACTAATCTAGACCATTACCTGCCCGGAAAAAAAATTTCCGGAATTTTAAGAAATTTTTGAATTTTTTTGTATAGGGCAGAATGGGCAGAATTTCATTATTTCCGGGCAGGTAGCGATATTTTTGGGCAGGTAAGGGTAATCGAGGGTAGGTGGGGGTACTCCCTACTAATCTAGACCATTACCTGCCCGGAAAAAAAATTTCCGGAATTTTAAGAAATTTTTGAATTTTTTTATATAGGGCAGAATGGGCAGAATTTCATTATTTCTGGGCAGGTAGCGATATTTTTGGGCAGGTAAGGGTAATCGAGGGTAGGTGGGGGTACTCCCTACTAATCTAGACCATTACCTGCCCGGAAAAAAAATTTCCGGAATTTTAAGAAATTTTTGAATTTTTTTATATAGGGCAGAATGGGCAGAATTTCATTATTTCCGGGCAGGTAGCGATATTTTTGGGCAGGTAAGGGTAATCGAGGGTAGGTGGGGGTACTCCCTACTAATCTAGACCATTACCTGCCCGGAAAAAAAATTTCCGGAATTTTAAGAAATTTTTGAATTTTTTTATATAGGGCAGAATGGGCAGAATTTCATTATTTCCGGGCAGGTAGCGATATTTTTGGGCAGGTAAGGGTAATCGAGGGTAGGTGGGGGTACTCCCTACTAATCTAGACCATTACCTGCCCGGAAAAAAAATTTCCGGAATTTTAAGAAATTTTTGAATTTTTTTATATAGGGCAGAATGGGCAGAATTTCATTATTTCTGGGCAGGTAGCGATATTTTTGGGCAGGTAAGGGTAATCGAGGGTAGGTGGGGGTACTCCCTACTAATCTAGACCATTACCTGCCCGGAAAAAAAATTTCCGGAATTTTAAGAAATTTTTGAATTTTTTTATATAGGGCAGAATGGGCAGAATTTCATTATTTCCGGGCAGGTAGCGATATTTTTGGGCAGGTAAGGGTAATCGAGGGTAGGTGGGGGTACTCCCTACTAATCTAGACCATTACCTGCCCGGAAAAAAAAATTCCGGAATTTTAAGAAATTTTTGAATTTTTTTGTATTGGGCAGAATTTCATTATTTCTGGGCAGGTAGCGATATTTTTGGGCAGGTAAGGGTAATCGAGGGTAGGTGGGGGTACTGCCTACTAATCTAGACCATTACCTGCCCGGAAAAGAAATTTCCGAAATTTTAAAAAAAATTTGAAATTTTTTGTAAAGGGCAGAATGGGCAGAATTTCATTATTTCCGGGCAGGTAGCGATATTTTTGGGCAGGCAAGGATAAACGAGGGTAGGTGGGGGTACTCCCTACTAATCTAGACCATTACCTGCCCGGAAAAAAAATTTCCGGAATTTTAAGAAATTTTTGAATTTTTTTGTATAGGGCAGAATGGGCAGAATTTCATTATTTCCGGGCAGGTAGCGATATTTTTGGGCAGGTAAGGGTAATCGAGGGTAGGTGGGGGTACTCCCTACTAATCTAGACCATTACCTGCCCGGAAAAAAAAATTCCGGAATTTTAAGAAATTTTTGAATTTTTTTGTATAGGGCAGAATGGGCAGAATTTCATTATTTCCGGGCAGGTAGCGATATTTTTGGGCAGGTAAGGGTAATCGAGGGTAGGTGGGGGTACTCCCTACTAATCTAGACCATTACCTGCCCGGAAAAAAAAATTCCGGAATTTTAAGAAATTTTTGAATTTTTTTGTATTGGGCAGAATGGGCAGAATTTCATTATTTCTGGGCAGGTAGCGATATTTTTGGGCAGGTAAGGGTAATCGAGGGTAGGTGGGGGTACTGCCTACTAATCTAGACCATTACCTGCCCGGAAAAGAAATTTCCGAAATTTTAAAAAAAATTTGAAATTTTTTGTAAAGGGCAGAATGGGCAGAATTTCATTATTTCCGGGCAGGTAGCGATATTTTTGGGCAGGTAAGGGTAAACGAGGGTAGGTGGGGGTACTCCCTACTAATCTAGACCATTACCTGCCCGGAAAAAAAAATTCCGGAATTTTAAGAAATTTTTGAATTTTTTTGTATTGGGCAGAATGGGCAGAATTTCATTATTTCTGGGCAGGTAGCGATATTTTTGGGCAGGTAAGGGTAATCGAGGGTAGGTGGGGGTACTCCCTACTAATTTAGACCATTACCTGCCCGGAAAAAAAATTTCCGGAATTTTAAGAAATTTTTGAATTTTTTTGTATAGGGCAGAATGGGCAGAATTTCATTATATCTGGGCAGGTCGCGATATTTTTGGGCAGGTAAGGTTATTCGAGGGTAGGTGGGGTACTCCCTACTAAAATCAACCATTACCATCCCGGAAAAAAAATTTCCGGAATTTTAAAAAAATTTTGAAATTTTTTGTATATTGAAGAATGGGCAGAATTTCATTATACCTGGGCGTGTCACTGTCTAATTAGAAAAAAAAAAGAATCATTATATATATATTAAGCCAGGTCTGTGTATGTATGTGTGTGTGTGTGTGTGTGGAGTAACACTGTACAAAACCCTTGAAGCACATCGGAATTTATATAAATTTAAATAAATAAAGAAATGAACAGCTTTTTTTTTCTCAAGGTCAACTATATGTTGCACCCTCCCCATCCAAGAACCCCATGATATTAAATTGGAGACGGGAAAAAATTGGAAAGTGTAGAAGGGGGAGAGAAATGTGGATGGTTGAAAAAAAGTGGGAGGGGGTGGCTGAAATTGAAATGAAAGGAGTAAAAAAAGGAACAAATGACGCGCATGAGCACACCAGAGAAAATGAAAAGCTCATTTTCTCTTTCAAATATAAAAAGGGCCCTCCCCTTTTTATAGTAGATAATCGTAGCAAAATGAAACTAGAATTTATCACAGGTAATTGTGCCCAGCATTAGAATTTCTTTTGCTCAGCTGTTTTATGAACGTCATCAATTTCTAATTGGTTTGTTACTTGGTCTGACGTCATAAAAGGGCGGAGGAAAAGAAATTCTAAGACAGGACACAATTGCCTGTGAATTTGGCTCACATCATTTATGACGGGTAACCCCACTAGTATTGAAATATAACTTCTATGTGTGGGAGTGGGACTTTATGTTACAACCGCCACTCAGCCAATGATTGGACCGATAGAAAAGGAAGTCTTCAGCAGCCACGTGTAAGACGACACAACAACACTATTTTCTACCTCTAGACTCCTGAGGTACCGACCCTTGTGTCCCTGGTGGTTAAGTATACAACACAGGAGCCAATCGACCGAAAGACTTACTCATCAACATTCAATTGACACTGTCAAATAGCTACCAGAGATCTCTCTGTGGGGAACGCGGTAACGCGATTGTTACAAAACAGTGGAGGTGCGGGGTACCTCGCCAAAGATCAAGTAGAAAATAACAGATGGCGGAGCTACACCAGGGAAAAAGGGAAGAAAGGCAGACCCAAGTCGAAGTCCAAGACGCCGAGGCAAAATGATATGGTATGAAGCCCAACAACCATCAGGATTGATGCAACTCCGGAGCGGGCGTGAGGTAAGCACAATTCAGCATCATACGGTAATTCAAGAATTGAACACCGAAGTGGAGCCCTCATCGGCCCACGCTGAATAGCCAAGATCGACTCATGTGTTTCAAACGCCATGCATAGTAAAGAAGAGTGGAGGAATCCAGAAGGGCCACCTCCCCGAGACTCCTATACTACCGAGAGAAGACCCGGACTAGCTGGAGGATGAAAGTTTGATCAGTGACCTCATCGTGGAAGAATTGGATCGAATCCAATCATGAATCATCGGACCTGTGAGGAGTTGGATAGAAAGTATCGTAGCTTACATCCACTCTGATGTGGACATTCAAGGGGACTACATCTGTCTATACCTTTCTGGAAGACTATGAAGAGATCGCAGATCTCGAAGACTAGTAACGTCTATAAAACCTACTTCTTGAGGAAAGCAGTAGAAGGGTACATAGTGTTGGCTCTCCAACCTCTATAAGGAGAATAGAGGGAAGATGATGTGGGACTTCATCCGGAGAGTTGATTGATCAATTTGGACGATGAGATGAATTGATCCGACTAAAGCTGAAGCTGGACACCATGCTCCAAAGGAAAGAAGAGGACTCCAGTCAGTTTCTGAGTCGCTACATCGATCTGAGCAAGAAGGTGTTACCTGGAGTGATGGACAAGTACCGAATTGTAGAACTTCGGAATAAGCTTCATCCTACCATACGCAATGCTGTACAATCTGCACCAGGTGCAGATCTTAAATTGTACACGACATATGTGAAGGATACTGAAGAAGTCTTGATGTTGCAGGGATTATGGGTAATCGAGAGAACCACGGGTCCACAACTAATGGCTCAGGTCTCCCAAACATCCCAGAAAACAAGTCAACATCAAAATGCGAAAACGACACAATCCGCAATGGACGGAGGCCACACATATGCTGTCATTGCTCAGAATCAAGCAAACCCACCAGACAATCCGACTTCATCAACTCTTAATGACCAACAGCAACCAAAAACCATTCAGAATTCAAATCAGCAACAGAGTCAGTACCGGAACCAAAGATATCTGCAACAAAAGAAGAACTTCAATGGCCAGAATACGCAAAGGAACAAACCTTTGAGAGATCTCAGCACAGTTGAATGTTTTTACTGTTATGAGAAAGGACATTTGGCATACAACTGCCCGAAGAAAGGAGCGGATGGAACCGTCGGAATAGTTCATAATGGAATGACCACTGGGAAAAATGGTCAAAGATATTTTGTTGTCAGCGAGAATGGGCAGAAGATGTATTTTTGAGAAGAGAGCCCAGCTGATTTAAACTAAAAAGGGTGGCAGTAAAGAGAGGCCTACCGCCCTTTCAAGATGGAAAACCCTCTGGAAAACAACAAAATTGCAATGAAACAGGGATCGGCCATTCTCGAAACAGCGTGAATGAATCTTTGTTCGGGGTGATATGGTCGTGTCTAAAGTAACTAATGATTCTATAACTGGACCAACTGCAGGAGCACCAAAGAGACCATGTGATTTGGACTCTCAAGGACTCCTTGAGCAGATGTCGGAGTTGATAGTCGCCATTACAAATGAAAACGACATCAAAATTCAAAAAGATCATCTGCGAAGAAGCTGAAGAAGGAGACTGGTCGAATGGGAGAAACTATTAAGATGTTTCCAAATCCCATCATCTGGTCGACTACAAAAGCTATGTCAATTTACGCGAATAGTTTGGCGGAAGCACAAAGAATTGTATGAGCCATGGAAACTGGAGTTCATCAAGACAGAATTGAGGGGAAAGGCCCAACAGAATTCTGCCGTGTATCTACCGAGGGTAAGCTACGTAACTCGTGAGACTGCTCAAGATGTAACTGCCAATGAGTAAGGCTAAATGTAGTGCCATGGAATCTAAGAACACTATCGTAAATGCAGCTATAAGTACGAGAGATGATACCAGCAAGATGATTGAATCTGTCGGAGTAAGTGATTTGTTGAGGAGCAGAGCATGTTGTCGAAAGTGTGTTGAAACCGCCGTGGACAACATCCTCACCTCATGTGAACTCATCGAGGTAGGTGATACTAAGCCCGATGAGAGTGTTGCCAAGATCACCATTCGGGTTGATGGCACACCTGTGAGATTTTGGCAGATAATGGAACTGGTTACACTATCTTGTCAGGCACAATGGCTAGAGAGTACGGATTCCGTTACGAATCCATTCGATCACCTCCTGCACTCGGGGGAAGTTGGAGGCATACCAATTAAAGTACTTGGTCAGATGTGGCCTATGTTTGTATTAAATGGAAAGCAAGTAACTGCAAGGATGCTCATTGAGGAAAAACGAGAAGCACTGCTGGGAAATGACCTCGGAGCTGCATTTTATTTGATCGTTTCCATGAAAACCTCCAAGATGTACTTCGCTAATGAGATGTTCTACAAAAGAACACGTAGTTTATTGAAGAAAGGAAGTGCTCGTAACAGCCTTCCTTGGGATTTCTTCAGAGATATAGAGGAGGGAAGATGTGCTCGTAACAGCCATCTGGAGAACTCCTATGCCGACAGAACCAAGGAGGAGAGCCGAGTAATAGCTCAAGGCAGGATCACGTTGAATCCGGGCCAATCTTTGAACCTCAAGGTGTCTGCTGGGCGTATTATTGCGGAAAATGAGATCCTCATGATTGAAACAAATGATAGTCTCTTTAATAGAAAAGGCGTCGTTGTGGCCAGCAGTGTGCTACAAGGTGATGGAACATCACAACTGGAAGTCCAACTCCTGAATACCACACTAGAGTCCGTGGGGATTGGAGACCGTGAGACTATTGGACACTTCGAACTTCTGGAGGAAACAGAAGAAGAGCAAGCCTGCAAAGTCTCCAAGGAGCAAGACTTTAGAAACATAACGGAAGCGCCCATCCGGAATTGACAGATGCACAAAGAGAAGAGTTGATGACCTTACTAAAGAAGTTCCAACCGATCTTTGCCTTTTCATCTATGGACCTAGGAGCGACAAATTTGACTAAACACAAGATTGAAACTGGAAATAATCTACTTGTTAGAGACACATTACGAAGATGCGGAGCTGGATAATGCATCGTAATTGATGAGACACTGGAGGAGATGAAGAAATCTGGGGTTGTACAGCCATCGAAATTGCCATATGCATCTCCCATCGTCCTTGTCAAGAAAAAGGATAGATCCTACCGTTTCTGTGTTGATTATCGAAAGTTAAATGTGATAACAAAGGCAGACACTTATCCATTGCCATGAATTGATGACGCAGTAGACTCCATGAGAGGAGCATGCTACTTCGTGACATTGGATGTGAAGAGTGGATATTGGCAATTTGAGATGGAGGACAGCAACATCGAGAAAAAAGACCGCTTTTACATCTCATCGAGGATTGTTCGAGTTCATAAAAATGCCTTTCAACTTCAAAATGCTTCTGCCACTATGCAACATGCATTGGACATCCTACTTGCAGGGCACAAATGGGAAACATGCCTGGTCTACCTTGATAATATCGTAGTGTTTGGAAGGACATTCGAGGAATTTTCGGAAAGATTAAGAACGATCTTGGACCTGCTGAGGACAGCAAACCTGAAGTTGCATCCAGTAAAATGCTTTTTTGGTTTCCAAGAAGTAAAGTATTTGGGACACCTGATCTCGCCTGATGGAATTCGGCCAGATCCAGATAAGGTTGTTGCCATTAAGAACTTCCCAGTTCCTGGCAATGTAACTGCAATCCAGAGTTCCTTAGGATTGGCAGGTTATTATCGAAAGCATGTACCTGGATTTGCCAACATAGCTAAACTAATGTCAGACCTTACGGGCAGGGATATACCGTTTGAATGGTCAGTTGACTGCGAGAATGCGTTCCCCACTTTGATGAGTATGTTGTCAAAGGCTCCATTAGTCGCTGTTTATGATCACAAGGCTGCAATATTTATGCATACTGATGCCTGTGGATATGGGATTGGAGTCATGCTGTACCAAAAGTCAGAAGACAAACGAAGAAAGGAGATCATCGGATGTGTCTCCAGAGTTCTATGGGATGCTGAAAAGAACTACTCTACGACGGATAAAGAGTGCCTAGCAGTGATCTATGGAGTTACTAAGTTCCGGTCGTACCTGTTTCAGAAACCCTTTACAATTGTGACCGATCACCATGCATTATGTTACGTGAAGACTGACTACAAGATCATCTACAAGGAGGGGAAACTTCATATCAAAGCTGATTGTCTTTCGCGATATCGAGCAGGAGTGCCTGTTAACTGGAAGGCAATTCCCGAAACTGAAGACCTGGATGATAGCGTGATCTTTGATGTGACCTTACAATGGGATTGGAGGGAAGAACAAAAATTGGACAAAAGAATTATGAAGATTCGTGAAGAGTTACGTACACAGCCGGAGTCACCTCTTCATATGTTGTTCTGTGATTACGACAACATTTTGTTCACTTGTGTGTTCCATGGAAGTTCCATGATCACATTCGTGAACGTGGTTCCAAAACATCTCACCCCAGAAGTAATGAGATTATGTCATGACGAGCCAGATGCTGGTCATGAAGGACAAACCAAGACCTGGGATCGAGCCAGGCAGAGATTTTATTGGAATAACATGAAACACGACATTTTCGAATATGTCAGGTCATGTGAGATTTGTCAGCTACACAAGTTGGGAAGGGGAAACCTGTAGGGTTCTTTCAAGAGATACCCATTGGAAAACCTTGTGAATGCTGGGGAATAGATTTTATTGGACCATTAGTACCATCCATTGGAGAGACTAAGCACATCTTGTTGGCGGCCGACTATGCCACTAGGTATTGTGTTTCTAAAGCAGTTAAAAGCACAACCGCACTAATCGTTATCCATTTCCTAACTAAAGATGTAAGAAGAATCTTTGGGAGACCCAAGAAACTAATTTCGGACAAAGGAATGCCATTTGTTGCTGGAAACACTCAGATTTCTTGAAAGAAAATGAGATTGAACACAAAACCACAACAGTGTATCATCCTCAAAGTAATGGTCTTACCGAACGAACAAATAAAAGCATCATTCAGACTATGAAGAAGTATCTGACTCCTGCCAAGAACCAAACTGATTGGGCGATGAAGCTAGATGAAGTCTTGGAATCGTACAACTCGTCTGTACATTCATCTACGAAGTTTACACCGCATACTCATGTTTGGACGGGAGCCTAGAACCAAAGTTGACACCTTAGTTCCAGAACGACTAACAATCGTGGATAACAAGGCAGGAAACCTCGTGGACGTTCAACAACAGGTGAAGGAATGCCAAGAAGAACTAAGAGCAGCTACAGCAAACCTGAAAGCAGCACATGATCACCGAAAGAAATACTACGACCAAAAGCACAAGAAACCTTATGAGTATTAAATTGGTCAGAAAGTACTTGTACAAGACATGTGAATCAGGCCTGGCCAGAACAAGAAGTTCTTAACAAAATGGAGACAGGGATATACAATTGTCGCAAAGGTATTGGACACTACCGATTATCATAGGAAAATCGAGCTGGAAGATTAGTGGAAGACTCTGTGAATGTTGTAAACCCGAGACACCCTGGAGTCCATAGGTAACTCGTTCATCGAAGAATCCGAATCGGAACCTGAAAAAGAAAAAAATATGACAGCATTTGTCAAGAAGAAAAACTCACCTTCCCATAAGAAGAAATGTTGTGGACACTGCATATGCCAAAATGCTTGGATTGAATCATCTGAGGATGAAGAAGAAATTGAAATATTCAAGAAAGAAATCCAAAAGCATTCCGACCGTAACGTTGAAATTAGAAGAAAAATGGCAGCAGACAATAACCAGCAGCAATTCTCATACTTTCCTGGCGAAGATGCAATGAAATTCACCAGAGAATACGGTGACAAGCCGAATTACACCATTGAAACCATTGGATTTATTGAAGAAATCGGTGAAATTCTGGAAGAAACAATGAAAATTGATGGAAAAGACGCAAAATCCATGAAGCAATTTCAAATTGAGCTAAAAGACGTGCAAATTATCGATGAAACAACAAAAATAGACGATAACATCGATGCTAGTGATGCCACAGAAGGAAATGACTTCCCAAATGAGGAAGTAAACAGGGAGCGGTCAGTGATGCTAATGCTCATGAGAGAAACACGTGGGCGGAGGAATACAATTAGTGAAATGACCACTAGCCTCGCACCACTCTGGAACCGGGTCCTATTGTTTTATGTTCTTCATCACTGACAACTTTGCCCATGTGTTGTGCACATGTATCGGCACTATTTTTTGGCATCTTTGTGGTATCAAAACAGTTTTTACCGTTATCAGCCATATTTTGAGAGAACTGTTTTCATCGCTGAAAATTCTGGAAGTTTTGCCAAGTTTATTGCGAAAAGCATCGAAAGTTTTGATATAACTGTGACTAAAAGCAGAGGAAAAAGAAGATCTCATCAAAAGGAAAGGATTGGACTTAACATCTCCAAAAGATTTGAACGAAAAGAGGTAAAAAGGGGACGAAATAAGAAGCAATATTTTGGTCTCCGAAATCTTAACCCTTTTTCTATTTTTAAAGTTGTAATGGCGTCTTCTGATATGGGAAAGAACTGGTATGTGGCCACTACCAGGTAGGGTGGGGGTCATGGTGTCCGTGGACCCGCCTTGTCAGGTCATGGTCACTAAGAGAGAGGGTTCAAGAGAGCGAGAACTGAGCCCTGCTCTATTGTGCCGATACCAGGCGGATCAAAGATGGTGTTTGAGACTGCAGCAGGCAGTGGCCCTGGAAAACAAAATAGCGCAAGGCCTGTGGGAGTATAAGATTATCCCCAAGCCATCAAAGAGGTCCACGAAGCGCCAGTCCAAGAAGATTTTGAAGGGGTTCGTTGGCGCTGGCCAACCTAACTTCTATAAGGCAATCAAACCTGGAAAGTTCGCTCCCAGAGGGTTGGAGCCCCGAAACTGAGGGAAGGGTGAAGCCGCTGATGCCACTGAAAATTGGACTCCAGAAATGCAGATTGAGAACAAAACCGAAGAAATCGTCCACCCGTTCCTCACCGTACCATCGATGACATCTGGACCAAAGAAGGCAATTATGTACCAAAAAGCCAAGCCTTGAAGGATGCAGAGAGGGCTTACATCGAGCTCGTCGAGCCAGCAGCCGCCAAAGTCAAGATCGCGGTACCCACTTTGAAACGACCACTGCCGCTCTCCAGCCTTTTAACAGCTGCGACAGCACCAACTGAAATCCTGCCAAAGAAGCATAATAAACCAAGCAAATGCCATCTAGAGGCCCAGGGCAAACGTGAGAAAGGGCTCACGGACTCCACTGTGGCCCACCTCACCCAACGAAGCATTTTAGATAATGTTAACAAGAGACCCATCATCACCATCACCGGAGACCTGGAACCTAACCCAGAGAACAAAAACGTCTTGTATATTGATGCTGGGAGATCAATCTCATGGAAGAGGAGGTTCCGATGATGACGAAGAAATTCACGATGTTGAAAACTGTTGCGAATGAAACCAGCCAAGAAACCGAAGATCCCAGAGATCGGTATAATGGGCAGCTTAAGCAACTAATCGATTTGGCTGTTGCATACTATTTTCAGGGGCTGGCCCTGATTGATAATGTTTTCGAGTCATCTGGACAGGATTCATACTCCCAAGGACACTGGAAGATCGGACCTCACAGAAGACCTGTTGGTCCGCGGAGTTCGGCGCTGGAGGCAGCCAAGGCCTCTCGTCGAGCGAAACCGGCCCAACAGAGGTGTGAGAACCCAGTTAAGGTCCGAAGTACGACGCTTTTTCCATAAAGTGCCAGGGGACAGCGTCACCTTAAGAGACATCTGCCCAAGGGACCAGGGACTCGTCTACGAAGATAACCAAAAGATTGTAGCACCAGAGACTACAGCCAGGAGAGATTCCGAAACTCCTGGGAGTCCTGGGGCTTCGGAACTGTCTCCTGTACCATCGGAGATCAAAGTCTTGAAGAACGAGGTCACAACAAAGATAGCAGTTGAAGAGGGACTAGCGAAGGAAACGGGTGCCATCAAAAAGAAAAGGCTGGTCAAAGAACGTCTGGGGTTGCCATCGGGGACTCCCACGGTCTCCTTGGAGGTCCCTGATGGTAAACCCATCACCCATCCTCATTGATGTACAAGAAGCAACGAAACGATCTTGAACAATCTCTGTTCATTGGCAACGTAAAAGGACACCACGCCACCAACTCTACCTCGGTCTATTTGAATGGGACGAGACCCCGCCGAGAAACAGAGTGCCGAGAGGGCCGAAGTCCCTCCTCATTGCATTGGTAGTACACAGTGTGTCATCCATCCTCATCGTCAACCAGGAGTCGCGAGATGTCATGGTCTTCTTCTACGAAGACGAATTCAAGTTAGAAAATACCGATGAAAGGATTCAGCAATGGATTCGCTCCTTTCTTTGATGGAGTCCGAAGACAAAGAAGTACATCGTAGGCCGCCCAGTCCGGGCACCTCACTTTCATGATGACCGGCAACACCTGCTTTTTGATGCTGCAATGAGCTATGCAGAAGGGCGAAAAAGCTACCACCACTACAAAGGATCGACCAAAGCCGCCATCCATCTGGACAAAAAACTGTCCAGCAGTCCCGAGAGTCCCGTCATCGTATGGGCCAGTGCAGATTACTAGGCCTGCAAGACATGGACTGTTTGTTTTGAGTATTTTTACGTATACTTTTGTGGTTTTCGCACTCGTTTCAAATTTTTGTATTTTATACCTGTCCTTTTTATGCACGTTTTTGCATCATTTACATAGATCATTGTCTACTTTAGATTATTCATTTTATATGTATTTCTAGGCCGTTGCCGCGTTTTATACGTTTTATTTGATTTTTAGGGGATTTGTTCCTTATTTCGAGTTCCATAGGTTCTCGCCTCTTTTCCAAATTTTAAATCTCTCCAATTGGTTTTAATTTTCGTTTTTTATTCCGAGTAGGAATTTCTTAATAGCAGATTGCTATTTTCAATTGTTAAAATAACGGGTTATATTACTTTTAAATAATTTCTTATCCAAACGGGATTTAATTTATTGCATGTTTAGCATTTTCATACCAACGGGTATTGTTTAAACGGGTTTTACTTTTTGGAAGCACAGGGACGTGCTTCTAACCTAGTTGGGGGTGTGACGAATTCAATCGTTTACATTTAGAATCACCCTGTAGTTTAGATATTATAGAGATGGGTTTCACCTCATGCTTGGGGGTGGTTGGGAGATATCCAGTCGATACCTCTCTACCCTCCAGGATGAGTAAAAGATGGTAAAAGAATTGTATCGTCAATTCTTATAGGATGATTCCTAGAAGAATTGACGATGCAGAACTTTTAGCCAGTGAAACTCCCATCAGGTGTGACAAAAAGGATGAAGAAGTCCTTTTCGTCTGAATAGTTAATTGGATTTAATTGTTATATTTTATTACATCTTATAGATGTTTTCGTTTTGTAATTAATATAATTAATTGAAGGTCCTGGTTGTGTCCAAGGATATTGGACACATCTGGCACCTTTGTTGTATCGATCATATGTTTCTATTGTTGTTAAACATATATAAACAGGACCGTGTGGATTGAGAGTCAGACTGATTACAACCATAGATAGTGACACATCTCTGATACTTTCAATCCACAGTGTGTCGCTGTCTTTTGAATAAAGTATCTTTTGAACCGATAGAAGAGAAATCTCCAGCAGTCATGTGTAAGCCGATTCAACAACGCTTTTTTCTACATCTTGACTCCTGAGGTACCGACCCTTGTGTCCCCAGAGTGCAAGTATACAACAGACAGCCAATAGACAGAAAGACGTGTACATCATTCAATCAACACTTTCGAATGGCTACCAGAGATCTCTCTTTGGGCCATGTGGAAACGGGAATATTACAAAATGGTGAACATTGTAACATTCCCTTTTCCGCGTGGCCCACACAGATCTCTGGTAGCCATTTGAAAGTGTCGATTGAGTGTTGATTGTCTTTCGGTTGATTGGCTCCTGTGCTGTATACATAGAAGCCACACACATAGAAGTTATATTTCAATATGATACTTCATTTCAAAAGACAGCGAGACGCAGTGGATTGAGAGTATCAAAGGTGTGTGTCTAGTTCTGTATCTAGCCAGTCCCCTATATATATATTAAATTCTAGGGAGTATCCCCACCTACCCTCGATTACCCTCACCTGCCCAAAAATATTGTGACCTGCCCAGAAATAATGAAATTCTGCCCATTCTGCCCTATACAAAAAAATTCAAAAATTTCTTAAAATTCCGGAAATTTTTTTTCCGGGCAGGTAATGGTCTAGATTAGTAGGGAGTACCCCCACCTACCCTCGATTACCCTTACCTGCCCAAAAATATCGCTACCTGCCCAGAAATAATGAAATTCTGCCCATTCTGCCCTATGTAAAAAAATTCAAAAATTTCTTAAAATTCCGGAAATTTTTTTTCCGGGCAGGTAATGGTCTAGATTAGTAGGGAGTACCCCCACCTACCATCGATTACCCTTACCTGCCCAAAAATATCGCTACCTGCCCAGAAATAATGAAATTCTGCCCATTCTGCCCTATACAAAAAAATTCAAAAATTTCTTAAAATTCCGGAAATTTTTTTTCCGGGCAGGTAATGGTCTAGATTAGTAGGGAGTACCCCCACCTACCCTCGATTACCCTTACCTGCCCAAAAATATCGCTACCTGCCCAGAAATAATGAAATTCTGCCCATTCTGCCCTATACAAAAAAATTCAAAAATTTCTTAAAATTCCGGAAATTTTTTTTCCGGGCAGGTAATGGTCTAGATTAGTAGGGAGTACCCCCACCTACCATCGATTACCCTTACCTGCCCAAAAATATCGCTACCTGCCCAGAAATAATGAAATTCTGCCCATTCTGCCCTATACAAAAAAATTCAAAAATTTCTTAAAATTCCGGAAATTTTTTTTCCGGGCAGGTAATGGTCTAGATTAGTAGGGAGTACCCCCACCTACCCTCGATTACCCTTACCTGCCCAAAAATATCGCTACCTGCCCAGAAATAATGAAATTCTGCCCATTCTGCCCTATGTAAAAAAATTCAAAAATTTCTTAAAATTCCGGAAATTTTTTTTCCGGGCAGGTAATGGTCTAGATTAGTAGGGAGTACCCCCACCTACCATCGATTACCCTTACCTGCCCAAAAATATCGCTACCTGCCCAGAAATAATGAAATTCTGCCCATTCTGCCCTATACAAAAAAATTCAAAAATTTCTTAAAATTCCGGAAATTTTTTTTCCGGGCAGGTAATGGTCTAGATTAGTAGGGAGTACCCCCACCTACCCTCGATTACCCTTACCTGCCCAAAAATATCGCTACCTGCCCAGAAATAATGAAATTCTGCCCATTCTGCCCTATATAAAAAAATTCAAAAATTTCTTAAAATTCCGGAAATTTTTTTTCCGGGCAGGTAATGGTCTAGATTAGTAGGGAGTACCCCCACCTACCATCGATTACCCTTACCTGCCCAAAAATATCGCTACCTGCCCAGAAATAATGAAATTCTGCCCATTCTGCCCTATACAAAAAAATTCAAAAATTTCTTAAAATTCCGGAAATTTTTTTTCCGGGCAGGTAATGGTCTAGATTAGTAGGGAGTACCCCCACCTACCCTCGATTACCCTTACCTGCCCAAAAATATCGCTACCTGCCCAGAAATAATGAAATTCTGCCCATTCTGCCCTATGTAAAAAAATTCAAAAATTTCTTAAAATTCCGGAAATTTTTTTTCCGGGCAGGTAATGGTCTAGATTAGTAGGGAGTACCCCCACCTACCATCGATTACCCTTACCTGCCCAAAAATATCGCTACCTGCCCAGAAATAATGAAATTCTGCCCATTCTGCCCTATACAAAAAAATTCAAAAATTTCTTAAAATTCCGGAAATTTTTTTTCCGGGCAGGTAATGGTCTAGATTAGTAGGGAGTACCCCCACCTACCATCGATTACCCTTACCTGCCCAAAAATATCGCTACCTGCCCAGAAATAATGAAATTCTGCCCATTCTGCCCTATACAAAAAAATTCAAAAATTTCTTAAAATTCCGGAAATTTTTTTTCCGGGCAGGTAATGGTCTAGATTAGTAGGGAGTACCCCCACCTACCCTCGATTACCCTTACCTGCCCAAAAATATCGCTACCTGCCCAGAAATAATGAAATTCTGCCCATTCTGCCCTATGTAAAAAAATTCAAAAATTTCTTAAAATTCCGGAAATTTTTTTTCCGGGCAGGTAATGGTCTAGATTAGTAGGGAGTACCCCCACCTACCATCGATTACCCTTACCTGCCCAAAAATATCGCTACCTGCCCAGAAATAATGAAATTCTGCCCATTCTGCCCTATACAAAAAAATTCAAAAATTTCTTAAAATTCCGGAAATTTTTTTTCCGGGCAGGTAATGGTCTAGATTAGTAGGGAGTACCCCCACCTACCCTCGATTACCCTTACCTGCCCAAAAATATCGCTACCTGCCCAGAAATAATGAAATTCTGCCCATTCTGCCCAATACAAAAAAATTCAAAAATTTCTTAAAATTCCGGAAATTTTTTTTCCGGGCAGGTAATGGTCTAGATTAGTAGGCAGTACCCCCACCTACCCTCGATTACCCTTACCTGCCCAAAAATATCGCTACCTGCCCAGAAATAATGAAATTCTGCCCATTCTGCCCTATACAAAAAAATTCAAAAATTTCTTAAAATTCCGGAAATTTTTTTTCCGGGCAGGTAATGGTCTAGATTAGTAGGGAGTACCCCCACCTACCCTCGATTACCCTTACCTGCCCAAAAATATCGCTACCTGCCCAGAAATAATGAAATTCTGCCCATTCTGCCCTATGTAAAAAAATTCAAAAATTTCTTAAAATTCCGGAAATTTTTTTTCCGGGCAGGTAATGGTCTAGATTAGTAGGGAGTACCCCCACCTACCATCGATTACCCTTACCTGCCCAAAAATATCGCTACCTGCCCAGAAATAATGAAATTCTGCCCATTCTGCCCTATACAAAAAAATTCAAAAATTTCTTAAAATTCCGGAAATTTTTTTTCCGGGCAGGTAATGGTCTAGATTAGTAGGGAGTACCCCCACCTACCATCGATTACCCTTACCTGCCCAAAAATATCGCTACCTGCCCAGAAATAATGAAATTCTGCCCATTCTGCCCTATACAAAAAAATTCAAAAATTTCTTAAAATTCCGGAAATTTTTTTTCCGGGCAGGTAATGGTCTAGATTAGTAGGCAGTACCCCCACCTACCATCGATTACCCTTACCTGCCCAAAAATATCGCTACCTGCCCAGAAATAATGAAATTCTGCCCATTCTGCCCTATACAAAAAAATTCAAAAATTTCTTAAAATTCCGGAAATTTTTTTTCCGGGCAGGTAATGGTCTAGATTAGTAGGCAGTACCCCCACCTACCCTCGATTACCCTTACCTGCCCAAAAATATCGCTACCTGCCCAGAAATAATGAAATTCTGCCTTTTCTGCCTTTTCTGCCCGTCCTGCCTTTTAGTATGACCCGAATTTTTGTAGAATAATTTGGAAAATTGCATCTAAATTAAGCTTTGCCACACCTTTATTTTTTACCTTTAATTTTCCTGAATGATTCAGGTTTTATTTCCGCCATCTTGTTACAGACATTACTATTTTATTTAAAATTGGTTTTATGAACAGCTGATTTTCAGAAGAACAAAATGAAGAGAAACTTATGAAAGTGTGTTAAAGACTAGAACGGGATATAGCTCAATCACTGAAGGGTATTATTTCCATGTTGATATATCTTTCAAAATAAACTTTTTAGTAGACAAAAATTAAAAACTTATCATCTGCTTAAAGTTACCAGCTCGTAGGTCAGTTTCAAACTCATAAAAAAAATGTTTATTTTGAAATATATCAACATAAAAATACGCTTAAGTGGTTAAGTTACCCTTCTAGTTTCTAAAAAAAACTTTCAAAGTTTCTCTTCATTTTGCAATCTGAAAAAGAGAGAATTCGGTATTTCAGGCGTTTAAGAAGAAATTGAAAGTATTTTTTTTAGAAACTAGAATAGTTAAAAGAATCACTTAAGAGTATATTTCATGTTGATATATTTCAAAATAAGCTTTTTATGAAAATGATTCCACTTTTAAGTAGAGAATCTATTTTAATTTTCTGTCTATAAAAGTTTATTTTAAAAGACATCAACATGAAAATACCAATACTAAGTGATTGAGCTACCCTTCTAGTATCTAAAAACACATTCAAATTTATTATCATTTTGCAACCTGAAAAACAGACTAATCCGTATTTGAGAATATTATAGTTGATATTAGATTACATGTGCCGCCATCTTGTTACCAGGCATTAAGATTTTATTTAGTTCCAATTGTGTGGCCGCCATTTTGTCTTTCAGGTTACAAAATGAAGAGAAGCTTGAATGTGTTTTTAGAAACTAGAAGAGTAGCTCAATCACTTAAGAGGGCATTTTCATGTTGATATATTTCAAAATAAGCTTTTTTATGAAAAAAATGATTCTACTTTTAAGTAGAGAAATGTATTTAAATTTTCTGTCTATAAAAAGTTTATTTTGAAAGATATCAACATGAAAATAACTTTAGGTCATTCAGTATGATTATCTAGTTTGGACTGATAGTATTTTCGCAACAAAGTATTTCAAAATAAACTTTTTATTGGAAGTTTGCTACGAAAGTTCCATTTTTTTAATAGATCTGAAAAAATAGAAATGGTCAACATTGTATTACCCTTCTAGTTTCTAAAAAACACATCGAAATTTATCTTCCTTTTGCAACCTGAAAAAACAGTATTAATAATTAGAATTCAATAGTATTATTAAAGTAAACATTTGATTACAACAGGCATCTGTAGACAGCTTCAGAATTTCTTTGGCTCCGCCCCTTTTATGAGCGTCAGACCAAATATCAACCAATTAGAAATAAAAAAGGGCGTGGCATGTGACAGACTCAGTAACAAGCCAATTAGAAATTGATGACGCTCATAAAAGGGGCGGAGCCAAAGAAATTCTGACGCTGTCTACAGATGCCTGTTTGATTACATGTGCCGCCATCTTTGTTACACTCACAATTGTATGGCAGCCATCTTGTAACACTCACTTTAAGTTTATTTGAATGTGATACTATTGTGTGTATATGAGTGCAGTAAATATTTACTAAAAGTTTTATTATGAATGGAAAAAAGACGGGGAGGGGGGTGGACCACCCGTGAAGGATATTTCTTTATTCGAAGAAGAAGAAGAAGAAGGAAAATAAGCGGGAAATAAAAAAATGGTGTCATTATCTTGTCAGTAGGCTAAACTTAAAGGGGGGCCAAATAGGGGGCTTCGAACTTTTCTTATTTATCGAGGTTAAAGCCGAACTTATGACTAAGAAAAAAACCTCTTTTCTAGTTCTTTCAGAAGTTCATTACCAGTAAAATTCATCTGGAATATAGTTTAAATTGCATTTGTTTAAGTGTAGATTTTAGATATATTTGTGGTAAGAAGTTTATTGGCGGCCATCTTGGTTTTTTTCTTCTTCTTCTTTTTAGGTTATTTGTCTTTCAGGTACGAAAATGAAGAGAAACTTGAATATGTTTTAGAAACTAGAAGGGTAGTAGTAGCTCAAGCATTATTGCTTTTAAAATAAGCTTTTTTATGTTTGATTGAGCTACCCTTCTAGTTTTTTAAAACACTGAATTTCTTTTGTTGTATTTTTCAGATAAATCTGAAAGCGTTTTTAGAAACTAGAGGGGTAGTTCAGTCATTGAAAAGATATTCTCATGTTTTTGATATCTTTCAAAATGAACTTTTTATGTCAGTTTGAAAATGATCCAACTTTAAGGAGGTGGTGATCATTTTTAATTGTTGGCTATAAAAAGTTTATTTTGAAAGATTTTTCATGTTTGGTCTGAAAGTATTTTCATGATGACAAAATCTTTCAAACTAAACTTTTTATAGAAGTTTGAAAAGTTTATTTTGAAAGATTTTTCATGAGGGCGACTTGTTTTTTCGAATAATATCTTCATGACGAAATCTTTCAAAATAAATGTTTTATGGAAGTTTAAAAAGTATATTTTGAAAGATTTTTCATGTTTGGACTGAAAGTATTTTCATGATGACAAAATCTTTCAAAATAAACTTTTTATGGAAGTTTGAAAAGTTTATTTTGAAAGATTTTTCATGTTTGGTCTGAAAGTATTTTCATGATGACAAAATCTTTCAAATTAAACTTTTTATGGAAGTTTGAAAAGTTTATTTTGAAAGATTTTTCATGAGGTCTTTTTTCGAATAATATCTTCATGACGAAATCTTTCAAAATTAACTTTTTATTAGAAGTTTGCTTCGAAAGTTCCATGTTTTTTTTGTTTTTTTTTTTATCTGTAAAATACAAATGGTCAACTTTGAACATCTATAAAAAGTTTATTTTGAAAGATACCATCATGAAAATAATTTTAGGTTATTCATTACATTATCTACTTTAAAGGTGACATTAGATCTTTTTATAAAAGTTACTTATAAAAAGCCGGAAATTTGAAATTTTATTTTTCCGACAAAATTCTCGAACTTTTTTTTTTTTTAAAATGTAATCTAATTTTCTATTTCAATAGGTGAACTTGGATTTTCATATTGAGTTTAAGGTCACATATGAAATTATGATGAAGGTCGTTAAAACCGTGTGGGTCATGAATTTTATTCTACTCTCCATTCACGTTTTTCTATCGGATGGTTTTCCAAAACGCCGAATTTTCGAATCGAAAGATCGCCTCAAACGTAATGTTATTGGTAAGGAAGGAAGGAAGGAAGGATTTTTTATTTTGCGCTATTTTCTTCTTCTTTTGTGCGGCAACTTTGATCACAAAAACAAAGAAAGGATTACCCCTGTTATTATCTCCTCTATGTGATTATCCACTTGTTTATATCAACAATTATTTAAAACAACTACAAATTAAAATGTCTGTCTGTCATATGATAATCACATTCAAAATGGCCGCCAAAAACTTATGACAAATCTTATAAGAAATAAGAGTAATACACAAAAAAAGTGGCTCTTTTAACAGGCAATTAGAAATCGGGACAAACAGAAGTTGGCTCCGCCCTTTTTATGACGAAAGCAACTTCTAATTGGTTGGCTATGTAGTCTGACGTCACATGCTCCGCCCTTTTCAACGTCGAACCACACAACAACCCAATTAGAAGTTGCCAGTCGTCATAAAAAGGGCGGAGCCAACTGAAGTTCTCCCCGATTTCTAATTGCCTGTGCTCTTTTATGATTAAGAGGCTACATTGGCAAAATTACTTTGAAAAATCTCCACAAAGAGCGCTAGCATCGTTTTTCTATTGAGCCCCATAGACCCAATGTTAAAGAAAAAAACTGTTAATTTTTAAAATTTACGCAGTCGCTGTAATATGTTTATTTTTCATATTTAAAGTTGTCCAATTTTGATGGTTCAAAGTGCAATGTGCACTTTAAATATATACTGATTGAGTGATAGAATGACAAAAAATTGGAAAGTGTGGTTCTATTTTTAAAAACTATTTCAAAATCGCGAATTTCTAACTCTTATGTGAAACTCCATAAGAAAAAAACATCCATTAAAATATTAGTAAAAAATACGTAAAAATAATTTTAAAAATCCAAAAAAAAAAAATTCAGCACGTGCACCAATGTGTTGGCTTCACTGTGGTTTACTTGTGGTTTTTTAAAAATTAATTTGAGGTATTTTTTCGAGCATTTGAATGGATGTATTTTTGCTTACGAACAAGCACTCGATGGTGTTTAAACATTAGAGTTAAAAATTCGCGATTTTGAAATATTTTTTTAAAAATAGAACCGCACTTTCCAATTTTTTGTCATTGTATCACTAGATCAGCATATATTTAAGGTGCACATTGCACTTTGAACCATCAAAATTGGACAACTTTAACATATGCAAAAGAAGAAAATGGCGGCGAAAAGAAGAAAATGGCGGTAAAAAAAAGAAAATGGCGGCAAATAGCTTAAAAATGTCTAGTCAATTAATGAATTGTAGTGAACTTCATGGAAGTAAAGCTGCCGATGTTCTTTTCAAGTCCTAATTGTGTTGTTTTGTTTCCAATTCAAGCCTGTCCTCCTGATCTGAACCTCCAATCATCTGGAGTTCGAGTATATCTGACTGTATCGTCGTTGGCGGAAACATCGGCCGAGGGCAAAATCACTCAACGACAGTTCGAACTAAACTGGTTCAACGATTTCGTTAAAGATGGCGACTTTGTTGGACTTTACAGCCACGATCCGACGGTGAATCCACTTGATCCACTTCAAAGAGTAATGGCTGCTGATCATCCGTCCGGATATTTTCGTACGTCGATCATGTACGAGCGACCAGATTTGCGAAAAATTAGCCTCGAGCGCCAATGCCTTGGATACTGGATCGGATATGTCCGATCCGGATCTACAGTTGCGATGGATTGCCTCAAAATCCAACCGACTTGGATGTTCGATATGCGCAACGATATTGGCCAATTACAATATAGAGAATTAATGATTCCCGGGACACACGATTCCGGAAGTTACGCTCAGTACGTAGGCAATGCATCGGAAAACATTTTCGTCAGATGGATAATTACGCAAGACGAACCGATCTGGGAACAGTTGGTTTACGGCATTCGAGCTTTCGACATACGCATGGGTTACTACAGCGAAACCGAAGAAGTTTTCTGGTTAAATCATAACTTCGTTAAAGTTAACGCATTCCGCAATGCCGTTCAAGATCTGAAGACATTCCTGAATCGTACGATGGAGGTCGTTTTGTTGGATTTTCATCGTTTTCCAGTCGGTTTTACGAACCGTCAAGAACGGCACGTCGAACTTCTGGAATATATTACCGAGGAACTCGGAGAATATATGTTGGTGCGCGACGCGCGCTACGATATAAGTTTGAATTCAATATGGCGCTCGGGTAAGCGTCTTATCGTATGCTATTCGGATTCGTTTTTTTCCAACGATGCTCTTTTGTGGGCGGGTATTTCTCAGAAATGGGCAAATACAATGAAAGTTATCGATTTATTTAATTATTTTCAGTTGGAAATGGAAAAAGGGCACGATAGCTTTTGGGCAGCAATGGCCGAACTGACACCGTCGACTCTGGAAATTATTACGAGTAACGAAAGTCTTAGAATCTTGGCCGACGAAGTTAATCGTAACGTGACCCGTTGGTTTCGCGATCTCTGGTGGAACGATGCGAATGTAGTTTCCGTCGATTTCTTTCTCGGAAACAACATTGTCGACGTTTCTATCGAGACGAATCTTAAACGGAAAATGTGTCGAGATCATTGGCTGATGGCAGCTGCTCAAAGGGCACAAGCTAGAGAACAGTTTCCGTTCGGGCAACCACCGCCCTACATCGGTCCAAGAACAATATCGTAGAAGAAACACATTTTTAGGGCCATCTACTTCAAGTGGGGACCTCCTCCTCCCCCCCCCCCCACACACATCAGGGCTAAGACCTCGTAAACAAGAGGGAATATAACAATTCATGGTTTGAACAAGGCCTGGTTCAGACCTTAATGTAATGCAGTAGCAAGATAAGGTGCTTCTGTGTGACGTCACCCACACACAGGTGTGTTACCGTGCATTTTGAACAAAGAACAGTGCACACTATAGAAAGACCTTGTGTTGCTGTTACATTACTTAATGGTCTGAATTAGGCCTAAGGCCAGATGCAAATTAGGCAACAATGCAAGCTTGGAAACCAGCAACTGTTGCTGGTGACACTACACTAGCGCCACCACTGCATGGCACTTGTACAGGCAATTAGAAATCGGGACAAACAGAAGTTGGCTCCGCCCTTTTTATGACGACCGGCAACTTCTAATTGGTTGGTTATGTAGTCTGACGTCACATGCTCCGCCCTTTTCAACGTCGAACCACACAACAAACCAATTAGAAGTTGCCGGTCGTCATAACAAGGGCGGAGCCAACTGAAGCTCTCCCGGATTTCTAACTGCCTGTTTTTAAGACAGGCAATTAGTAAACGGGATGAACAGAAGTTGGCTCCGTCCTTTTTTTATGACGAAAGCAACTTCTAATTGGTTGGTTATGTAGTCTGACGTCACATGCTCCGCCCTTTTCAACGTCGAACAACACAACAAACCAATTAGAAGTTGCCAGTCGTCATAAAAAGGGCGGAGCCAACTTCTGTTTGTCCCGATTTCTAATTGCCTGTGGCACTTGCAGGCAAGAAATTAGTAGTTGGCAATAGTAGTAAGTGGAATGTTGCCTATACTTATTATGGTGAGCATAGGGAACAAGCAACCATTGTGTGTCAGCAACCACTTTCTTGTCACGTGATCATGATTTGGTTGCTAGCTCATTTGGTTCCCTAATTTGCACTTGGCCTTAGATTACCTATGGACCTTGCAGGGCCATGAAGGGGACGTTCCTAAACTGGACAATTTGCTAGGAAGTAAAATAAATTCTGGAAAAATTCTCATAAAATAAAACTTGGTCATTATTCATAATTTTTCATTTTATATTTTTTGGTGGGCCTGAAAGGGCCTCAAAAATAGAAAGTTAACTAGCAACTTTTTAAGACAAAAATTTAAAAAAATGATAAACTAGAATAGTAAAAGAATATACCTACGCTATATAAAAGTTTGCATTGAAAAATGAAATTATTGTTAAATTTCCATGTTTATTTTGAAAAATATTAAAAAAATTGAAATTTATGATATCTTTCAAAGTAAACTTTAATTCAATTTTTTCAAATTTTCAGAAAAGTTCATTTTGAAAAATATCATCAGAAAGAAACAAACTTTGCAAAGATTTTTTTTTTCTAAAAAGGTTTGAAATAGTGTAAAACGTTTATTTTGAAAAACATTTTAATGTATAGTTAAAAAAAATAGTATCGTTGAATTTTTTATTCATTTTTTCATAAATCGTTTATTTTGAAAGATCGTCATAATTTTAATTTTTTATCATGAATTCATTTTTATTCTGAATTTTCTTAATTGTTTTAACAAAAATGTTATTTATTTCAATATTTTTAATATTGTTGACGATGACCAACCTATGACCAGTGAATACTCAGGGTCATAGGGTCATTAGGACTCGTGGGCCATGAGTTGGTTATGCTATATTGCGAATGAAGTGATTACAGTGTTACCAATTGCAATGTTTAGCACGAACAAGTGACTGCATTTACTGAAAAAAACTTCATATAATTCTATTGAGTGCCAAACAAGAAAATTATTTCATTTTATATTACTTAATTATCTAATTATGCGTAAATAAAATGCAATTTGCATTTATAAACATTTTAAAAAAGAAAACCGAAGTACATTTCATATTATAGTGATATTCTTTATTCATAAACTGGCAACACTGTTGCTTTGTTGTAATTCACAGTCTTATTTAAGAGAATGGCTATTGTGGTTGGACTGTGAAACCTCTTTTTCGCTATTATAATATGCAAATATTCTGTCTCATCGTAAGACGCTTGTGACGTAAGAGGTAGTGACAACAATATTAAGATTGCGTCATTTTTGCTTTAATAAAAAGGGGTAATAATAACAGAATACAAGAACTATCTTTAGAATGTTCAGAAAGTTGATATCATCCATTTTCTATCAGACTAAATGACGCAATCGTATATTTTTCGTCAACCCAGTTGACGTCACAATGACTCCCCCATCTCAATGATAGCGTTCTGCTTTAATGCGCTCGTTTGTTATGTAGCTGTGATTGTGAATAATATTAGCGCCAGTGTTGCCAATTACTAAATTCTAAAAGTAAAAACCAGTTCGCTTAGGAAGATGGCGCCGATTCGTGACGGTCGTCGAGTTTCGATGTATTTGCTTATAATTCTACAAATATTACAGGCACGACGTCGTCGTTTACGCGAAGAACGACTACGAAGAGCCAGAGCGCGTCTGGAGCGTTTCCGTCGTTTTTTTCAGCGTCAACGAAGCGAAAGGGAGATGTTTGTAGCAACGTTGACCGCGCTTTTGACGCAGTTGAGTCCGCCGATTGAACGCCGCTTGTGGGCAGTCAACAGAAGTAGTGTTTGGTGGGACACAAACGATGCTTGGAGCGAAGCAGAATGGCTGGACAACATGAGGATGTCCAGAAACACGTTCCAGGCACGTACTCTTTATTAAATATCCTTTTTTTGCACGTGCAAATGATGTTGCTTGTAGGTATTTCTTTGTTATGAGGCGAGTTAGGTCGTGCACGCGGATGATGAAGCCGGAGGTGCAGGAATATGGCGTCATTGTCCAGGTGATATTCTTTGTAAAGGCGCCATATTTGTTTGCCCAGAGCTGGTTAAGAAGGCACGCTTCATATTTAGTTGTTTAATGGTGCCCTACAATGGCGTCGGTTTTATTGTGGATAACGTGAATAAGATGCCATATTGGTTTTTTTTCTAAAGGGTAGTGACGTGCGCTTTCATGCTTCAAGAGAATTATGTGGTGAATTTGCGGTATGCCCTTGACTATTTTTCAAGCCTTGAGGTGTACGAATATGGCCTTTTTTACCATTGTAGTTTATTTTGATGTGACGCCATGTTGGTTTTCCCCACGTATTCATTTAATTTGCTTCGAAGATTACGTTTTGCGCTTCAGAATGTTAACAGAGCGTAGTTGGCTCATGCCCTTTATTCAATTTTTATTTGTTTACGAAGTGAATCTAACGTTTGTTTTTCAAACACAACTTAGAGAAACAAGAAAATTCATAGTTTTTTTAAAAAAAAACTAGAATAGTAAATGTATTTACTATTAGTGTTTTCATGACGATATCTTTCAAAATTAATATTTTATGACAGTTTTAAATTCAGAATTTTTGTTTTTCACTTCAAGTTTGACCATTTTAAAACATAAAACATGAAAGAAAATAACCTTAAGTGATTGAGTTACCTTTCTAGTTTCTAAAACACTTTCAAGTTTCTTGTAATTTTTCTGTTGAAAGACAGTGACGTCAAAATGTCTAATAAAAATGTCCCGTTTTCTATCATTCTAGTATATATGCAGTGAACTTGAAGGACATCTTCGTAAGGAAACGACTAAAATGCGGGCTCCGATACCGGTCAGCAAACGTGTTGCGCTGACCGTCTGGAAGATGGCGACCAATGCCGATTATCGGAGCATCGAGAACCTTTTCGGTGTTGCCACGAGCACAACTTGCGTGATATTGCGCGAGGTTTGCGACGCCATCGTAAACAAGCTCGGAGATCAGTTCGTGAGACCTCCATCGGGTACGGAACTGGAAAGCGTCGTCAACGGATTCGAGAGCGAGTTCGGTGTGCCGCAGATAGCTGGAATCCTGAACTGTACGCAGATACCGATATTGGCTCCTGCGAATGAGGCTAGCGAATGTTGTAATGCGAATGGTTGGCATTGCATTCAATTGCAGCTGTTGATTGATAACGCTTATTGCGTTATGGATTCTCATGTCGGCACTAAGGGTTCGATTCATTGCGCCGATCTCTTTAAGGCGTCGTCGCTTTACGAGAGAGGTGAAACGTCAAAGTTGTTTGCTGCGAAGACGAACAGAGTCGGTGATTGCGACGTGCCGCTCTTTATCGTTGCAGGCAAGATGTGTTTTTTTGGGGAAATTCTTACGATTAGAAGCGTGTTTAGCCTCTACGAGTTTGTGTAGCGGTTTCGACTTATTGGGCTCGTTTAGCTCCTTTGGCGCTAGATAGGTGGCGTCGCTAGTCGTAAGTCGAAGTATGGAAACTGCGAATATCTTCGAATCCTTCTAAGTCGAGGACTTGTTACAACTCTGTAGCTTTTAGCTTAGAGGCTAGCGACTCCTATTCGAAAGAATGTTCAAATTTTTTTTTATAAAAATTAATTTTCTAAAAAAAAATAAATGATTTTAACTGAATTTCAGGCTCGGCTTATCCGTTACGTGATTGGTTGATGGTTCCGTTCGAAAGAGAAGACGGACGAGACGAAGAAGATCTGAGCGTAGAGCAACAGATGTTCAATCAGAAGTTGGAGGACATCTTGGAAGTCGGAGACGTTGCAGTGTCCAGATTGAAAGCACGGTGGCGTGCTCTACGTACGCGTAACGATACGGTTATTGACTTCTTGCCACTTTTCGTTCAAGCTTGTTGCGTCATGCATAACATTTGCGAGTCTTTGCAACAACCTTTCAAATCTGAATGGTTGATCGAGAAACACACATTGGAAATGCCCATTTACGAACCTTTGGACCTAGGTCCTAAGTGTGAGTCGGCCGAGAAGATACGAGAAGCTCTTACGACTCACGTTATGGACATGGCCGAGTGATTTCGGTGATTAAACTGGTTAAGATTTGGTCAAACTGGCTTAGTTTTTTGGGGTGAAACTGGTTGTGTTGTGGGTGAAACCTGTTAATAGTTAAAGCTGGTTAAGAGTGGGTGGTTAAACTGGTAAAAAGGTCTGGTTAAACCTGTTAAGAATCGGGGCTTAAACTGGTTAAGAGTTGCTTTTTAAACTGGTTAAGAGTTGCTTTTTAAACTGGTTAAGAGTTGCTTTTTAAACTGGTTAAGAGTTGCTTTTAAACTGGTTAAGAATGGGTGATTAAACTGGTTAACACTTAGTAGTTAAATTGGTTAAGAGCCAGTGAATAAACAGGTCACCGGTAAGTGTTGTGAGTGAAACCTGCTGAGAGTGGATGGTTAAACTGGTTAAGAGTTTGTGGTTAAACTGGTTAAGAGTTTGTGGTTAAACTGGTTAAGAGTTTGTGGTTAAACTGGTTAAGAGTCGGTTTTTAAACTGGTTAAGAGTGGGTGATTAAACTGGTTAACACTTAGTAGTTAAATTGGTTAAGAGCCAGTGAATAAACAGGTCACCGGTAAGTGTTGTGAGTGAAACCTGCTAAGAGTGGATGGTTAAACTGGTTAAGAGTCTGTGGTTAAACATGTTAAGAATCGAAGCTTAAACTGGTTAAGAGTCGGTGATTAAACTGGTTAACACTTAGTGGTTAAACTGTTTAACAGGTGTTAACTTAAACTGGTTCACAATTAGTGGTTAAGAGTTGGTTGTTAAATTGGTTAAGAACACTTAGCTAACACGGTCAGAACAAGCTTTTTGGCAAGAACTTTTAAAGAGGTTAGAAACTAGAAAAGTAAAGAAAATACATGAAAATAATTTCATATCGAAATCTTTCAAAATGAACTTTTTTTATTTCCCATTCCATAAAAAGTTTATTTTGTACGATAGCATCTTTAAAAATACCTGTAATTCATTTATTTACTTTTCTAGTACAGGTAGAAATAAAATTTACATTCCATAATCTGCTTACAATGGAACCAATAAAGCTTTTAATTTATGCATAATTAAGGTGGTTTTAAAGTGTAAACGGGGGGGGGGCCTCTTGAACTCTGGTTAGTCTGTGTTTCGGGAGAGCAAACTGAAGAGATACATGAATGTTTTAGAAACTAGAAGGGTAGCTCAATCACTTAATGGTATTTTTATGTTGATATCTTTCAAAATAAGCTTTTTGCGCGAGTTTGAAAATGACTCAACTTTTAATTTGTTATTTTGAAAGATATAACAAACATGAAAACACTATTAAAAGATTCAGCTACCCTTCTAGTTTTCTAACACGCTTTCAGTTTCTCCTTAGTGTTGCTTTTCTGATACGCAGAATAAGTTCGAAAATCAACTGTTCGTGTGGTTACTTCGACCAGCAATCATTTATTTTTTTTAAATATTATGCTACAATTTTCGTTTTCATAATACGTTTTCACAAAATGGAAGACTTGCGATGTATTTTATTGTAAAATATTTCTTTTATTTAATAATCTGGACAAATATTACATAAAAATTGTTCCGAATCTTGCGAAAAGAGTTCGTGGTTTGTCTCTTTTTTTCCGTTTCCGGCCTCCGATCGTGGTTCCAAAGCATCTAGAACATTTTTCGATAAAGGTCTTCCTTTGACCATAAGATAGATGAAATACTTGAACATGTTTCCGAATGTGAAATGATCGAAAGACCAGTCGTATTCTCTTCTTGCGAATAACTTTCGTCTGAAGTGTAATTGGCTGAAAGTTATCGAAATGAACCGACCGTCTTTCTTTAAAACTTTCCTTACCTACGTATCAAAAGACAAAAAGAAGAAACAATAATTTGTTTTTGCATATTTTTTAAGTTACTGAAGATCTGTGTTTACAAATTGTGCTTTTGATGGCGTTGCTTGTCAGTTATCCGCCAACAATAACAAATAGGGGGAATCTACGGAAACAAGTACGAGGCTTCTTAAAAACGAAATCTTTTAAACGAAATTTAAAGTATTTTCGACACTAGACGAGTAAGTTAGCGGGGTGGTTACTTTTTTACGACGATATGTTTTGAAATTATTGTTTAATGACAGTTTTAAAACACCGGTTTTAGTTTTCGATTGCTATCGGCATTTTAAAACTGTCATGAAGCTATTATTTACAAACATATCATCATAAAAAAAGTACTCACACTGTTAATTTGTTCATCTAGTTTCGAAAATACTTTGAATTTTGTTTCAAATATGTTTCTCCAAAGCTCCATACGTGTTTCCGTAAGTTCAACTCTTCCTGTAAGTATGCAATTGGCCCCGTGCTGACAATGAAGCCATCTAGGAGCACAATTTGTAAGCGTAAACCTATAACATCATCTTCCAAGGGTAAATTTTTCTCAGGTGCTCGTGAATTAAATTTTTTTTCGGTACTTGTTGTAGGATGTTCTGAATGAGATGTTCGCTTTCATCGCTTAGCCTCCACGGGTCTTTCTCTCCAACCAACATTGCATCCAAAGTTCCCTTCTCGATGACAACATCGAAAGTCTCATCGTCAAACTCCAATTTCCGTATGTCCATTACGAGCCATTCCATTGCGGAACACTTTACGCAACGATTTCTCATCTTCTCGATGACGACTGGTGAGTAATCGATATTTACTACGTTACGATAACCATCTTCGTACATTTCCTCGCTTAGATTACTGTTTCCGCAGCCTAGAAACACATAAGATTTAATTAAAATTACATAATTCCACATATTTTTAAATGGTGGCCAACCTAGAGCGTATACAGACCGCTTTGGCCCACTTAGCATTGAAATGTAACAATCCTTGGTCACCTTTTGGCTGCGAGCCGCTTTGGCCCACTTAGCATGGTAAAATGCCAATCGTTGGCCACCTATCATAGTGTGTACTGACGTCACCAGCTGTGACGCCGCTGGCCACGCCCCCAGACTATTAGAAAATGGCCTTACCAAGCATGAGGATCTTTTGGTCCTCTTTGACGATGTCTTTCATGATGTTTCTGAAGTCTTTGTACTCTTTAAACCAGTCGTATGAATCTTCTGTCGCGTACCTCTTGTTCCAGTATTCCACATTTGCGTATTCTTCGTTTGATTCCGGTATATAGTTCATTTTTTGACGTTGTTTCATGTAAAACTGCACTGAAAAACACTTAATAAAGGGTTGTTTGATTTTGATTCATGTCATGCCCCAATAAATGAATAGTTTGGGCGTACTAATATGGCCTCTACTCTCAATAGTTGACTATTGGCAAGATGCCATATTAGTAAATCTATTCCTAACATTAGTAGGCTTCAATATCGTGACGTATTAGTTTCCGGGTTGAGATGATGTATATCGATATAAATGCATATCGATTATGTAAAGTAGTGTTTGGTTGAATCTAAAACGGGACACGCAGTTTGATTAAATTTAATGGAAATTTCTTCTTTATTCTCCGAAATTAACGCTTAGAAATTACTAAAATCAAATATGATTTTTACTAAGTGATAATTTGCTTTTATATAGTTTTTTTTGTACAAGAAAATAAGTATTTTTTAATGTTTTGTTTTATTTTCTTCCGTAAGAAACGGTAATGTCGGCTCGGGTTTTATAGAAAACTCAATTGTTCATCGACTGTTGAGCTGTTTGCGCCATTCGTTTTTCCCCGCGAAGAAGCCAGTTTTTATTTTCTTTAAGAATTGTCATGGTTAAAAAATACGGGTTTGTTTATTATTTATTCGTTTTGTGACGGAAATCGTGTCGCAAATTGTTGTTTTCGGTGAGTTTTAAACTTCTTCCGATCTTTTTACTGTCAAAAACGGGCGCCATTTGGTTTTTTTCTTAGATGCTTTCCCAGTCTGCGCATGCGCCGAACAGATCGATCGTTTAGTTGTTCAGTTGTTCTTGTGTGAGTTAACGATCGCTTATTTTCACTTTCGAGCGACTTTTGTTGGGCTGTGACGTAATACGAATTACGTCACACTTGCCCGCGGTTCTTAGACATTGTACACACATGTATCGTATGTTTAAGGCAATGGCTTCACAGTTAAGACTTGCCGATCATCTCATCGTAACTTCAAATCAAGCCAGACAGAATGTAATTACACATTTGCTCATTATTGTAATGAATACGGATTGTAATTTGCTAATTTATCTCGTCGAAATATACAAAATTTAATTAATTTTCGTAGTTTTTTGTGGTTTTGAGTGCACCCTGTATTCATAGGTCTATCGTGAACTTCAAGGTCATTGTAGTAGTGCTGCTGTATAGCGTTGAGACTAGAGATGGAGAACTCTCTAGCCTCAGACACGTGACCCAGGGCAGACGACAGGTAGTTAGAAATAGGTGAAAACTTCAGTTGGCTCCGCCCTTGTTATGACGACTGGCAACTTCTAATTGGCTGGTTATGTAGTCTGACATTGAAAAGGGGCGGAGCATGTGACGTCAGACTTCATAACCAGCCAATTAGAAGTTGGCAGTCGTCATAACAAGGGCGGAGCCATTCAGTTGGCTCCGCCCTTGTTATGACGACTGTTTTCGGCTATTTCTAATTGCCTGTGTGCATACGTCATAAATATGCTTTATCTAATTGTAGTACCCAGTTAGAGGCTAGCCGCATTTCTATTTGTAACTCACAAGCCTCGATGCTGGAGATTTTGTATAACACGTGCACTGCTTTAGCGTGGAGGCTAGCAGCTCTTAAACGAAAAAAACACCTCTAGCCTCTAACTGGGTGTTACCTTACAGGGTGAAGCATATTGTTAAAGTTTGGTCGTTTTCAAACTGACATAAAAAGTTCATTTTGAAAGATATCAATATAAAAATACCCTTAAGTGATTCAGCTAGCCTTCTAGTTTCTAAAACACTTGAATGTGTTTTAAAAACTAGAAGGGTACGTAGCTGGTTTGTACCTGAAAGACAGAATAAGCAGAATTTGAGAGGCGTTTACACTTTTCCTGAAAGTGAAATGTCTTTTTCGAAGGTCGTAACAGAGGCTACGGTCACACGTATCGAAAACATCTCGAAAACGGTCAAATTTCTGACTTTGAAGGTTCGTGATGAGAAGTTTCACTTTAAACCAGGACAATGGTAATTGAATTTTTAAATAACAATTATACAGCGTGTTACAAAAGTATCAATAAACTTTTGAAACACTCTGTATAATTGTAAAGTTAACCCGGTTTCTGTATCCGATTCGAAGGGTTGACTTCTTTAAACCGGGCACGGAAACAGTTGCCGGATACTCAATCTGTTCCAGTACGAAACAACTCGAAAGCGACGGAACGATCGATCTGGCGGTCAAGCGAAGTGACCACGAAGTGACCGAATGGGTCCATAACATTGTAACGAGAAATTCTCTTCGAAGTCGTTTTGGGATTTTTTTTGGTTAAATAGGTCTCTATGTTTTATTTTTCAGTGTCGAGTTGGATCCGTGCTGCGCATTCGATCTGGTGGTGATTTCTACTATGATGCGAGCCAGTTCGTGGCACCTCGTGACGTCATTTTGATTGCTGGAGGTGTCGGAATTAATCCGCTGATGTCCATCTTTGAACATCTCAGCCTGGAACAGACGAGGAATTACGGATCCGTTACGTTGTTGTATTCTGCACAAACTAAGGACGAACTCGTTTTTAAGGTTTGTTATTGTTTAGATGTATTTTTTATATTGTTCTCTTTTTCACCGATTAGAATGTTTATTAAGAGCTTTGGGAACCAGTCTTGACCTCTCGTGGCGTTTAGAGCTTTTTAGAGCAATTTAAACATTTTTTCGATTTTTGGCCATTTTTAAAAAAAAACGACTTACTTGTATGAATTATGACAATTCTTTAAACTTTTTGGGACTTCTGGGGCCAGTTAAGCCATTCTGAGGCTTTTTAGTGCTTTTTAGAGCAATTTAAACGTTTTTTTGATTTTTTTTTTTTTTCAATTTTTTTTAAATGATTTAATTTTTACGAATTATGAAAATTCATGAATCTGTGAACTTTTCGAACCTTTTTGGGACTTCTGGTCACAGTTGAGCTCTCCTGTGGTATTTTTAGAATTTTTTAGAGCAATTTAAACGTTTTTTTTTTTTCGATTTTGGGCCATTTTTTTAGAAAAAAAACGACTTAATTTTTATGAATTATGAAAATTCTTTAAACTTTTTGGGACGTCTGGGGCCAGTTAAGCCATTCTGAGGCCTTTTAGGGCTTTTTAGAGCAATTTAAACGGTTTTTTGATTTTTTGGCCATTTTTTTTTAAAAAAGGACAATTTTTACGAATTATGAAAATTCATGAACTTTCCGAAGCGTTTTGGGACTTCTGGGCACAGTTGAGCTCTCCTGTGGTATTTTTAGAGTTTTTTTTAGAGAAATTTAAACGGTTTTTCGATTTTTGGCCATTTAAAAAAACGACTTAATTTTTACGAATTATGAAAATTCTTGAAACTTTAAACTTTTTGGGACTTCTGGGGCCAATTAAGCCATTCTAAGGCCTTTTTAGAGCATTTTAAAAACATTTAATTAATTTTTGGGTGTTTTTTTAAAAAAACGACTAATTTTTATGAACTTTGAAAATTGTCGAATCTTTGTACTTTGAAGCTTTTGGGGACTTCTGGAGCCAGTTAAACTTTCCTTCGATCTGTTAGGGCATTTAAGCGGTTTTTTTTACTTTTGGCCGTTTTTTGAAAAAGAAGCAGAGGCGAGAATTTATTTTCCCCCTCATTTTTCGGTATTTTTTTTTGAAGCTTTTTAAGACTTCTGAGGCCAATTGAGACCTTCGAAGGCACTTTGGCTTAAGTAACGTTTTAGAATATGGCCTTAAGTCTAGCTTTGATTTACAGGATCGAATCTTAGATATTTGTTCGGAATCTATAGCTGTTAACGTAAAAGCAAAGTTCTATGCGACGAAAGACGATCCGAGCGATTCGACCGAAACAATCCGATGTAAGTTTGTGGTTTTCTCTTTTTTATTGGATTTCGAATTTGATTTTTGAGGTTTTTTTTTTGTAATGAAATTCATCATAAGGTGGTGAAAGGATTTGTATAAATGACATACGAAATATAACGGATAGTTTCGTTGCGAGCGACAAACTCTCGTACGTCTGCGGACCTCCCGAAATGCTTTTCGTGATGGAAAGTTTCTTATTAGAATTAGGATTCCTTCCGAATCAGATAAAATACGAAAAATGGTGGTGAAACTTTTTAAGGTGGCTTTGTAGGTTATTAATTTGTTTTTGTTCGCACAGATGGCGCCACCTGAAGGAGGTCTCTTCCCCCCATCAACTTTACATTTTTCAAGTGAACGTTTTTCAGGAAAAATATTACGAAAAAATTCAAAGTGTTTTTAGAAACTAGAATAGTTGGTGATAATGCTAAAAGTTGTTTCATGATGATATCTTTCAAAATAAACTTTTTATGACCAGTTTGAAAAAGGGCCGAAAAACGTTTTTTCATGAAATTTCAATAGAAAAACCTAAAAAAAACGTCTCATTTTTCAAACTGAACTATAAAATTGTTTATTTTTTAAGATATTGCAATGAAAAAAAACTTTTAACATAATCTTTTACCATTCTAGTTTTGAAAACAATATGAATTTTTTTCGCAATGTTGTTTCTAAAAAACGTTCGCTTGACGTTTTTGCGTTCAAATTTTACAAAAAAAAAACGTTTATGGAGCATAGCATTAGGTAATGCAGTGGCGCCATCTGGAGGAAACAAAAGCAAAATAAGCATCTATTAAGCGAATTTAACTGGATGTTCGAAAATAAACGATTACGAGTCGTTAATTTGGCACATAAAAGAATGTTTTAAAAATATATTTTAAAATAAAAAAAATGTTATACAAATATATATTTATAAAAAAACAACTCGTTTGTATATTGATGAGTCGTAAGGCGGTTTTAAAAGTCAGCCATTTGCAAAATATGCAAATGAGAGAGAGAGAACAATAGAATTTCGGTTATTCTGTTGGGTCAGAAGAGCAGCATTGAGAAAGAAAGAAAAAACTAGAAGGATTAAGGCCTTGATCCACATCAAACTAAACTAAACAAAACAGAAACTGAAGTGTTTCGAGACAAATTGGCGACAATTCTAAAACATTTCTGCGACTTTTGTGTTTTTGTTTTGTCTGCAATTTCACAAACTAGTCCCTGTCCTATGGATCAAGTCGGGTAAACAGCGAAACATGTTTGTGTTTTGTCTCGGTATTAATAATGCAACATTTTGTCAACTCTTGTCTGTTGCAGTTGTGGACAGTTAGTATTAAAACAACAACAGAACAGTTGCGTAGTTTACGTATCGGACAGCTATACAAACAAAAACAAAACCACAAATTTGTTTGTGTTTTGTCACAAATTTGTTGTGGTTTTGTCTCGAGTAACTGCTGGCAGTTGTTTCAGGTTTGTTTTGTTTTCAGAATTTGCGTTTTTTTCTGGCGTTTTTGTTGTGTTTTTGTCTCGAACTCTTGTTGCACTTTTGTTTCAGGTTTGTTTTGTTTTCAAAATCTGCTTTTTCTTGCGTTTTTGTCTCTCGAACTCTTGTTGCACTTTTGTCATCTTGATGTGGATCGAGCCTTTTGCCGGATCCACATCAAGCTGACAAAAACAGAAACTCAAGTGTTTCCAGAGACAAATTGGCGACAATTCTAAAACTTTTCTGCGATATTTGTGTTTTTGTTTTGTCTGCAATTTCACAAACTAGTCTCTGTCCTATGGATCAAGTCGGGTAAACACCAAAATGTTTGTGTTTTGTCTCGGAATTATGCAACATTTTTGCAACTCTTGTGTGTTCAGTTGTGGACAGTTAGTATTAAAACAACAACAGAACAGTTTCGTAGTTTACACGTAGAGGACAGCAATAGAAACAAAAACAAAACCCAATTTGTTTGTGTTTTGTCTCACAAATTTGTTGTGGTTTTGTCTTGAGTAATTGCTGACAGTTGTTTCAGTTTTGTTTAGTTTTCAGAATCTGCTTTTTCTGGTGTTTTCCAATACAAATAAAACGGATTTTTATAAGAAACCGGAAGTGTTATTGAAACAGGAAGAGTAGGTCTAAATGAATCACTTTATGATGATTTTCATGTTGATATAATCTTTCAAAATGAATAATGATGAAATTTAACATTTCTTCATTTTCATATTGTCATAAAAAGTTTATTTTAAAAGATAATTATAATTGGACATGTTCATCATTTCATCTTCTAGTTTTTAATAATAAGTTGCTAGAAGAGTCAAATGAATCGTCTTTATTAGATTTACATATTTTTTAAATTAAATTTTTTTTGTCAAGTTTAAAAAAGTTGAATTTGAACTATTTTTTTTTTTTTGGTGAAGAAGTTCATATTTTGGTCCAACTTAAAGTGAAAAACAAAAATAAAGACTATTAATTTATTATAAAAAAAGTTTATTTTAAAAGATATCAGTATGAAAATCCTCATAAGTTTACTCTTCCAGTTTTTTTCAATAATTGAACACTTTTCTGGGTAAAGTTGCTTCTAATGAGGAGTGGCAACCTTTCTAGTTTCTTGGCAGAACTTCGTTTTTCTCGAGTTGATTTCATGTGGAGGAGGAGGAGAACGAAAAACATCCGAATATCATTGCGGCAATTACGAGAAATGCAAAAAGTTTCCTTTTCCTGTTGAACGGTTCGTAATTAAATACTAGAAGGAGTCCGGTGATGAAAATAAGTCCGAGTGACTTTAGAGGCCTCGATGTCCCGCTGTAATACGGGCAGTAAGGGCACTGATAAGAACCACACACGAGACAAACGTCCAGAATGTAAAGATCGTACGAGTGAAAAATACTCTCGTTGTAACGTTCTTGAAATTTTGAAGAAAAAAATCAAAATGGTTTTAAATGGTAATCGTTTCGCGGTGGTTTTTTAAAAAAACTAGTTTCGTACCTGGCGAGTGATATTCGTAAACTCGGGCTAAATTGTACTGAGACATGTTGGCCACTGGAAACCAACGCTGAATCGTAAAATCGATGCAAGTGTAGTTACCATCCAGCTAAATTCAGCACCGAAAAAAATATTTCAGTAACTTGTTACAGGTGTCGTTACAGTTACTGTTATTGGAAAGTAACTGATAAGTTACTATTTGGAACATAACTTGATAGTTACTATTCGGAAAGTAACTATTAAGTTACTATTCGGAAAGTAACTGATAAGTTACTATTTGGAAAGTAACTGATAAGTTACTATTTGGAAAGTAACTGATAAGTTACTATTTGGAACGTAACTTGATAAGTTACTATTCGGAACGTAACTTGATAGTTACTATTCGGAACGTAACTTGATAGTTACTATTCGGAAAGTAACTGATAAGTTACTATTTGGAAAGTAACTGATAAGTTACTATTTGGAACGTAACTTGATAGTTACTATTCGGAAAGTAACTGTTAAGTTACTATTCGGAAAGTATCTGATAAGTTACTATTCGGGAATTAACTGCTAAGTTACTATTCGGAAAGTAACTGATAGTTACTATTTGGAAAGTAACTGTTAAGTTACATGTACTATTTGGAAAGTAACTGAATAGTTACTATTTGGAAAGTAACTGATAAGTTACTATTCGGAAAGTAACTGATAAGTTACTATTCGGAAAGTAACTGATAAGTTACTATTTGGAAAGTAACTGATAAGTTACTATTTGGAAAGTAACTGATAAGTTACTATTTGGAAAGTAACTGATAAGTTACTATTTCGAAAGTAACTGAATAGTTACTATTTCGAAAGTAACTGAATAGTTACTATTTCGAAAGTAACTGAATAGTTACTATTTCGAAAGTAACTGAATAGTTACTATTTCGAAAGTAACTGAATAGTTACTATTTCGAAAGTAACTGAATAGTTACTATTTCGAAAGTAACTGAATAGTTACTATTTCGAAAGTAACTGAATAGTTACTATTTCGAAAGTAACTGAATAGTTACTACTTGGAAAGTAACTGAATAGTTACTACTTGGAAAGTAACTTAAGGTACTATTTGGAAAGTAACTGATAAAAAAAAGTCTTTTGAAACTTACATAATCAAAATATGCATAGATTTTACGATCATCAACAGCCATTCTCCTTAAGTTCCGTACTTTCTTACTTCGAACATAATCGAAAAACAAGGGTTTGTCTTGGTAATATCCGGTCGGAACGTCCATCTCGAACACGGCGATACCACTTTGTGGAGATTCGTTCGTCAGAATCCACCTGTGACATGCCACGAACAACGGTAAACCGAGAAAACTCTTAACACATTTCGTACTTCTTCTAATGTCAATAAGAGTTGAACTTCTTAAGTTAAAAGTTGCTTCTAAAAAAGCAAAGGACCTCCTAATCCTTAGGAACCCGAAATTCTAAGGTCCTCAAATCAAAAGGGTATCCAACCCCAAAAGACTTCTAATCCCAAAGGTCTTCCAATCGCAAGGGCTTCCAATCCCAAGGTCTTAAAATCCCGAAGTTCTATAATCCCAAGGTCCTCCCATTTCAAATTCCAAGGTCCTCCCATTTCAAATCCCAAGGACCTCCCATTTCAAATCCCAAGGACCTCCAATTCAAAGGACGTACTAATCAAGGGAAGGACTTCAGTTGATCTCACCTCTGACACGCTCTCACAGCAATATGAGAACTGTTCCTTCCGTAATTCCTCGTTGTAACACTCAAATCGAAAGCTCGCTCCGCCGGCGGTATAAGTAGCGGCTTATGATCGACACTGTAACTAACGTCCAATTGAGCAATGGACAATCCCGATCCACGAGCAATTGCCTCCACGATACCCCAAACTTTCGGAATCTTTTTTTAAAAAAAGGAATGGGCCTTTTCTGTTAGCCATAACAAGTTTTCGTCGTTTCTTTCCGTTACGGGTGGGTAGGACACCAGCCTACGAAAGAATACCTCGATAATTTGTAATTCGGCTAAGTTACCACCGTTGACATTAAGAGTCGCTTCGGCTTCTGGAGTCGATGTTGGCCTCATCGTAACTCTCATGTCCGTTACTTCTCGTAGCCTAGCTCTGAAGGTGAATTCGGTTAGGGCTTGCATGGCCACCAGTGTGTCCTATAGGGAATATTGGTCCAAATTATAAATACGGGAACAGTTAACACGGAAGAGTTATTCGTGCCTGAGTCGAAATGAAGCCACCGTCAGTTCCTCGCATCGTGTTGAGCCACCGTACGATGTTCTCTTGTAGGAGACCTTCTTTAGCGATGTAGACGAGTAAAGCGTAAGCGGATGCTTCTACGCTAAGAGCGTCGTACTTGAAGGGTAACCTCGGTTGAATCAGGTAACGTTGGTTGTCTAACTGAACACTGGTTACGTTCCTCAGTGTGCTTGACCAGTACGCATTTCCCTCTGTTGACGAAAACAGGAGTTTTTAAGGTTCAGCCCAGATTTTAGCCTCGTCTACAGCCACCAAATACGTACCTTGTTCGTATTTATGTCGGTCCAGCATACGAAAGGCTACTTCTTGTTCGACACTGTTGACCAAAGTGAGTGCGTAAGCGACGATTGCGGTCTCGTATGCGTCCGTGATCTTGTTTAGCTCCTTCTCGAGGAAAGAGGTTGCTCTTAACTTTGCCGTCGAAGCTCGGATACGGATCTGACCGGGGAGATCGTTTATCTCTCCGAGGGTTATTAGGACGAAGGCCGTAAGCGGAATGTTCTTGTAACGCATGCGGTGATGCTGTTGAGACTATCATCGTAAGGAAAATTCCGAATTAGGAAAAAATACTCCGAGGACCTATTTATTCTGCGAAAGACCTTGAAAGGGGTCTGCAATAACAAACCTTTGGATTCATCCGATTGTTTAACGGGTGTCTCGCAACTTCGACGAACGATCCTTCGGGTGTCTGATGGTTTATGATCCATTGGACAGCCTTCGAGATGACGTTCGGATCGATGTAGAAAAAGTTTTCCCAGTCCGAAAAAACGGCAACCTGAAGGGTCTTTGCGACGAAAGCCGTAAGCCTGAATAAAAAAAAATCTTTGTTGTACCGTAACGAGAAACAAGATCGTTTGCCTTACCAGACACTCGGTTCGTAATCCTCAAACATGGAGAAGGAACCGTCCTTGTTGCAGTACCTCATGATACTTCCGTAATGATAACGAAGACTCGCGAACGATTCGTGAAGGACCTTTTTAGTGAGTTGGTTCGTTAAACGTAGATAATGAAGCATCCAGACGGTCGCACCGAAAGTGAACGTTTGAGCTTCGGCCGTGTGGAACGGTTTGTCGATCAGTTTGTACGTCGTTATTTCTTCCGGTGGATAAACCGGGCCGAAGACGTCTCCTGTAAAAGTTCGACAAAGTATTTCGGAAATGCAACAATTAACAGGGATTCGAATTCTGGTTTAGAGATTCTTAGAAGAAATTCTAAGTTTGTTAGAAACTAGAATAGTAAAAAAAAATGAGCTGAAAGTATTTTCGTAAAACGATATCTTTCAAAATGAACTTCTTCAAAGGAATTTTAAAAAGAATTGTCTTCCAAAATGAACTATTTATATTATAATTTAAAAAGAAAATCACTGTTTCTTAGAAACTAGAATAGTAAATGAATGTGCTAAAAGTATTTTCGTAACGATATCTTTCAAAATAAACTTTTTGGAAGCAAGTTCGAAGACATTCGAAGTTTGTTAGAAACTAGAATAGTAAATGAATGACCAAAGTTTGTTAGAAACTAGAATAGTAAATGAACGAGCAAAAGTGTTTTCGGTTTTCAGGAAGTGGCCCTAATGCAGTTGAATAAACTACAAAAAGTGGTCTTAAACAGTCGACTCTAGTGGTCGTGTTTTTGGCCACACACCGACCACTTATTGTAGTTCATCTCGACCACTAAATGTTTCTCGTCTGTGAACGGCAAAAAACGGGTACGAATTCAAACGTTGGCTTCGTTACGACACTCGACGATTTTAGAACACATTTCGGAACGAATTCTTACCAACTAACGACACATGAGCTCTCGGTGAATCGTAAAGATAGCGTCTCCACTTAAAATACGGCACAATCGGCGAATCGATGACATTTATGTCGAGATATTTTATCAGTTGCGGATGTGTCTTAAGGTCCAGTAAAAGTGATGTATGGAACCGTTGTTGAGCTCCGTCGGGCTACGGAAAATTGAAATTGCGAAATTTTGAGGACTTTAGGACCAAAGGCGCACCTCGGCATTTGTTAACGAAGGGTCCGACTACTACTTACGACAACCGTAACGGTGACAGTGTCTTCGATCTTATCGAGATACGTCCAAACTTCGACCGTTACATCAATTTCTCCGAGTTTCGTAAACACAATCGGCATATAAACCACATCTTGACGGTACGGAAGTATCTGAAATTGTCGGTGCCGATTTCATAAGTTAGTTAAACTTCGATGGTTTTTAAAGTTTTTACGAGAATGTGGTTTTACATAAATTTGATGTTGATGTTCTCCGGATGAAGTTCGTGGTCCGTACGATTTAACTCTTCCGGCTTCTTCGACGTGGACGAATTTGTAGTCGTCGGAGGCTTTTAATACAACCGTAACGAAGATTCCTGGACCTCGATTGTTGAAGATATCGACACGAACTCCGATCTGTTCGCCGGCTTTGCACCTTTCGGGCATTTCGATCGTTGCGAAGAAGATTCGATTGCCATCGTACTGCAAATGATTCCAAATAGCATTATTAATGCTGGAAATTGTTTTTCTACATATTTGTCAACGTAATTGTATACTACATAATTACAATTCTAGTTTTTAAGTGTTTTTTTTTTACTTGAAATAATTATCATGATAATATCTTTCAAAATAAACTTTGATAACTAAACTTAAAATTACGTTAAGTTTATTTTGAAAGATATTATCATGATAATTATTTTAAGCCATTCAAACCAAAAACAACTTAAAAACTAGAATTACAAGAGTATAAGAAAGGATAATTTAACAATTGTCATCTTTCGTTAAAAAAAAAAAAGTTTTATTTACGAAAATTTCACGTAAAAGTTTATTTTGAAAAATATCATCACCAAAAATTATTTGTATTCCTTTCTTTTACTATTCTAGTTTTTAACAAACTTTGAAATTCTCTTATAAAAGTTGCCTCTAAAGTGATAATGTTTAAGTAGAGTGACACAACACTATTATACCAAAATGGGTTCTTCTTGTATGGTGAGTCCGTATTTGGGAACCATCGCAAAACCGGTGACGAGCCACTCGGACGGACGAGCCGGAACATCTTTGATGAAGAAATCGTCATCGTCCGTATTGAAGTCGATCCAACCCCAATCTCCGTCCACATCGAAGAACTGTTCGGTTCGACTTCTTCGATAAATACGATATTGTTCTAAGTTCATGTCCAGTCCCAGTTTTGGTCGATTACCTTTACGGGAAGAAAAAAAAAACAAGCGAGAAATCAGTTTGACGAGGAAAGGGCAGCTAAACGCTGCATGACACTGAGGACGCTAGCGACAAGTTGTTTTAGGCTCGAGCCCCTGGCAGTGACACTGGCGGGGGGGGGGAAAGGCAAGCCCTTCTCAAGGCCCTTTCAGTGGCGTTTAACATCCTCTAGGGCCTAGGCTTTCTGTCGGACTTAAAGACTTCTAAAGTTACACGAGTATTTGACAATTTTGTGCATCAAAAACATATTTGGGTGTCATGCATTCACAGAGAAATCTGCAAGACAAGAATGTCTTCATTTCCTGTGTGCTTGAAGAGTTAAGACAATTCAGAGTGGGGGTTTTTTTTTGAGGTGTTGCGATAGATGCTCGTGACAATGCAACTTCGAAACTTCATTTGTGCCTGAACCGGAAAAGCGGGAATGGAACTGTTCTGGGTGCAGTACATTATTAGTAAAGTCTGCAAGACAAGAATGTCTTCATTTCCCGTATGCATTGGACGCTTGACAAGTTAAGCCAATTCAAAATGGGCTAAAGAGGGTTAGAATCGTTAAGGATTGGAAATCCCTGAGGATAGAGAGCCTAATGCGCCTTTTTGTGCGAAATATGTTGAAGAGCGCTCACATCCGATTTCGTCGTAACCGTTAGTACAATCTCGGCTGCCGTCGCAACGTTTATTGGTACGATAACATTGACCGTCTTTACACGAAGATAATCCCAAGGAACGGTTACATCGGTCTGAAAGAAAGAAAGAAAGGACAAATTACGACAGGATCTCCTAAGGATGGCCGTAATGCTTTAGAAATACTTTGCCTGCGGTTGGCATCTTGGTGTCCGTAAACACGACCAAACCGGACATTCTTAACGTTTCCGGTGTGTCGATGGCCGGATTGCTCGTGTCGTAGTAGTACACTTCGTCGGGATCGTTCCCTCGAGGAAGATACTTGACACGGGTTTGTTTAGTGGGCGTTTCGTCGAACTTGTGGAGATTTTCTAGAATCTTCAGAATAAGGAAGTAACCTTTAACCTTAACCGCATGATCTGAACTATAAGCCTAACTTTGCAACACTTACGGTGGCTTTCGTGAAATCTCCGCCACATTTGAAACAAAAAGTGGCCGCATCTCGAACGGTGATGCCGTAAAAGGAACCCGGAATGTGGATGACACCTAATTCGACAGTTTTTCCTGTTTTGTCTTTGTAGGGATTTACTATTAGGCTGGCCTGAAAGAGAAAGAGACCGAGAAAGTGGTTTACGAACTTCCGTTTTTCGTTAATGTCGTTGTTTATGGGACCTTCGTTCTTGCGAATTGATTGACGGGTACGACGACACTGTCGACAATCAAGAAGCCATCACGAGTGACGTGATAAACCAGGATCTCGAAGCTCGGAGCCATTGCGGGAGACACCGGAATACTAATGGTCTTGATCGGATAGAGAAGGGGTTCCATTCGCTCCATCGACGAATATTCGATGATTCCTTTAGAAATCACCTGAACCGGGTTTAATTAAAGGTAACATTGAAATATGGAGAATGAAGCCCAAACTCAAATAGAAAACTTGGCACTTGAAATTCAACTTGAACTCTGAAAACGGTGTTTTAGTAGAAATTTAACGATGTTCAAATTTAAGAACTTGAAGCCTGTTTGGAGAGTTTCAAGTTGAAGTTTAAGAAGTGAAACCCAAATTCAAGATGGGAACTTGACACTTAGATCTTCAACTTGAACCCTGTTTGGATGGTTCAAGTTGAAAGTTGCGAAATACATAAGGCTCAAATTCAAGAAAGAAACTTGGCACTTGAACTTCAACTTGAACTTTTTGAAAACAGGGTTTAATCCTGTTTGAAGGGTTTAAGTTGAAGTTTAAAAGGTGTAGACCTAATTCAAAAAGAAAACTTAGCACTTGCAATCTGTTTAGAGGCTTTAAGTTGAAGTTTAAGAAGTGAGGCCCAAATTCAAGCTGGGAACTTGACACTTGGATCTTCAACTTGAACCCTGTTTAGAGAGTTCAAGTTTACGAAATAAGGCTCAACTTCAAGAAAGAAGCTTGGCACTTGAACCTGAAACCTATTTAGAGGCTTCAAGAAGGGAACTTGACACGTAGAACTTCAACTTGAACCTTGTTTAGATGGTTTAAGTTGAAGTTTAAAAAGAACTTAAATTCAAGAAGAGAACCTCACCCGTGGTACTTCAACTTAAACCCTGTTTGAAGGGTTTAAGTTGAAGTTTAAAAGGTGTAGACCTAATTCAAAAAGAAAACTTAGCACTTGAAATCTGTTTAGAGGCTTCAAGTTGAAGTTTAAGGAGTGAGACTAAAATTTAAGTAGAAAACTTGGCACTTGAATTTTAACTTGAACCCTATTCGCGAGTTTTTGATTTTCAAAGTGCCATAAAAAGTTTATTTTGAAAGATACAAACATGCAATTACCCTTCTAGTTTCTAAAACACTTTCAATTTCTTTTGCTGAGGCCTTTTTCTATGTATAACGTTAAGCCTGCATATAAGTCCGTACCATAAAATGGAAGGTCTTCATGTAGAAGTTTGCTTGAACGTGGACTACGATGTAGTTTCCGATGGTAGCTTCCGAGTCGGTGGAGTACACGTGAATGACACGGTCATCATGCGGATGAGTCGCGGGAACTGCAATCTCGTTGGTGGCCGTATCGCCATCTTCGTCTTCGTAAATTGCCTAATAACCGACAATTAACGAACAAAATGAATTAAACTAAATCTATACAAATGGATTTTACTTGCACCACGTTTGTAGTCGGCATTCTTATTGTAAATGCCGACTATAAACTGTGTTTTTTTTACTCTCGGTCGGGTCGTACTTTGAGTAACATAAATTTTGCTTTCGGTGGCATTGCGATGTCGATCTTGATGACACCGTCTTCGGGAACTTCGTTTTCGATGGCCGACATATCGTAAATCTGGCCGTTTTTCAAATTGATGATCGGTTGGACTCGTACTTTGGCGTGCGAGAGTTTATCCTCCTGTAGTGGAGCCAAATCGTTGTAGGAAATGGCCAACTATTGTTAACATCGGAGGAGAGATATCGTTATGAAGAATACTTTTATCGCATTCATTTACTAGTCTAGTTTCTAACAAACTTTGAATTTCTTCTTTAAGTTGCTTCTAAATAGTACATTTTGAAAGATATCATCATGAAAACACTTCTAAGCTTCTAGCCCATTCCTTTACTAGTCTAGTTTCTAATAAACTTTGAATGTCTTCTTGAAGTTCCTTTTAAATAGTTCATTTTGAAAGATATCATCATAAAAAAAAACTTTTAGCCCATTCCTTTATTAGTCTAGTTTCTAATAAACTTTGAATTTCTGCTTAAAGTTGCTTCTAAATAGTTCATTTTGAAAAATATCATCATGAAAACACATTTAGCCCATTCCTTTACTAGTCTAGTATCTAACAAATTTTGAATTTCTTCTTTAAGTTCCTTTTAAATAGTTCATTTTGAAAGATATCATCATGAAAACACATTTAGCCCATTCCTTTACTAGTCTAGTTTCTAATAAACTTTGAATTTCCTCTTGAAGTTCCTTTTAAATAGTTCATTTTGAAAGATATCATCATGAAAACCCCATACTATGTCAAACGCCTTACGTAAATTCTGAATGGCATTCCAGGTTTGAAGACCTTCTCTTGTGGCCCTAAGAACTGAACTACGACTTTGCTGTCGATCACAACGGTTTTTGCAAAACACGGATACTTTATACCGAAGAAATGCTCGTGAACATCTGCTTCCACCGTCAGAATCGTTCCGGTGGTCAACGGCATTACGCGTTTCACTTCCTCGAGATCGTATTCGAACTCGTGTGATCCTTGAAACTGAAATTTTTGATCAATAAATTAAAAGTTCGGATGGAAATCATCGTTTAAAATCGAGAACTTACGTGTCTGATGAACTCTTCCGAAATGAGAACCGGTTTCGATTTGTGGCCGGGTTTTGTTGCCGTTAACCTTCTCGTGATATTACCGACGATTTCTCCTTCGGCCAGATAGGCGGCTCCGATTTCTCCGGCAAGAGTCAGTTCAGAATTGACGAGAAACTCCGGTGTCACGACATCGATTTCGTATTTTGGCCAATAATATTTCTCGACGAGGATCTTTTGTTCTTCCAATTGGCCGTAAGTCATTACCTGAATCGTCCACCATCCTTCGGACGGATAACGAGGGACTTTGTATTCCACTTTTCCGACACCTGAGAAAAAATGGCTGAATATTGTAATTTAAACGATTCTGAATGAAGAAATGAAGATATAAAAGTCAAAAATTTGCCCTAAAATTTCAGGAAAACTTTGAAACTCTGGTTCTTCTCCATTTCAGGATCAACACTAAAGAGAAATTGAAAAATGTGTTAGAAACTAGAAGGGTAACTGAATCACTTAAAAGTATTTGCATGTATCTTTCAAAATAAACATTTTACAGACAAAAATTTGAAAAATATGGGGGGTCTGCTTGAAAATGGGTAAATTTAAAACTGTTATAAAAAAGTTTATTTTGAAAGATATGAAAATACCCTTAAATGATAGATCAACTCTTCTAGTTTCTAAAACTCTTTCTAGTTTCTCGTCATTTTGCTCTTCTGAAAGAAAAAATTACCAGAGTTCGAGGGAGTTTTTACACTTTAAAACCACCTTAAGAAATGAAGTGTCTTAGAAACTAGAATGGTAGCTGAATCACTTAATAGTATTCTCATGTTTGATATTTTTCAAAATAAACTTTTTCTAAGAAAAACTTTGAAAAATAATGTCAACTTTAAATTGGATAATTTTTAGAACTGACATAAAATGTTAATTTTGAAAGATATCAACATGAAAATACCTTAAGCGATTAGGTTACCTTTCTAGTTTATAAAACACTTTCTAGTTTATAAAACGCTTTCTAGCTTATAAAACACTCTAGTTTATAAAACACTTTCTAGTTTATAAAACGCTTTCTAGTTTATAAAACGCTTTCTAGTTTATAAAACGCTTTCTAGGTATTAAAACGCTTTCTAGTTTATAAAACGCTCTCTAGTTTATAAAACACTCTCTAGTTTATAAAACGCTTTCTAGTTTATAAAATGCTTTCTAGTTTATAAAACGCTTTCTAGTTTATAAAACGCTTTCTAGTTTATAAAACACTTTCTAGTTTATAAAACACTTTCTAGTTTATAAATCACTTTCTACTTTATAAATCGCTTTCTAGTTTATTAATCGCTTTCTAGTTTATTAATCGCTTTCTAGTTTGTAAATCGCTTTCTAGTTTGTAAATCGCTTTCTAGTTTGTAAATCGCTTTCTAGTTTGTAAATCGCTTTCTAGTTTGTAAATCGCTTTCTAGTTTGTAAATCGCTTTCTAGTTTGTAAAACGCTTTCTAGTTTGTAAAACGCTTTGTAGTTTATAAAACGCTTTGTAGTTTATAAAACGCTTTGTAGTTTATAAAACGCTTTCTAGTTTATAAAACGCTTTCTAGTTTATAAAACGCTTTCTAGTTTATAAAATACTTTCTAGTTTATAAAATACTTTCTAATTTATAAAACGCTTTCTAATTTATAAAACGCTTTCTAGTTTATAAAACGCTTTCTAGTTTCTTTAATTTTGCTTTTGAAAGACAAAATAAGAAAAGCTCGAAATACATTTGTAATTGAAAACCGCTTTAAAGTTAACAAATTTAGACTGCTAGCTAACTGCAATTTGATTGGCTCGCGAGAACATAAGCTGGATTGAAATCTTGAGTTTTGATTGGTTGCTGTGAAATGATGCTTACCAACATTCAACTGTATTGATCTGTACGAAGCCATTACATTCTTTTCTTTATCCTGCGTGGAATTTGAATTAAAATTCAGATTTTTTTTCAGTGGATTTTACTTACGACATAGTTGCATTAATTCAAGTACTACGTATTGTCGAAGCATCTTTTAAAAGAAATTCAAAGTGTGTTAGAAACTAGAAGAGTAAAGGAATGCAGTGAATACATTTTTATGATGATATCTTTCAAAATAAACTTTTTTATGGTAGTTTAAAAGGCTATATAAATCATTTTAAAATAATAGTAGTCGTTTTGAAATTACCATAAAACAGTTTATTTTGAAAGATATCTCCATAAAAATGATATGATTCTATTCCTTTACCCTTCTAGTTTCTAACACACTTTGAATTTCTTTTAAAAGACGCTTCTGAAAAACTAAGTACTTGAATTCCTGCACCCTATATGCCTTAAGTAAAATTAATTCTAGTTTTTTTAATTAAAAAACAATTGTGAATTGTTAAAAGTGAACATTACCAAAATGTTGACGTTCACTGGACCCGAATACGGTTTAAGGTCCATGGTCAATATTATGACACGAATGAGCACTGCAACAATGAAAATAAAATAACTGGAGACAACGATTTAGGGGCCTTTAGGGCCTTTTTCCTTTTGTGGTTGACTTACTTCTCGCATCGTCGTTATACACTGGACGGTTGGTGTGTACTAGAATGGTCAGGAACCGTGGCGAGAATGTGAGTTTCGTTGTATCTTGAAAGTCCGGACCCAGTATGTCGTTACTGGAACCAATTACTCGTAGTTGGTAATTCCCGGCAAGACTTGTTCTGGGAATCTGTATCCAACATGTTGGAAATTCAAACAAATATTTAATGAACTCTATATTAGAGGTGGGGGACGAATCCTAAATTTTCTCGAATCCGAATCGGTTCTCGAATCCCTCGAATCCGAATCGGTTTTCGAATCCCGCGAATCCTTCTTATAAGAATCCTCTATTATATTATGTCGCGTTGCATGTTCACTACAAGGTGATATTATTGATCCGGGTTACAACAATCGCCGGTTTTTTTGGTTAGTGAACGCTTCTTATTGGACGTCATTGGAGTTAAAACTAATTTTACCAAAGTTTGTAACAGGTTTTTTAAGGTTAGGATTCGAAAGATTCGAAAGACGAAAAAAAGCGGCGAAGATTCGAGTTTTCGAATCTCGGATATTTTTCAAGATTCACGGATTCAAAGATTCGAATAGCCCATCCCTAGTATTTATGAATTGTGGTTTGTGCCTTTTAGAGCTTTTTAAAGCTTTTAAATATTTTTCGATTTTTGGCCGTTTTTTGGACGAAAAAAAAAATGTATTTTTTTTACAATTTTTCAGAATTTACAAAATTTTCGAATCTTTGTAGTCCTTGAAACTTTTGGGACTTCTGGAAGCAGTTGACTGTTGATCCCTGTGACGCATTTTAGGGCTTTTAGAGCATTTTAGAGCACTTTTCAACTTTTGGCCGATTTTTTTTAGGAAAAAAGGTTTAATCAATTTTTCAGAGCATTTAAATATTTTTCGATTTTTGGTCATTTTTTGGTGAAAAAAACGTTTGTTCCATTTTTTAGAGCATTTAAATATTTTTGATTTTTGGTCATTTTTTGGGGGGAAAAAAAGTTTAATCAGTTTTTCAGAGCATTTCAATATTTTTCGTTATTTTTCGAGAAAAAAAACGTTTGTTCAATTTTTCAGAGAATTTAAATATTTTTCGATTTTTAGTTATTTTTTGGGGAGAAAACAAAACGTGTGTTCCATTTTTTTTTTTGAGGAAATCTAAAAATTCTTGAATCTTTGTAACCGACCTATTGGGCCCTGCATATGATAATATTGTGTATTTTAAAAAATGCATGATTTTGAAATGAAAAAAAAAAGTGAAAAATCCTAATTTTATTGTTGATTTTGTAAAATAATGTATAGGCCTATTTGTTAGTACCCTTAGTAATAACCGCTCCGTGTCTATTCCAGTTATGGTGGTTTCGGCTGCTGCGATTTCGACTCCGTCACGTGAGACCGAGGCCATGATGTCCGTAACTGCGGTCGGTTCCATCATGGACACGATGACACTGTAAACGGATCCGGGACGAACGATCTTCGAGGCCAATATCAAGTAAGTCCTGATTGGATTTGATTGAATCGTATAAAATATTTAAGATTATTAATGATATAATTAAATAAGGCTCGGATTTTTATGCAATATCAAGCAAGCGTTTCTCAACTTGTGGCCCGAGTGCCAGTAATCATCATCATTTGAGTTAACTACAATTATGCTTTTTTTAAATCAAAAAAGGCTGGTTAGAGGCTAGATGTATTGGTTACTACAGTTTTCTAGCCTCTTACCAGTGTTTTTTTTTTTTTTTTTAAAAATCAATTGTTTGTTGATTTAAGCGGAGGATTTTATTACTTCACAATTCGCTTTTGGGGGCCATAGATTGAGAAACGTTTGCTTGATTTTTTTGCATAAAAATCCGAGCCCTATTATTAATTAGTATAATTACGGATTTTGTCGAATTCGAGTGAATTCTTTTATGAAATTGTGTTGCGTCGAATATTGTCTCGTATCCAATCGCCTTTCGAATTGTTGCCTTGGTCGTTGTTGTTGTTGTTGACACGAACATAATTGAATTACGGTGGCCCATACAAACAACCAAATTATTCTGCAAAAAAAAAGTTTAAAATTAGCTATTTTTAGCTCTATAAAAAAGTTCAAATTAAAAGATAACAACATGAAAATAATCTCTTGAGTGACTCTTCTAGTTTCTAAAAGACATTTAAGTTTCTTCTTCTGAAAGACCAGAATATAATCAAAGTGTTTTAGAAACTAGAGGAGTAATTTGAATTATAACTAAGGATAGTTCAATGCTTTTCTGAACAAATACTCTCCAGAACAATTGTTAATTATTTAGCAAATTATTGTTCAAATTAAACTATTTCTGATAGATTTAAATGACCACGGTTTTTCTTGACCCAACCTGAAGTGAAAAATATAAACTGAGAAATAGAAATTGCTATAAAAAGTTCAATTTAAAAGATATCAACATGAAAATACTCTACTAAAATAGACTCTTCTAGTTTCTAAAACACATTCAAGTTTCTCTTGATTTTTTTTTTCCTGAAAGAAAAGAATTAATTAATCAAAATGTTTTAGAAACTAGAGTAGTAATTGAATCAATTAATAAGATAAATCTTATAACTTTCTGAACTCTAGAACAATTGTTAATTATTTATCATTAATTGTTCAAATTAAATCATTCTCAGAGCAGAGACCCCCCCCCCTTCCAATAAGGATAGCTTCAGATGTTTTAACATTGAAGCTGTTTAATTAACTAACTTAAAATGAGGAAGTAGTTAAAGTTAGTCAATGAAAAACAAGTTTTAAAAACACACCTTATTTTTGAAAAACGTATATTTTATTAAATTTGTGTTTCTTTTTTAGTAAATATTTTCATTTTTCAAGGTTTACTTTCAAGTTTCAACATTTTCTAATAATTCTTGTTGTCAAGTTTTTTTTTCCTACGTTTTCTGCATACATATTGACTTAATTAAAAAATGGCACATGGTTCGAATTCAAGAAAGGAAATTTAGAGCCAACTTCTAACCTCCAAACAGGGTTTCAACATAGATTTAAAAAACACATCCACATCCATATCCCACATCCTTTGTCCAAAAGGCCCAAAAGTGTTTTTTATATATTGGAATCATGTATCAGTGGGATGTGTGACATTTGCCCTAAAGACACTTACTCTAGGCCTACAGACAGTTGCCCTAAAGCCGTTTGCCCTAAAAAGACATTTGTACTAAAAAGACATTTGTACTAAAAATATTTGCCCTAAAATCATTTGCAATAAAGGGACATTTGTCCTAAATTGTTTTAGGGCAAGTGGATTTAGGGCAATCATCCCTTTAGGGCAAGTGGCATTAGGGTAATTGGCATTAGGATAATTTGCATTAATGCAATTGGCATTAGGGCAAGTGTTATTAGGGCAACTGGCATTAGTCCAAGTGTCTTTAGTGCAGATGTCTATATCCCATTTCAGAGGTTTCAAATTAAAGTTCAAGTACCAAGTTTCCTAATTGTATTTGGAACAAATCTTAACTTGAATCCTCCGAGCAGGGTTCCAATATATACAGAAAAAAACAAACTTGTTTTATTGAATTATTAGAACCCTACTCAGAGGTTTCGAGTTTGCTTCTTGAAATTGGACCTTTAAGTAAATTTATTGAGTGGGTTTGAAAGTTGTTTAGGATTTTATTGAAAATGTATAATATTTTTATATGACCTCAGTGCCTGAAAATAGAAATTAAGGCATTTTTTATGACCCCAGAAAGAAATACTTGTGAAGCTAAATATTGAAGCTAAATGTGAAGGTTTCCATTAAGTACGAAGTGTGACTGAGCCAACCGGTCTTCCGTAGTTATAACTGTATATGTGGTAGTGAACGGTGCAGCACCGTGAAATCTGCAGCCGGCGCGTCATGGCTCCGCCCTTGTTATGACGACTGGTAACTTCTAATTGGCTGGTTATGAAGTCTGACGTTGAAAAGGGCGGAGCATGTGATGTCAAACTACATAACCAGCCAATTAGAAGTTGCCGTTCGTCATAACAAGGGCGGAGCCAACTTCTGTTCATCTCGTTTTCTAACTGCCTGTTGTAACGACAGGTAGATACAGTCGTTTGCCCCGCCCCTTTTATGAGTGTCAGACACCCAAATATCAACCAATTGGAAATTGAAAAAAAAGCGGAGGCATGTGACGTCAGACCACATAACAAACCAATTAGAAGTTGTCAGTCCTCATGAAAGGGGCTGGGCAAACGACTGTATCTTACTGTCTTTACTTGCCTGTGAAAATACTAGCCTCTAACCAAGTTCTTTTTTTTTAAATTTGAAATAAAAAAACCTAGTTGTGGTTTGTTCTGTTGGTGACTAATTTTGAGTTTTCAAACTGATATTTCAACACCACTTTTTGCCTCATTTTATTATTTCTTTTCCGGTTTTTTTTTTAACAATCCATGCGACAAAGTTGTGGGTTTTTTTTTTTTTTTTACTAAAGGGTTCTAAGTATAAGGGTTAAAGGGGGGGGGGGGGGGGTTACTATTTAGTTACTAACTAGTTAACAACACGAAAATAAAAACTGGTTTGGTCACATTTTTTCTGTTTCTGATGAGGAAAACCAATAAATTATTTCCATCCTAAAATTGTTGTTTTTTTCCACCTTTAAAATTTTAGTACAAAAAATAAACTTTTATGTTGGCCTACTTTAGATTTTGAACGATTTTATTTTGAACTTTTCTTTTTTAAAAAAAATTCTACTCATCAGAAGTGTATTTTCGAAGAAATTGAAAGTTTCATGTTTTATGTTCAGTAAAGATATCATGACAATAGGCCGAATCAACCACATCAAGCTGACAAAACAGAAACTCAAGTGTTTCCAGAGACAAATTGGCGACAATTCTAGAACATTTCTACGACTTTTGTGTTTTCTGTTTTGTGTGCAATTTCACAAACAATTTCCATGTCTGGGTTCAAGTCGGTAAACCATCAATCAAAATGTTTTTGTTTTGTCTCTGTTTTACGCAACATTTTTGCAACTCTTGTCTGTCTGCAGTTGTGGACAGTTAGACTGAAAACAACAACATAACAGTTGCGTAGTTTTACATAGGAAACAGCTATAGAAACAAAAACAAAACCCATATTTGTTTGTGTTGTGTCACAAATTTGTTGTCTTTTTGTCTTGAACTCATGTTGTCAGCTTGATGTAGATCGAGCCTTATACCTAGTACACACACGTGATAATTTAAATGCATTTAAATGCAATAAACGTGTTCTACAGAGCCCTGTGAAGGACAAAGAAACAATACATGTCGAATTCAATTTATTCAGTTAATTAATCTGAAAATAATGAGTTAATCCTTAAATATAAATATATAAACTATTGACATTAAAATATTGATTTAGTGTTTCAATTTTAAAATATTAATAATAAAGTCAATTTTTATTTGGTGTTCATGTCCTTAACTGGATTCCGTATAATTCACCTGAACACATTTAATTTGAATTCATTTAACTCATGTGTGAGTGCAAGGTATAAGGCCGAGTCCACATCAAACTTACAAAACACAAACAAAACTGAAACTGTGTTTTGGGACAAATTGGTGACAATTCCAATACATTTCTGCGACATTTGTGTTTTGTTTTTGTCTGCAATTTCACAAACTATTCCCACTTTAGTTTTTCGTTTTCTTGTTTATAAAAAAAAGTTCATTTTGAAAGATAAAAAGTATTCAAATACAAACTTTCAAATGTGAAATGACTAAAGTTGTCACTTGTTGCATTTCTTATAATTGTTATAAGTTATGATTCATGAAGTTCTCATCTCAGGTTGATTAACAGTGCAATTAATCTAATCCAATTAAAAAGTTCCTTAAGTTAATTATGTGCTAATTTTAATTGGTTGGCCAATTTGCAATTTATTAACCTTTTAAGTTTGTTGAATTGAAGAAGTTAATTTCTAAATAGGTGTTTAAAAATGGGCTTAATTTCTTTTTTAGAGGTTTTCAAAATTTTTCAAAATAAAATATAAAGAGCCATTATCTTCTAAATACATTATTGTGAAACATTTTGAAAAATTGCTTTAAAAAGATTCGAAGAAATTCAAAATGTGATAGAAACTAGGATAGTAAAAAAGCATTTTCATAACGATATTTTTCAAAATAAAATATTTAGAATCATGTCTTCTAAATATTTTATCTTGAAACATTTTCAAAAAATTGCTTTAAAAAAATTCAAAGTAATTCAAAATTTATTAGAAACAAGTATAGTAAAGGAAAGAGCTTAAAAAGCATTTTCATAACTATCTTTCAAAATAAAATATTTAGAAGCATTTGAGTCTCTTCTGAATACTTCATTTTGAAATATTTAAAAAAAAATTGTTTCTCCATATGAGCTTTAAGGCCTCATATGTGAGAAAAAAAAATGGCAAAAAAATCAATGAAGCACATCCGGAAATGCTTATCTTTTAAAGAAAATGTGTTGGGAAGTGAAGCATTTTACTAGCATTTGAGCACTTTGACTCATCTTTATTCTGCACATGCGCAACCTAACCGCGCATGTGCAGAATAAAGATGTGTTAACCTCCTCTTGATGCTACACAAATTACCCTTCTAGATTTTTACAGATCACAGGAATAGACAGGCAATTAGAAATCGGGACAAACAGAAGTTGGCTCCGCCCTTTTTATGACGACCGGCAACTTCTAATTGGTTTGTTGTGTGGTTCGACGTTGAAAAGAGCGGAGCATGTGACGTCAGACTACATAACCAACCAAATTAGAAGTTGCGTTCGTCATAAAAAGGGCGGAGCCAACTTCTGTTTGTCCCGATTTCTAATTGCCTGTCAGGAATAGGCGTTAGTTTCCGATCTAGTTTGTAGACAGGTCAATTTTTGAGTGGTCAAACTTATTGGTCATTGGTCAATATTAATGTGAGGAATTATTAAAAATATAAAAGAGGTCAAGAGATAAATTATCTTGAATTTTGAACAACAAAATCTTGTGGGTGGATGGGGTGTTTCTCGTATATAGCCTGAAGGGCGTTGCTTAAAAATATTAAATTGTTTAATATTCTGACCACGTGTCTTTAAAAGGTTCAAATTCAAGAAGACAACTTGAAATTTAACTTGAACTCTCTTCCATCAGGGTTTTTTTGCAAAATATGAAAATCCTGTTTTATTATTTATGAAGAAGAGGGGGGGTTCTATTGTTGGAAACCTGTTTCGAGGGTTCAAGTTGAGGTTTTTAGGGGCTAAGCTTCTTCCTTTCTTGAATTTGTACCAGATTGTGGAAAATAATTGGTTTGTTGTGATCTTTTATTATTTAAAATAAAAGATCTTCTTGATTGTGTTGTGTGTGAAATAAATAAATTTTGAACAATAGAAATGACCAACAACAGAAAGACATAAAACTTAATTTAACTTAATTATTTTAATAATCAAAATTCAAAGCACTGTGAAAAAAAATATATATTAACTATTGTTTGCTGGGATATAATGGTCAGAGTGGTCAGTTCAGCCTTGGTCATTTTAATTCCTGTTTTAAGGTGGCTTTATAGGTATTTATATCGCTTTTGTCCTACCGGATGGCGCCACTTGTAGTGGCTAATAGCTATGCTCCATAGACGTTTTTTTTAATAAAATTTCGATGCGAAAAAGACAAGCGAACAATTTTTTTGAAACAACATTATGAAAAAATTCAAATTGTTTTCAAAACTAGAATGGGTAAGTTTTTTCATGACAATATTTTACAAAATAAACAATTTTATAATTCAGTTTGAAAAATGACCCGTTATTTAGGGTTTTCCATTGAAATTTCATGAAAAAAACTATTTTCGGCCTTTTTTTTCAAACTGTCATAAAAAGTTTATTTTGAAAGATATCAACATAAAAATACCTTCTTAAGTGATTTACCCTTCTAGTTTCTAACGCACTTTCAAGTTTCTCTTAATCAAACGCCTCAATTGCGTCTTTCAGGTGCAAAATGAAGAGAATCCTGGAAAATATTTTAGAAACTAGAAGGGTAGCCCAATCACTTAAGGGTGTTTTCTTGATGAAAATCTTTCAAAATAAACTTTTTATGATACTTTTGTTTATAAAAAGTTTGTTTTGAAAGATATCAACATGAAAATTCCTTCTTAAGTGAATGATTTACCCTTCTAGTTTCTAACACTTTCAAGTTTCTCTTACTTAAACGCCTCAAATGCGTCATACAATTACAAAATGAAGAGAATCCTGGAAAGTGTTTTAGAAACTAGAAGAGTAGCTCAATCACTTAAGGGTGTTTTCTTGTTGAAAATCTTTCAAAATAAACTTTTTATGATGTTTATAAAAAGTTTATTTTGAAAGATATCAACATGAAAATACCCTCTTAAGTGATTTACCCTTCTAGTTTCTAACGCACTTTCAAGTTTTCTCTTGATCATTATCTCTGAATTTGAAAATAAAAAAAAATGGATGTCAGATTTCTTGCCACACTTTTTTTTGTGGTCTTGATGATGGATATTTTTTGGTCCAACTTTTGTGCTAATTTAGCCTCTAAACGACATTGAGAATAACATTGAAAGGGTCATTTGGTCATCTCTCTCTCTCTCTCTCTCTCTCTCTCTCTCTCTCTCTCTCTCTCTCTCTCTCTCTATGAATATCAGGTGATTGGCATACGAATGTCTCAGTTGTGGTCAAACTTATTTTTGCAACAAAGGTTAGGATTTTTTTATTATTGTAATCTTCGAAGAGAGAGAGAGAGAGAGAGAGAGAGAGAGAGAGAGACAGAGACAGACAGAGAGAGAGAGAGAGAGAGAGAGAGAGAGAGAGAGAGAGAGAGAGAAGATGCCACTAACCGAAATCAAGGTTACAAAATATGTCAATCAAAACTTGCAAATTATGCAACATTCTCTTATTGATTTATTCAGCAATATGACGTCACGATCATAACCACAGGCAATTAGAAATCGGAACGAATTTCAGTTGGCTCCGCCCTTGTTATGACGACCGGCAACTTCTAATTGGTTTGTTGTGTGATTTGACGTTGAAAAGGGCGGAGCATGTGACGTCAGACTACATAACCAGCCAATTAGAAGTTGCGTTTGTCATAACAAGGGCGGAGCCAACTGAAGTTCGTCCCGATTTCTAAATGCCTGTATCATAACCATATCTTATGAACGTGTGACGTCACAAACCGCCATAAATTTAATGATTAAAAAAACGTTTTGAACTATTCTAGTTTCTTAACTATAGTTAAGAAACTAGAATAAGTTTACAATTTCAAAGTTCAAAATAAACTTTTTATGATTTTATGATTTTTTTTATATTTAAACATTTTAAGATGGTTTTATAGATAATTATTTTGTTTTTGTCTTCCCAGATGGCGCCACTGCAGTGGCTATTATGTTACACAAGAGAGGTCTCTTCCCCCCCTCAAACGCAGTTTTGCGAAATTTTATATTTTTCAAGCGAACGTTATTCAGAAGAAACATTACGAAAAAATTCAAAGTGTTTTAGAAACTAGAATAGTCGGTGATAATGCTAAAAGTTTTTTCAATGATGATATCTTTCAAAATAAACTTTTTATGACAGTTTGAAAAAAAAGGCGAAAATAGTTTTTCATAAAATTTCAATGAAAAAACCTAAAAAAAAACGGATCATTTTTCAAACTGAACTATTGAATTGTTTATTTTGTAAGATATTTCCATGAAAAAAACTTTTAACATAATCTTTATCATTCTAGTTTTTAAAACAATTTTAATTTTTTCGTAATGTTTCAAAAAAAAAAAAGTTTGCGCCCAGAAAGTCCAAAAAAACATCTATCACAATGTATTTCTATGGCGAGACGGTGGCGCCGTCTACCACTACAGGAACAAATAGAATGTTTTAAGGGAGTTTTCGCGCTTGATATCTTTCAAAATAAACTTTTTTTTTATCTGAAAGTAAGAAATAGTTAGAAACTCTGTAGGAGGTTAGTTTCAATTTTTGAAAAAAACTGGATTTTTTTTGGCAAACAGATTTTTCATTTTACAACTTAAGACTTAAGTTTTCCGAACACGTCTCTTGAAAATTGAAGATCCAAGTGTTAATTTTACTAGAATGTGGTTTTTATGGCAAGTTTTTTTTTAAAAAACGCAATGTTATCCTAGTCTTTAATCTTATATGGTATTTCTTAAAAAAAAACTAGTGGGGTAACCCGTCATAAATGACGGGAGCAAAATTCACAGGCAATTGTGCCCAGCATTAGAATTTCTTTTCCTCCGCCCTTTTATGACGTCATACCAAGTAACAAACCCAATTAGAAGTTGATGACGTTCATAAAAGGGCGGAGCAAAAGAAATTCTAATGCTGGGCACAATTGCCTGTGATAAACTGTAGTTTAATTTTGCTACTATTATCCCCTCCCCTTTTTATATTTGAAAGAGAAAAGGAGTTTTTCATTTTCTCTGGTGTGCGCATGCGTGTCGTTTGTTCCTTTTTTTACTCCTTTCATTTCAATTTCAGTCACCCCCTCCCACTTTTTTCCCCCTCCACGTTTCTCTCTTTCTCTACCCCCTCTACACTTTCCAACCTTTCCCCCCCCCCTCTTCAATTTAATATCATGGGGTTCTTAGATGGGAAGAGTTAACATATAGTTGACCTTGAGAAAAAAAGCGGTTCATTTATTTTCATTTAAATTTATATAAATTGTACAGCGTTAATCACACACACATACACAGACAGACCTGGCTTAATATATATATAATTTTCCGTGATAGTATCTTTCAAAATAAACGTTTTAGAAGTAACTTTAATATTAAACTGAGTGTTTTTTTAGAAACTAGAATAGCAAATGAATAAGCTTTAATTTCATGATGGTATCTTTCAAAATGAACAATTTTGTTTTTGATAAAAAAATTGACAGTTTATAAAAAAAAACTAGAATAGTAAAGAATGAGTTAGAAGTATTTTCATGCTATTTTTCAAACTAAATTTATTTGAAGTAATTTTATAAAAAAAAACTAGAGTTTATTAGAAACTAGAAAATCAAATGAATAAGCTGAAATTAATTTTTTAAAAAATATTTTACAACTTGTAATATTTTTTTCTAAAAAGAGGCCAAGGTTTTTTTTTTTTTTGGTTTTTGTTAAAAAAATGATACATTTTTTTAATTTTAAGGCCGGGTCCACATCAAGCTGGCAAAAGTGCAACATAAATTTGAGACAAAAACACAACAAAAACGCCAGAAAAAGCAGATCTTGAAAACGAAACAAAACTGAAACAAAAGTGCAACAAGAGTTAACGCAGATTCTGAAAACAAAACAAAACTGAAACAACTGACAGCAGTATACTCAAGACAAAACCACAACAAATTTGTGACAAAACACAAACAAATTTGGGTTTTGTTTTTGTTTTTCTATTGTTGTCCTATACGTAAACTATGCAACTGTTCTGTTGTTGTTTTAATACTAACTGTCCACAACTGCACAGAAACACAGTTGACAAAATGTTGCGTAATATTGAGACAAAACACAAACCTTTTGATGTTTACCGACTTGGACATGGGAATTGTTTGTAAACTCACAGACAAAACAAAAACAAAACACAAAAGTCGCAGAAATGTTTTAGAATTGTCGCCAATTTGTCTCGAAACACTTTTGTTTGTGTTGTTGTCTGCTTGATGTGTAGGGCTCGGGTTTTTATGCAATCTCAAGCAAATGTTTCTCAATGTGTGGCCCAAGTGCCAGTTGTGACGTAGTCATCATCATGACCATTGTTCTAATGGTCTACAATTATGCTTTTTTTTTCTTCTAATCAAAAAGGCTATTTAAAGGCTAGATTTCTTCTTATTATCAGTTGTCAACTAGAAAGGTCTAGCCTCTAACCAGTGTTTTTGATTAGAAAAAAAAAACAATATAATTGTTGGTTGATTCCTAAACGTAGGATTGTTACTTCAATTGGGGACTTTGGGGCCACAGATTGAGAAACATTTTGCTTTTGATAATTGCATAAAAATCCTAGTCCTATTGATTACAATTACAAAAAAGTACTCTGCTAGCATAGACAGGCATTTAGAAATCGGGAAGAACTTCATTTGGCTCCGCCCATGTTATGACGAATGGCAACTTCTAAATGGTTTGTTGTGTGGTTCGACGTTGAAAAGGGCGGAGCATGTGACGTCAGACTACATAACCAACCAATTAGAAGCTGCGTTCGTCATAACAAGGGCGGAGCCAACTGAAGTTCTTCCCGATTTCTAAATGCCTGTCTATGCTAGCAGCCAAACAGGCCTATGGCAGAGGGGTTAGATGACAGGCAGTTAGAAATCGGGGAGAACTTCAGTTGGCTCCGCCCTTGTTATGACGACCGGCAACTTCTAATTGGTTTGTTGTATTGTTCGACGTTGAAAAGGGCGGCGGAGCATGTGACGTCAGACTACATAACCAACAAATTAGAAGTTGCCGGTCGTCATAACAACGGCGGAGCCAACTGAAGTACTTCCGGATTTCTAAATGCCTGTCTACGTTAGCAGCCACAAATAGGCCTATGGCAGAGGGGTTAGATGTGGATGATGTGAATCCGGCCTTAATCTTCGCGATATGTTTCAAAATGATCTTATTTTTTTAAGCCAATGGCTAACAAGGAAATAAATTCAATGATATTTATCGCATTTCAGATTTTCTCTTTATTAATTTTTATTATTATAGCTTATCTTATTAAGAATTTATTATGAACAATTTTTTTTAAAAATATTAAAAAACCGGTTATGAAATATAAATCTCTTCAAATATAAAATTATTCACGTCAATATTCCCATAAATATTAATAATAATAATTTAAAAAGGGGGGGGGGGGGGGTTGGATATCATTTCCTATACTTAAATCCATCAACAACAAAAAGTGGTTGTTGTTTCCCATAATTTGGATTCCTTACATGTTTGTAATTCATAATGAAAGTTTTCAACACCACATTCAACAAAAAAAAGTTTATTTTTCACTATTAAACCTATAATCAACTTTGACACCGACTTTCATCATTGGTCAAGGCGATTCAGGAAGTTTTTTTTTCTACTATTTAGGGGCGTTTTATAGAAAGAAAAAACCAGAAACAAAAATTTCTAAGGCGGTTTTAAAGGTGTAAACTACGGAGCTCTGCAGAGGACTTTTGCAAAAAAAAATATTTTTTAATCTCGACAAGTCGACTTTATTCTCGACATGTCGACTTTTAATCTCTTTTATTCGGCCATTGTTAATTATGCCATGTTGCGCGCACCATACTTTAATAATTAACATATTGCTGCTACAAGAGGGCGCTTGCAATAATTTAATTATCAAGAGTATGGTGTGCTTAACATGGCATAATTAACAATGGCCGAATAAAAGAGATTAAAAGTCGAAATGTCGAGAATAAAAAAAAATTGTGAAAGTCCTCTGCAGGGCTCCGTAATAAACGCCTCTTGAACTCCTTGATTAGTTTCTTTTTCAGGTGGTTTTAGAAACTAGAAGGGTAGCTCAAGGGTTGGTTCTTTTAAGCCCAAAAGAAGGTCATTTTCAAATTGATGTAAACTTTTATTTTGAAAAATATCATCTTATCTGTTCAAAATAAACAATTCATATTAATTGTAGAAAGAAAAAAATGACCAAATGTCAGTTTAGGCACAAATTTCTAAGGTGGTTGAATAGATATTTATTTTGTTTTTGTATCACCAGATGGTGCCACTGCAGTTTTGTAAAAGTTTAGACACAAAAACGTCAAGAGAACGGTTTTTTTTTAAAAAAACAACGTTACGGTTAAAAACTACTTTCGGCCTTTTTCAAATTGTCATATAAAGTTTATTTTAAAAGATATCAACATGAAAATGCTCTTATGTGATTGGGCTACCCTTCTAGTTTCTAAAATACTTTCTAGTTTCCCTTAGATTATCGCCTGAAATGTGGAATAATAGTTCAAAGTCTTTTTACGCTTTAAAAAAAAACACCAACTTAAGAAAAACATGAAGGTATGAATTAGAAACTAGAAGGGTAGCTCAATCACGTAAGAGCATTTTCATGTTGGAAATTTTCAAAATAAACTTTTTATGGCTGAAAATTTAAAAAATATCTTGTGCTTAAAGTTGTGTCATTTTCAAACTGGTCATAAAAAGTTTATTTTGAAAGATACCATCATGACAAAACTTTTAGCATTATGATGACCAAATATTCTAGTTTCTAAAACACTTTGCGAAAATGTATATTTTTCAAGCGAACGTTTTTTTCCGAAGAAACATTAGGAGAAAAAAAAAATTCGAAGTGTTTCAGAAACTAGAATAGTTCGTGATAATGCTGAAAGTTTTTTTTTTCATTATGATTAGGGCTCGGATTTTTATGCAATATCAAGCAAATGTTTCTCAATCTGTGGCCCACGAGCCAATTATATATAAACTAACACACCCGTTTTGATCAACCAACAATTATGGTTTTTTTAAATCAAAAACACAGATTAGAGGCTAGAATTCTAGTTGATAATTGATAATAATCAAGACATTAGCCTCTAACAAGCCTTTTTGATTTAAAAAAAGCTTAATTGCAGTTGTTAACTTCACAGTTGGCACTCGGGTCACAAATCGAGAAACGTTTGCTTGTTAGTTGCTTAAAAATCCGAGCCCTAATGATGATGATATCGTTCAAAATAAACTTTTTATGACAGTTTGAAAAAAAAAAGGTCAAAGATAGTTTTTCATGAAATTTCAAATTGAAAAACCTCAAAACGGGTTCGGTTCAAGTTTCTTTCTCCAATAAATATGGAGATCGATGGTTCAGTTTTTTTTTTTCAGATGAAAGAAAAAGTGTAAATTTCATCATTTGAATATAATTTAGACATTTATTAGTTTTTTTCCTTTCAAACAATTGATTTGGTTTTCTAATAAACATAAACAAAAGAATTGATTTATTATTTCATTGAAATGGATGAAATAATAACATAGTAATTCAATGGAGAACAAAACCATTTTATATTATTTCCCCTTTTATGTTATTTCCCATTAAAATTTGCAATTTCCTTACTTTTTAACCCTTTTTTTGTTGTTGTTGTTGCTGGTTATTGCTTTTAAAAAAAAATTAGTGATTTTTATTTCGATTTTGGTCGAAAAACATGAAATTTAATCTTGTTTTTCAAATAAGATTTCAACAGAGGCTAGAACTCGCTATGTTTCTCAATCTGTGGCCCTCAAGAGCCAATTGTGAAGTAATCTAATCATTATCATTAGATCAACTGCAATTATGATTTTTTCTTAATCGAAACCACTGGTTAGAGGCTAGAACTTTAATTGACAACTAATCAAGACATCTAGCCTCTAACCAGCCTTTCTGATTAGAAAAAAAAACATAATTTCAGTTATGATGATGATTACTTCAGAATTTGGCACTTGGGGCCAAAGATTGAGAAACATTTGCTTGATATTGGCATAAAAATCCGAGCCCTATATTCATTAACCATTTTGTACAAAAAAAAGCCTTTAAATTTTATCTTAAAAATGCTCCTTAAAAAAAGCTTATTTTGAAAGATATATTCAGGAAAATAATACCTTGTTTATTATTCTAGTTTCTAAGAAATTTTTTTCGAAAAAGTGGTGAATAATAAATTTGGGTTGAAATATATTTCTGCGTCTGCCCTTAAAACCTAGTAAATTTTGAAATATTGAATTAATTTCCATTGGGGAGGACCCCCCCCCCCCAGAGGCTAACAAAATCTGAAATTTAATATCTTTTAAGTCTGAAAACTTTTGTTGTTGTTTTGTCTTTGTTCCCCAATAATATTTCATTTTGCACTTGTCTTAAAAAGTTTAAAATAAATTTATTCTCCTATATTTCATAGTAGGGCAGATAATATCATCCCTTCAGGCCCTGTTTTCCACTGTGGCGAAAATTTCAACTGGTGAAAAGTAACAGTTTAGGCCTTGTTTCCATGAAAATACATTAGGTAATTGAATTACCCTTCTAGTTTCTAAAACACTTTCAATTTCTTCTTAATTTATCTTTAGAAAGACGAGAATTAACCGAGATTTCGAAGAGACGTTTAAACAACTCTAAAACGAGATTAAGAAAAAAAAAGAAAATTCAAAATGTATTAGAAACTAGAAGGGTAGCTTGAATCATTTAATAATATATTTTCATGTTGACATCTTTCAAAATAAACTTTTTATATTTTATTTTGAAAATGATTCGGCTTTAAGTAGACAATATTTTAAAATCTTTGTCTATAAAAAGTTTATTTTGAAAAATATCAACATGAAAATTACTCTTTGAGTGATTGAGCTACACTTCTAGTTTCTAAAACACTTTCAATTTCTTCAGAAAAACAATTAATTTTAGTTCGAGAGAGGCGTTTATACAACTCTAAAACGAGATTAAGAAAAAAGAAAATTCAAAGTGTATTAGAAACTAGAAGGGTAGCTTGAATCATTTAATAATGTATTTTCATGTTGACATCTTTCAAAATAAACTTTTTATTAAGTTTTGCTTCTGAGAAACATAATAAAAATGTTAGAGACGTTTTTTAACACTTTTAAAATCCACTTTAATATAATTTAATATTTTAATTTATACAATATTTACCTTTTCTCCATCTCAAGAGGGACAGATGTTAAATAATGAACTTTTATATCCACATGACTTTTAACCAAATCCAATTTTTTTAGAACATTTTTTTGTTTCACCAATTAATTTTTTTGTTAATAATCCTGAAGAGATTTTGAAGTTGAACAAAATATTAAATAATTCAAAATATTAAATAATTTAAAATAATATTTTAAAAAATAAATCCTTATTAGATAAAATCCAAAATATACTTTTAACAGGCGGGAAAAAATGCAACACTGTAGGTTGCTTTTTTTGTTGTTGATCAGATATTATTATCTTGAGCTTTGAAGTGAGACACGCCCACCTGTGACTGACCACCAATTGGTCATTTAAAAGAAAAGTTGATTGGTCAAACAGGTTTACACAGAAAAATAAGATAAGAAGTAAAAAGCAAAACATAAAAGCCTAGTTCAGACCATGAGCACAGAATAAGGTGAAGAACAGAAAAGGGAAAAACGTATCCATCAACTTGTGACAGATTTTTTTCTGCGCATGCGCACAAGTTGTGCACATGCGCAGAAAAAAAAAGGATTAGATAGAAGGATTAGAAAAGAAATTTTTATCATAGAAGTCTACAGGCAGTTAGAAATCGGGGAGAACTTCAGTTGACTCCGCCCTTGTGATGGCGACCAGCAACTTCTAATTGGTTTATTGTGTGGTTCGACGTTGAAAAGGGCGGAGCATGTGACGCCAGACTACATAACCATTTAATTAGAAGTTGCGTTCGTCATAACAAGGGCGGAGCTAACTGAAGTTCTCCCCGATTTCTAACTGCCTGTTAGAAGTCTATTGACTTCTATGATAAAAATTTCTTTTCTAATCCTTTTCAAAAATGGTGCCTCCATAGAAGTTTCTTGAGTAACCGGGTTCAAGGTCATGAATTTCTGTCACAGCAACGTCAAAGGTGCCGCACAAGAGTTTCTCCTAAGTATGGTGGAGCTCTCTACTGCGCATGTGCAGAATTTAACTTTCTAAAGCAGGAGTATCTACTCCGATTGGTGTATTTGATCAGGGCACATGCGCAGTAGAAAGTAACCTTCTCTTAAGGTGGCTGAATAGATATTTATTTTGGTTTTGTTCCCACTGATGGCGACACTACATTGGCTAGCTCCATAGATGTTTTTTTTTCTGAAATTGTTTTCAAATTGTTTTCAAAACTAGAATAGTAAAAGATGATGCTAAAAGTTTTTTTCTCGGCAATATCTTACAAAATAAACAATTTTATAGTTCAGTTTGAAAAATGACCCGTTTTTTAGGTTTTTCCATTAACATTTCATGTAAAACTATTTTCGGCCTTTTTTTCGAACTGACATAAAAAGTTTATTTTGAAAGATATCATCATTGAAAAAACTTTTAGTATTATCACCAACTATTCTAGTTTCTAAAACACTTTGAATTTTTTCGTAATGTTTCTTCTGAAAAACGTTCGTTTAAAAAATATAAATATTCTCAAAACCGCAGTTGAATGGAGAAGAGAACATACTAGCCACTACAGTGGCGCCATCTGGGGGACAAAAGGAAAATAAATATCTATAAAGTCACAATAATCTTATGGTCTGAACAAGGCTTAAAATGATTTTTTTATGGCATAAATCATTAATTTGAATCCAAGAAGAAATTATTTATATTTTGTTGTCCATTTTATTGTGTTGGTCACTTCTTTCTGAGATGACCCATTAGAAGAGAAATTGATTCAAAGACCCCAATTTATTTTTAGAATATTTTGACAATTGACATTTTGAAACACTCTGTATATATCATACAGGGTGTTTCGACATTTTTAAAGGTCGGTTTCAAAGCTTTAAATGCCACTCAAATTTTCATTATTCTAGTTTTACAAGTGCAGAATCAAGAGAAGCTTGAATGTGTTTTATAAACTAGAAGGGTAACTCAATTACTCAAGAGTATTTTCATGTTTGATATCTTTTTAAAATAAACTTTTTATATGAGTTAGAAAATAACTCAATTTTAAGGTGGTTTATGAACAGCGCTTGTTAATTTTTGTCTTTTAAAAGAGACAAATTAAGAGAAACTAGAAAGTAGAAGGGTAACTCAATCAAGGAGATATTTTTATGTTGACATCTTTTAAAATAAACTTTTTAGAGCCAAAATCGGCTGCATTAAAGTTGGGTCATTTTCAGACTTGGCGTAAAAAGCTTATTTTGAAATATATCAAACATGAAAATACTCTTTAAATGATTGAGCTACCTTTCTAGTTTCTAAAACACTTAAGTTTCTCATAAACTATTTGAAGTAGACAATATTTTTTTTTAAAAATTTTGTCTATAGAAAGTCTATTTTGAAATATATCAAACATGAGTTACCATTCTAGTCTCTAAAACACTTTCAAAATCAGCTGTTCTTGAAACATTTTAGAAAATTGAAAGGTGTTTTAAGAACTAGAAGAGTGCTAAATCACTTAAGGGGTTATATCTTTCAAAATAAACTTTTTTCTTAAGTTAGAAAAAAACAGCAACTAATAATTTCAAAAGTTCATAAAAGTTAATTTTAAAAGATAATCATAAAAATTGTTTTAGCTGATCCACCAGATAATTAACGATTATTTTCTCACAACAAAAGAAAAGCCAATTATGACATATATAAGTTTAATATTAATAATTATGTTTGGATTTCATAATTCTCTTTAAACTGCTTAAACTGCATTATGTTAATTGCGGGATTATTTAAGTAGCTGACTTTTGTTTAAAGAAAATGTAGGTCCGAGTTCAAGAAGACCATTTAGCACTTGAACTTGTAGCCTCTGAGTAGGCTTTCAACATATAAAACCTCTGTTTTAATAGAATCTAGAATGTGTTTTAGAAACTAGAAGGGTAGCTTAATCACGTTAAGCTTTTTTTGAAAATGACACAACTTTTAACTTTTGTCTATAAAAAGTTTATTTTGAAACATATCAAAATGAAATTACCCTTAAGTAATTGAGTTACCCTTCTAGTTGCTAAAATACATTGTAGTTTCTCTTAATTTTGCTCCTGAAAGACAACAGATTTTAATAATAGTACTTATACAGTAGCTGTCTAACGTAAGAGTAAGCTTGTGACGTCATTGGGGTTGACGAAAAATTTAAGTTTGTCATTTTTGTCTGATAAAAGAGGGTATTAATAACAGTATAATTAAAGAATCATTCTGTTGAAAACGTTTGGTGTCATCGCTTTTCTATCAGACTTTTTTTTTTATCACAAAATTAAATTTTTGGTCAACCCGTCTGACGTCACAAGCTTCCTCTTACGGCGCGGAAAGTGTAAGTTATATTAATTATGTTTATGCTCGTTAGTGAAAGCGCCGTAGTTGAATTGATTTCTATGCAGTGTTGCCAGATTAACATTTCTGATAATATACACCAAAAGTATATTTGTAAAATTGTTTGTTTTTTGTATTTTCGAGTCACTTTTAATTACATAAATGCTGATAACTTAAAGTGAGTTAATTGTGTTTAAATTATGGGTGCAATTTATATAAATATTTTTAATAAAATTAACAAATTATATTCCTTTAGACCCTTTGAAAAATGAACTAATCCGAAATATACTGCCGTATATTGACATTGCGTGATATGTTTGAAGCAAGAGATGGGTAACTGTAAATGGTGTACTTTACATTCAATAATCGATGTACAGAACACCATATTAGTTAACCCAATTTCATTATAATGTATGAAGTCAATAGACTTCGTATGTTTGCTTCAAATATTTACAATGGAAGCTATTCTGGCGTCACTTTAATCTGTTTTGTCGTAAGTTTGATAGCAACGATTTGGCGCCAAATGTTGCGTGGTTTACGGTTATTTTGGTGTCGGTTTTTAGCGAGTTTTCTTTTAAGAAATTAAGAAATATGTTTGTTTTTCATTTTATTTTCTTTCAAAAGTATTCCTGAAGAATTATAAACAAGCAGAATTGCGTGCCAAGTGGTCAACCGCGTTATTTTGCCGATTTCAGCGTCGGTTTCTGCCGTTTTTTAGTGTCGTAAAAGGTTCTTTTCACTTGTTTTTAACGATTGTTTATTCTTTTAACGTCACAATTTTATGTTAATTTACTGATTTTTTTGTATTTCCAGTTGATTTTCTTTTAATTTGAACATTTTATTACAATTTTTTTGCTTTTAGAATGGATCCTCGTGTTAAAAAACGAAAGTTTCTCGGTTCACGAAGCGAAAAGGACAACAAGCAATCGGAAAAATTGGGTCCTACTCTCTTAACTCAACTCTACGAAAGGACACATGAAGAAAAAGAACTATGTAAAATTATTATCGGAAGTCCGACGGTTTCGATAGAGAGCAGAACATCGAACGTTCGGCTCAAATACGAAGCCGTAACCTCGACACCAGCTGAAGATGAACTCATTTCAATCAGTCAAATTGATCCTGTTTCTTATAGATACGAATCGGGAGCTTCGAAAGCAAAGAAAAAACCGAATGTGCCTTTAGAAGCTGCCCCATCGAAGGTCGAAAGTTGGTTAAATCAAAGTAACTTCACGGAGTTCGACAACATAGACTTAATTGATTCAAGTTTTGGTGATGTTCGCAAAAGTCACAATAGCAGTCACAGGAAACTTGATTTCGAGGCTATAAAAAGAGGAGAAACGGCTGACGAGGGTTTGAAAGAAGATCCTTACGAGTTTGTATCAAGTCAGAGAGAAAGAAACGTAACGAAGAAGCGTAAGAAGGTTGCTGGTATACGAAGATCTTATGCTAAAAGAGACATTGCTCAGTTTTTTCGACAGAAAGCACGAAATGATGCAGCATTACCGAAAACAAGTGGTATGAAAGCAGGTTTGACCTTTAAGAAGTCCAGTTTTGGTTCTTCTGAGAAGATAAAAGATGCTCCAACTTGCGCAAAAACAGGTTCTAAATCTTCCGAGCATACTAATAAGGTCTTAACTTGCGAGAAGTCTACTTCGAAAGCTTCGGAGAACAGTAGAAAGGCCCTAACTTGCAAGAACTCAAATTCAAGACCTTCCGAGAACATTAAAAGGTTTCTAACTTGCGACGAGTCTGGTTCAAAAGGTTCCAACATTGGTGAAACCTGCAAGAAATCGCATTCTGGACCCTCTGACATAAGTAAAAAGGTGTTAAGCGACAAGAAGTCCGCTACCGAAGTGTCGCAGGTAGACAAAACAGTTCTTCCGGTAACGCAAACATCTGGTTTCATTATCGACGATCTGGACGCTTTCGACCGTCTGTTTTCCGAAAAACCCGTGCGACAGTGTAAAACAGTTCCGACAGCACTTCCTTCCGATACGGATAGCGAATTTGATAACGTGTTACCGTTTCGATCTCCAAGTTCCAATCGTGGTCGCAAACGTGGTAAAAGCCGATTTCCAAAGTGGTCGGACGATTTTTCTTGGAGGGGAAATGTTTCGAAGAAGCCGAAACGCGGAGGGACTTCGGAAGTTGACGAACATTTTCAAGATAGAGACATCGGTTGCGGTGGAGTTCTTATTCGACGATATAACTTACGAAAACGACCTAATGTAAAGAAGAAGGCGAAGGTGTCCATAGTAAAAAGCGTTCCATCAAAGAAGGACGTTGCGCGGGTGGAAGTGCCAAACGAGGCCGAAGATAATTCCGAACAAGACGAAGGTGGGTATTTTTTAGACGAAAAAAAGTACGTCTTGAAGGTAAAGGTTACATTTGTTAGATAAAAGGTGGATTTATACCGGAAAAATAGCAAAAGCAATGTTAGTAGCAAAATGTTAATAACAAATTAACAATTTTTTTTTACTGTTTTTGATCAATGTTGATAACAAAATGCTAATAACAATGTTTTTGACAAAAATGTTAGTAACCTGTCGGGCAGGAAACTGATCCACGAGTAGACTGTTATTATTAACAGTGTTTACAGCAGAAATAACTTGTTAGTAACATTTTTGTTATGAACATTCTTTGATAAACCTTCAGAGAGCGGTCACATAATTTCTGCTATTAACAAAGTTAGCAACAAATATTATCAACATGTTAATGGGGGAAAAAAAAATAACAAATGTTGAAAGCAAATGTTATTGACAAAAGTTAATAGGAAAAATGTTATTGACAAAAGTTAATAGCAAAATGTTATTGACAAAAGTTAATAGCAAAATGTTATTGACAAACGTTAATAGGAAAATGTTATTGACAAAAGTTAATAGCGAAATGTTATTGACAAAAGTTAATAGCGAAATGTTATTGACAAAAGTTAATAGCGAAATGTTATTGACAAAAGTTAATAGCAAAATGTTATTGACAAAAGTTAATAGGAAAATGTTTTTGACAAAAGTTAATAGCAAAATGTTATTGACAAAAGTTAATAGCGAAATGTTTTTGACATTTCTAGAGACGTTCAACAATGTTATGTTGGTAGCAACAAATGTTGATAACAAAAGTTAATAACACGTGTTTTCAGCAATGTTACCACTGTCACTAGCCACTTCAGTGGCGCCATCTGGGAGGACAAAAACAAAATAAATATTTATAAAGCTACCTTAAGGTTTTCATAATAAAATACGCCTTTTATGTATTCTAGTTTCTAGTATTAAGTTTTCGAATTCTTTCAATGCTTTTTACTAGAATCTTTCAAGCACCCGAAGCCCAAATTAGAAAATTAATTATTTCAAAAGTCAAACGAGAGTTGGTTTCGCTTTTCTTATTACAGATTCTTTATCCGTTGAATCCGACGGAGCGAGTTCTCACATATCGCAAATCTCAACCACTTCGTACCATACAGAACAACATGATATGCATTTCATCGATGTGGACAACGTTTCCAGCTCTGAAGTGTCAGAAGAAATGGTTATGAATCCTTTAGCTGATCTCTCGCCTACGATCAAACGAGAGATGCTTCGAAATTTAGGAACGACGGAGGAACCTTTAGAAATGAACGATACTCAGGATCGAACGGTTTTCGGTGACGAGACGATCGACTACCCGAATTTGAGTTTTAACGAATTTGACAAAGAACTTCCCCTTCATTTAAATACTTCCAGATCCAGTTGTGGCAAAGAAGTGTCGGACGTAGAGAACACTAATGCCGCAGTCGCGTCTTTGCCGCATAATTCTTCTCCTCTTCGTGACGAACCGGCGACTGAGAAAGTGTCTCGTTTGTTGACGGAACGTAGACACGGGTCCTGTCAAACGGAACCGTTTCTCGGTGACTGTGTTGAATGTCCAAGTTGTCGTACGGTGTTTACGCGCGACGAGAATGGTGTTGCAAAAATAAAAGAAGAAAAAATCGATACTAATGTAGATTTCGAGAAAGTTCGTGGCTTTTTCTTGAAACTGTTTGGTTGTGATCGGTCCAATTTTTTGGAAGTTATCGGTTCTATGAATTCCATAATGGATGCGTTTTGCAACAATGTTTCTAACGAAGTTTCTCTTGTTGGACAACATGATGCGCTACTAGTTACAAAGACGAACAATGTTGCAAAACATTGCGAGATGCCGGTTGCAACTGCAAGCGACACTGCAAAACATTGTGATGTGCCATTTACAACAACGAATGATGTTTCGAAGCTTTGTGAGATGTCGATTTCAACAACGAACAAGGTTGCAAAACGTTGCGAAACGCCAGTTGCAACAACGAATGAGGTTGCAAAACATTGTGAGCTGCCCATTGTGACAATAAACGAACTTAACGGACATTCAGTCGAAGTTTCACATTCTGTCGTTGAGAACAAGAGTCGTTGCCCCGAATCTGCTGTTTCGCAGTGTTGCAGCAATCCGAGCTGCGATGAAGTTGATCCAAGTTTAAAGAATGGTGGCTCGATGAATGGTTGCGAGTTATCATCCGAAGAAGACTCGTTTTCTGCTCTAGTAGAGTCTGAGCATTCTGATTCGTTGTTCTCTCTGAGCGCTGTTGATTGCGAAGTGGAGATTGCTTCTTTGGAAAATGGTTCAGTAGATTGCGAAATTTCTTTGAAATCTTCCGAACGTTTCGAACTCGCGAAACCAGTTGCAACGATTACATCCATAGAGACGGAACCGAAAGTGAAGAAAACCACGAGAGGACTTGCGTTGTTACCCGTTATTAGCGATCTCCCTGATAATGGCGGTTCATCTCAGACACCGATGTCGATTAGTGATGGAAGCGACAGAGCGAGACGTTCACTATTCCCTCGGCCGCAATCTTATTGCAGAAACACCGTTTCCCGAGAACCGCCGGATGAAATCCATCTCGAGTCTACAACGAGATTAAAAGTAAGAGGTGAACAGATCGTAACGATGGATTCTTCGAAGATTTCGGATCCACCGGAAGCAGTTCGTGAATGTTGCGACGCTGCGAACGAGTCCTACGAAAAGCGAGAGATCTTGAAAACGCAGGAGGAAATGTTGCAAGGATTTGAGAATTGTTCTCGGGAGACAGATACTCTTGTTTTGGAACCGTCGCAAAGTTGTCTCGAGGAATCTCCGCGGAGAAGATCGGAAGGGAACGTACCATCAAACGGATTCGAATACTACAAAACGACGAACTTGATTTTGGACGGTGCTAACGATGCTGCTGCTGATGATGATGATGACGATAACGACAACAACGAGAATCGTTCGAATAAAAGTCAATCTCAGTCTCAATGGTGTCCTCACAGTGATTTTTCCACCGAGACGGAGTTTCTGAACACTCAGGTTGAGAATTGTCGATTTTTGTTTATAATTAAAAACATTTCCGACAAATAAATAAAAAAATATGCAAAATTTTACATAAATTTCCGTCTTTTAAGTTGTTTTAACTTAAAAGACGGAAATTTATGTAAAATAAATTCGAAGTTTCATGAAAAGTTCATTTTGAAAGATAAAATGAAGAGAAACTTGAATTAGAAATTAGAGGAGGAGTTCAATCACTTCAGGTGGCTTTATAGGTATTTATTTTGTTTTCTTTCTCCCAGGTATGCAGTGGCCATTATATTCTATAAGGAGGTCTGTATTCCCCCTTCAGCCGCATTTTTGTGAAAATTTATATTTTTCAAGCGAACGTTTTTTTCAGAAGAAACATTACGAATTACGAATAGAATAGTTGGTGATAATGCTAAAAGTTTCTTCAATGATGATATCTTTCAAAATAAACTTTTAATGACAGTTTGAAAAAAAGACCAAAAATAGTTTTTTCATGAAATTTCAATGGAAAAACAATAAAAACGGGTCATTTTTTAAACTGAACTATAAAATTGTTTATTTTTTAAGATATTGCCATTGAAAAAACTTTTAACGTAATTTTTTACCATTCTAGTTTTGAATACAATCTGCATTTTTTCGTATTTTTCAAGCGAACGTTTTTCAGGAGAAACATTACGAAAAAACTTCAAAGTGTTTTAGAAACTAGAATAGTTCCTGATAATGCTAAGTGTTTTCAATGATGATATTTTTCAAAATAAACTTTTAATGACTGACAGTTTGAAAAAAAGGCCGAAAATAGTTTTTTCATGAAATTTCAATGGAAAAACCTAAAAAAACGGGTCATTTTTTAAACTGAACTATAAAATTGTTTATTTTTTAAGATATTGCCATTGAAAAAACTTTTAACATAATTTTTTACCATTCTAGTTTTTAAAACAATTTGAATTTTTTCGTAATGTTGTTTCTATAAAAAAAAACGTTCTCTTGACGTTTTTGCTTCCAAATTTGACAAAAACGTCTATGGAGCATAGTATGAGCCACCGCAGTGGCGCCATCTGGGAGGACAAAAGCAAAATGAACATCTATAAAGTCACCTTAATAGATAATCACCTTAAGTAGAGTCGAGAGTCTACTATTTATTAATTGGTTTGAAATAAACTTTTTATGGCGATTCGAACGGATTTTACTTTTTTTTTAACGCAGAAATTTAATGGAAAATGTTTTCTACTTTTTATGATTTCAGGATCGAAATAAGTTGATGCTAGAGATAAATGCCGAGAAACAAAATCTTCTCCTGTTGGAGAAACAGATTAAGATGGAGGAAAAAGGAGAAACTCCAACGACTTCGAAGGTCTCGATCGACGATCGAAATTGTGTTTCGGATGGCGACGAAGATGAAACTAGGAATTCTCGGTTGCGAAAGGAAGGTTTGTTGGAGTTTTCAGTGTTAAAATTGATATTGACTTAACGTCGGAATTCGAGGACCTTAAAAATATGACCCAAAATCCCACTAAAGACATTTTTCACTTTAAGACGAGCCGTCAAGTTCGTTACCGCGCAGCAAAAATGTGTCGGCCGTCGTTTGCGGTCGTTTGAACGAAGTGCGGCGTGTTACAACTCCAAGATTAACGGTCAGACTGACTCGTCTGACCGACTACGGATCCTCGGATTCGCTACCTGCTTCAAAGAGACTAGAAAAGTCTGGTAGTTTTAAAGATTTAACCGGAATGTTATTTGTGGTTTCGACGTTAACCTCGGAAGAAAAAGTAAATCAAACCGTTAGGTCTTGAAATAAGTTACCCAAAACACCTTTGACGAAACATCTAACGGAGTTTCGTTTTTTTTTTTCACTCCCGTAAACAGTTAACGGTCGAAAGGTTCGTTAAACTATTTAACGGGAAGATGAGCAACACGGTGACTCGTGAAACGACGGATGTCATCGTGAAAACAGGTCGTTAGGGGGGTTTTAAAAGGGCGCTTTCGATTGTTACGATGTTTACGACTTGATTGGTTGGTTTCTTTTTTGGCGTCGTTTCAGATTCCGAGTGTCGTTGTCAGCGTACGATAAAGTATCTCATGGGCGTTGCGAACCATTGCTTTATAATCGGTTATGATTGGATCGAGGATTGTCTCGAACAGAAATGTCTTCTCGAAAAGGTGTTAGAAATTTCTAATTAGCAAAATTCATTTTAAAAGATATCGATATGAAAATCACCTTTAAGGGATTCATTTACTCTTCTAGTTTCTAAAACACTTTCATTTTCTCGTTTGAAGTTGATTTTGAAAAATACATTGACAGTGTTTTGGAAACTAGAAGAGTAAATTAATCACTCCATAAGCGTATTTTTTCATATCGTTATTTTTTAAAATAAACTATTTTATATGAATTTCAAATTCTACGGTTTCATTTTTCACCTCAAGTTGGATAAAATTAACAAACTTCAATAAAAGTTTATTTTGAAAGATATCAATATGAAAATCACCTTTAAGGGATTCATTTACTCTTCTAGTTTCTAAAACACTTTCATATCCTCGTGTGAAGTTGATTTGAAAAATACATTGAAAGTGTTTTGGAAACTAGAAGAGTAAATTAAGTAAATTATAATTATTAAATTATAAATAATTATAAAATCACCTTTAAGGGATTCATTTACTCTTCTAGTTTCTAAAACATTATTCATGTTTTTGTTAAACCTTGTTTTAGAAAGGTAGATAGAATAACGAGGTTTTAGAAAGTGTTTTAAGAGGACATATTGAAAGTATTTTAAAAACTAGAACAGTAACCGAATTACTCAAATTCTACATTTTGATTTTTCACCTTAAGTTGGGCCAAAAATTATAAAATTAATAATTTGGTCACTTTTACCCTTCTAGTTTCTAAAACACTTTTAATTTCTTCTTCATCTAGATTTTTTTTAGACATTTTTATAATTTTTAAAACTTTTACACACATAGGATCGTTACGAAGTCATAGGAGATACTACTTCCGTAGCCGTAAATGGTCCTAAGAATTCTCGTTCTTCTTCGTCCCCTCTTCTTTCAGGCTACGAATTATATTGTCCGATTACGTTTTCCGACGTCAACGACGGTACGAAACTATAAAAAGAAACCCCCGCGGGATAACATAACGAAGAAAATCGATGCTATTTTTCTTATCTATTATACAGAAGATTGGTTAAATCTAGTCGATTTTTGCGGCGGAACAGTCGTAACCCATCCTTCGTCTTTCAGTTCGAGTCCGAAGCGAAAAGCGATGATAATCGTACAAGATCCCGATACATTTATGAGCAGCTACACTCGTTTTAAGCGTACGTATCGAGCCGATTATCACTTTTATTCGCTTAACGGATGTTTAATTTTGTATCGTTTCTTAGGTTTGCACGAGACTTGTAAAGTGAATGTCGTTAATCGAGACTGGATCCTTTCTTCGATCTCTTCGTATAAAATTCAACCTGTGATATCGTATTTGCTTTTGAAAGCTTGAGGTAACTTTTGTTTATTATTATCTTGTTTTTTGTTTCTCAAGTTTCTCTTTATTTAGCTTCTGATTGATAGAAAAACCTAAATTTGGCATTTTACATTTGGAAAATTTTGAATTTGAAGCTTTTTTAAGGTTTTTCATTGGTGGTTCATGCTAAAATGTATTTTCTAGTCTTTAAAGTTTAAACTAGGGATGGTTCATTCGAATCCTTGAATCCAGCGAATCTTGAAAACTGGAATCTTTGCGCTTTTTTCGAATTTTTCGAATCCTAATCTAAAAAACTGTTAAAAACATTGGTGACGTTCAATAACAAATAAACAGCAATTGTTGCAATTTCGATGGTACCCCGGGTCACCAATAACGTCACCTTTTGGCGACCCTGAGTTTTTTATTATTAATAATTTAATATTTAATATTATTTTATTTATTTGTATCTTCTTAATGAATAATATAGGATTCTTATATGAAGGATTCGAGAGATTTGGGAGATTCGAGGGATTCGAGAACGTTTTAGGATTCGGATTCGGGGAAAATTTAGGATTCGTCCCACCTCTAGTTTTAACTAATCTACAGTCAGATATTTTCATTGTATTTTTTTCTGCTTAATTTTATATTCGAAGAAAAGCATTTTACAAATTACCATCCAAATATATATTAAACATAAAAAACATGACACTTTTTTTTTTTTGGAAATAAAACTTTTCATTTTTAATAATCACTTAATTTTTCAAATTACATAATTATAATTTAATATAATAGATTTGATTTTTTTTTATCAAAGAAAATAGGAGATACTTTTGGTAAGTTAGGGAATTTGGGGTTGAACTTGACGATTTAATCGGGTCGCACTGTATTATGCACGAGGTTTAAAAATCGCGTGGACATGAACTACCTCGTTAGTAATGTAAGTTTTGAAGCATGTTTCGTTGACCAGGAGCGAACAATTATGGCGTTTTTATTCATAAATACGCCGTATTTGGGTGTCCGTACATTTCAAAGCTTGCATCACACGTGTGATGTCATGTCATTCAATTGCAGTGTTACATACAACTCTGCAGGTAGAATTAGTCGTTCACTGCTGGCGCGCACAATATCCCTAGGACTGATTAAAATTATTAATCGGACGTATTTAATGAACAAAAGTTATGCAATATATACGATTTTTATAGTAATCATTTACTTATTTTACGAAGAATTATTTCTGTAGTCTCATGGTATCTTATTAATTTAGGGATTTTAGGTGCTGTATATAGATATAGTCACGATGTCTAATCTGACATCACTGTCTGCTTCTCTTTGGCAAAATGGCGGTTCTTCGTGATTTTCTGACGTTTGTTGAGACTATTTGTCTACAAAATAAGGTATTTAAGGAAGGTTTTGACGTGTTTTAAGTGCTTCTTGATTAGATTGAAACCCATATTACCTAACTAGATAGATAGATTGTCTTGTTAATTGATATTTGGAGGTAAAACAGATCGTATTTGCGTTCAATCGATTGTCGCTCAGCTAAGAAAAGGCGGGAAAAAGATTCGTGTCATCGCTGTGACACGTCACGGGAAATCGTGTCTTGTTAGCGGGTTTTGTTTCGCCGCACGTGAAAACTGTTGTCATTTTCAACGAAAAACGCATATAATTGAAAAACGTTTGCTCTTGTAATTGGAGTTATTTGGGGTTAATAAGGGACCAGTTACAGTTAAAAATAGTTTGGGAGTATTGTTTAGCTGCCGTTAGATGGCGGTGCTATACTTGTCAAAAAACAAGGTTTGAAAGTGTTACAACGCCCCTCCAACAATGACAAGACGTCACGGTTTTGATGCAGTATGGGATGACTAATATGACGTTTTTCTCATTGACACGCCATATTGGAGTTTTTAACTCACATTGAGTTTGATGTTTATCTGAGCTGCCTATGTGTGCTTCAAAAGTGGCGTCATTTTTTTTACTGTAGCGACACCACCTTCGAGAAAAGATGTCAAGGCGTTACATTTCGGAAGCACTAATTGGATGCTCAAATATGACGTTTTCGTTATTGAAACCTACTTGCGAAATACGCCATTTTGGTTTCACTTATATGTTTCATATGCATTTGATCTTGTGCTTCAATTCTTCAGTGTACAACAGTTACGTATGCCCTTAACATGCTCATTGAATGTGTTTCCATTTCAACGCGCGTGATACGCTCTAGCCTCTAATCAGATTCATTGTACGAATGTAAATGAAGAAAAATAATGTATGAGCATAGAGGCTAGCGTGATGTCATTTTCACCTCACAGGAAATCGTCTGCATTATCAACTGCAAAGTAAGCGCGCCCTCTAGTGGCGCCCTCAAAAGATTCACATAATATTACAAGACCAAGATTTTGGTTTTTCTTTGATGTCATTCTTTAGATTAACTTTGCTTTTGAATCTTACTTTACAAAATGAACGTTGTCGTTGCGTTCCGGTTGAATTCTTCTGAAATTTACCAGCTGCTAAAAGAATTACAATTTCGAAAGCGTCTTTTACGCTCTTTAGAGAGTTTTTCGATGAAGTTTCAATGTAACATGTGGCTTCTATGAGACGTCCAGCTGCAGTTGCCTTTAAAAAAATATTATAAAATTTAAAATTTAAGATCTTTAAGGCCGTGTTTTAACAGGAGTGAAAATATGAACTTTTTGACAATTTCAACTGTTGAAAAATGACAGTGTTTCCTATGGAGAAAATGTGTTAATGCATTTCTATTAGTAGGAGAAAATAAATTCGATATATGGCGACTAATAAAAGAACAAACGTGGCCTCTGCTTATTCACTATTATGAGTTTGGTTCATTATGTTAGGCCAATTGAAGCGAGAAAACCACACTAGCTCTACCACTTTTTAAAATGCCATTTTTCATCAATATTTACATCTAAACGGCGTTATTTTTCTCTAAAAATATAATTAAAAAACATACTACTGAATAATTGAAGAAAAATCGATGAAAAAACAGTCACCAAAAATGAAGAGAAGAGAAAGATGGCGAATCAAAAAGCACAAATATTCACTAAAAAGAAGGTTTCAACAAAAGTTGAATCAATTTCAACTTTTTTAAACCTCTTTTTTGGACCGGCATTTAGAAATCGGAACGAACACAAGTTGGCTCCGTCCTTTTTATGACGAACGCAACTTCTAATTGGTTGGTTATGTAGTCTGACGTCACATGCTCCACCCTTTTCAACGTCGAACCACACAACAAACCAATTAGAAGTTGCCAGTCGTCATAAAAAGGGCGTAGCCAAGTTGTGTTCGTCCCGATTTCTAAATGCCTGTCTTTTTTGGTGAATATTTGTGCTTTTTTGGAATTGTGGGCGTTTTATTGAATGGCTTTTCTCCTATTGGTGATGTTATATTAGCCAACTAATAGACATGCGCATTAGCTCACTTCTCCATAGTAAAAACACTGTTATTTTTTTCAACAGTTGAAATTGTGGCGAAGTGCAAATTTTCGCCTCAGTGGAAACAAGGCCTTACTGACTGAAAAATGATAATTTTTACGAACCTGATCAAATGTAACTGGAAGTTTTCGTTGGCGTGCCAAAGCTGAAACGAGTTCGGAATCGGATCTCGAATCACTTCGACAGCCGCAAAGTATCACAGGAACTTCCGGACAATGTTTTCGTACTTCCGGATACCACTGAAATTATCAAAAATATTCAAATAAAAAAAACAAAACAAGAAAAACACTTAATGATGAAATTAGACATTTTTTTCATTGTGAAGAGTAAACTTGGCAACACTGTGTTCTATAGAGTAACAATTGAGATTCAAAAATTGGCGCTAAGAAGTGATTGCTTTGCTTTCCAATTGATTGTCAGTGTTGCCAGCTACTGATATTTAGGTACTTGGTGGCAGGACTCATGATTGATTTATTCAGGTGCAAAATGAAGAGAAATTGATATAATAAATATCGATATAAATCAATATAGAATAAGTTACGATTATTATCGTTTGTTTATTAGATGCTTAACGTTCCCATCAACGTCATTTCAGGGACATACGATGATACAAGACAATTCAATGCAAAGGCAAATTTCAAACACAAGTGATTTTTTCCCAACAGCGTTAATCACACACACACACACACACAGACCTGGCTTAATATATATAACTAGTGGGGTAACCCGTCATAAATGACGGGAGCAAAATTCACAGGCAATTGTGCGCATGCGCGTCGTTTTTTCCTTTTTTTACTCCTTTCATTTCAATTTCAGTCACCCCCTCCCACTTTTCTTTCTCTCCCCCCTTCTACACTTTCCAAAGGAAGAGTTCAACATATAGTTGACCTTGGGAAGAAAAAAAATGGTTCATTTATTCAAATTTATATAAATTCCGACGTGCTTCAAGGGTTTTGTACAGTTACTCCACACACACACACACACAGACCTGGGATATTATATATATATAATAATAATTGCCTTTGGATTAAATTGTCTTGTATGTCCCTGAAATAACCTGGCTGTTGAGGGGGACGTTAAGCAATTAATAAACAAACCATTTATAATGGACAGTCAGTGTTACCAAATACCGATCGGGAAATTGCCTACTTTTTTAACGACGTTTTCAAGAGATTCTGGTTGTCCAATGTGAAAACAAAGAATAAATACTTTGGTTTCTTGATAAGCTAAAGGCCTTATGTTGTCGTAAGGTGGAAAACCTAATAAAAGAAGAACAATAGCATTTATTATAAACAATTAAAACAAAAGCAGCAAAATAATTTAGATCAACTTGAACCCTCTGAACAGGGTTCCAAAAAAAAATCCCTTTTCCACGGATACTCAAATAAGAATCACTTTTCATAGAGGGTTCAAGTTGAAAGTTCAAGTGCCATTTGGGTGGGGGGGGAGTTATTCTTGAATTTTTCGCCTTAAATTTAAAAATATAAGATGATTTGTTTATTTGTGTGTCGATAGATGGCGCCACATATCCAATGGAGTGTTTTTAACAGCCATCTTTTTTATTTGCAGATGGAATCATTTTTTTTCTTCTTCAAAAAGTTGCTGCCTTAATAATAAAAGATGATTAAAAAGACACCACCAGGCGGCGCTTTGCAACAATTTACAGTAAGTGTGTACATTTTATTATAATTATTATTATTATGATTGAATTCTGCTATTTTGCAAAACTGCTTTTGTGCATAAAGTTTATTATTATTAGTGGGGTAACCCGTCATAAATGACGGGAGCCAAATTCACAGGCAAATTGTGCCCAGCATTAGAATTTCTTTTCCTCCGCCCTTTTATGACGTCAGACAAAGTAACAAACCAATTAGAAATTGTTGACGTTCATAAAAGGGCGGAGGAAAAGAAATTCTAATGCTGGGCACAAATGCCCGTGATAAATTCTAGTTTAATTTTGCTACTATTATCCCCTCCCCTTTTTATATTTGAAAGAGAAAACGAGTTTTTTCATTTTCTCTGTTGTGCGCATGTGCGTCGTTTTTTCCTTTTTTTACTCCTTTCATTTCAATTTCAGTCACCCCCTCCCACTTTTTCACCTCTCCACGTTTCTCTCTCTCTCTCTCCCCCCCCCCCCCCCGCCCGCTACACTTTCCAACCTTTTTCCCCTCTCCAATTTAATATCATTGGGTTTTTGGATGGGGAGAGAGCAACATATTGTTGACCTTGAGAAAAAAAAGCGGTTCATTTATTCATTTAAATTTATATAAATTCCGACGTGCTTCAAGGTTTGTACAGCGTTAAACACACACACACAGACCTGGCTTAATATATATATAAAATATTAATAATGTTATTAATATTACTAAATTATTAATATTCTGCGATTCTGCTAAACTTGATTTCGTGCCGTAAAAAAAAGGAACAGTTTTCGCCTTTTCGGTCCACGTGACAGTCAGTTAGCTGATTCGTTTTACTTCACGTGGACGCGAGAAACATGTTTGGTGTTGTCGTGACGTCACTGGGTTCCCAATTGTCGAGTGTGTCACCTCCAAAAACTCTTAAATGATCGTGACGTCACATGTGTTTTTTTTTTAAAGTGAATCTGTGTATAAATAATAAGCCTATAATAGGCTTTAATATGGAAAAGTTGGAAACTAAAAAAAAATGGTAACTGAATACTTGACTTGTGGTCGCAAGTGACAAAGTTCTCTCCTGTTGGAAAGAGAGTGACGCGTGTCATATGTCAAGTGTCATAGTGGTGTGGGCTTTTAATATATTTGTGATTTTATTCCAAAGTGCGTTTTGCAGCAATGATTTTTAAGGGGTGGCAAGTGGAGGGAGGAGGGTGTTTTTAATTAATTAATAACAATCAAGAAGAGTGACCAGTTTGGATGGACTCTAGAGAGACAGAGAGAGTGAAAACGAGAGAGAGAGAGAAATATTAAAGATGACCACACACACATGTTGTGATTACATTATGACATTTATTTATTCAGGCCACACTTTTCTGGCAACATTTTTTACAAATCATATGACAGGCATCTGTAGACAGCTTCAGAATTTTTTTTGGCTCCGCCCTTTTATGAGTGTCAAGACCAAATATGAACCAATTAGAAATTGAAAAGGGGCGGAGCATATGTGACACTAGAACCTGTAACAAACCAATTAGAAATTGATGACGCTCATAAAAGGGCGGAGCCAAATAAATTCTGAAGCTGTCTACAGAACAGGCAATTAGAAAACGGAACAAACAGAAGTTGGCTCCGCACTTTTTATGACGACCAGCAACTTCTAGTTGGTTGGTTATGTAGTCTTGACGTCACATGCTCCGCCCTTTTTCAACGTCGAACCACACAACAAACCAATTAGAAGTTGGCGGGCGTCATAAAAAGGGCGGAGCTAACTTCTGTTTGTCCCGATTAGAATTGCCTGTGTCATCTTTATGCTGATTGTCTTTAGATTAGGTTGTTAGGTTACATAATAGATGGCGCTGCAAAATGTATGAAGACGACTCCAAGCCGCCTGCCTAATGGTTAGTTATCTCCTTAACAGGCAGTTAGAAATAGGTGAAAACTTCAGTTGGCTCCGCCCTTTTTATGACGACTGGCAACTTCTAATTGGTTTGTTGTGTGGTTCGACGTTGAAAAGGGCGGAATTAGAAGTTGTCGGTCGTCATAACAAGGTCGGTGCCAACTGAAGTTCTCCCCGATTTCTAACTGCCTTGTCTTTGACATTAGTATACAAACCACAAGTAGGCCCTACACACATAAGCAGTACATACTGACATATAATAAGAGATTAAGACTTGTGACACATTCTAGGGAAGAAAGCACTTGTAGAAAGAAAAAGAAAGAGAGACAGTAGCTGGTTCAGGAATTATTATAGAAAATTGTGTTTGTGGTGGCGTCGTCGTCGTCATATTGCAGATAAATGATAAATTGGATAAGCTTTTTTGTCACTTATGGTGTCTGTGTGTGTTTTGGTAATGTTTTTTTGGACTTTTGGGAGTCATAGACACATCATAGCCTCCTTACAAACAACAGCAACAACAAAAAAAAACCTCTCAAGATTACATTTCAGGCTCCTTTTTTTTGTGATTGGGTTCCAAAACGACAAAATGTATAAAATGGGAATTCTCAAATGGGCTCTTGAAAAACAAGAAAAGGACCACTTATATCTAAAAATGGTTTCCAGTTTTAGTAAAATTCCCTATTTAGTTGGAAATAAAAAAAAAAATGTTTGTGAAGACTTTTTGTTTCATAACATAAGAAAACCTCTTTTAATATTATTCTCCACCAAATAAACCCACTAAAAAGGTGGAAAATTTGTTTTTCTGATGTTTTTTTCTTTCTCTAAAGACAAAAGAAATAACATTTGAACTTAACAACATTGTGTTAAAATATAAAGCACAATGGAAAACAAGAAAGAAATTGGATTTTGACCGGTTTTTTAAAGAAAGAAAAAAGAGAATTTCAGGTTATTCTGAAATGAAACAATTTTTAAAAAGAAATTGAGGTTGTTTTAGAAACTAGAAGGGTAGCTCAATCACTTAAGAGGATATTTTCATGTTGATATCTTTCAAAATAAGCTTTTTATGCTAGTTAGAAAATGGCCAAATTTTACAAAATACATTATTTGTCCATAAAAAGTTTAGTTTGGATTTTGACCGGTTTTTTTTTTTTTGAAGAAAGAAAAAGAGAATTTCAGGTTATTCTGAAATGAGACAATTTTAATAAAAAAATTGATTTTGTTTAAGAAACTAGAAGGGTAACTCAATCACTTTATGGTTATTTTAGTGTTAATAATATCTTTCAAAATAAACTTTTTATGAACAAAAATTAAACAAATAATTTCTTTTGTAAAATTTGGCCATTTTCTAACTAGCATAAAAAGCTTATTTTGAAAGATATCAACATGAAAATACCCCTTAAGTGATCGAGTTACCTTTCTAGTTTCTAAAACACATTCAAGTTTCTTTCATTTTTTGCCTGAAATACAGAATAAACGGATTTAGTAAGAAACTGGAAGCGTTATTGAAACTAGAAGAGTGAATGAATCATTTATGAGGATTTTCATGTTGATTATTTCATCTTCTAGTTTTTAAAATACTTTCAAATTCTTCAAAGTTGTTTCTAGAAAATAGAAGAGTAAATTGAATCCCTTAATGCGATTTATATGTTCCATATCTTTTAGATTAAACTTATGTCAGTTTTAAAAAGCTGAATTGAGCTGCTAACACTTCTAGTTTCTAAAACACATTCCAGTTTCTTTTCATTTTGCATCTGAAATACTTGAATTATAATCATGAATTCGAAAGGTATTTACAATAATTTAAGATCATCTTGTAATGTTGCTTCTAAAAAGCAGAATAACATCATTTTCATATTTTGCAAATGGCTGACAGTCCTGAAATAATAAACGTACAAACAGTACACACATCATAATGTATGATGGTCACAATTTTATGACTCAGTTCTGTAATGAAGCCCCAGAGTTGTTAAATGTCAATGTTATCACATTACATTCCCACACTTTAATGATTGACATTATAATTTCATAGAAGGAGGGGGAGAAAAATACTAGAAGTATCACATTGTGGTGTGTCCAGAGAATCATTGATCCTGATGATGATGATAATGATATTTCTACTTGAAATAAATGAGTCAAAATGACACTCATCCAGGTTGTGTGTGAATCAGCATGTGAGAGATACAGAAACAAAATAAGATTATTTTTTTTTGGTATTTTCTTCTTCAAATAGAAAGGAGAAAAGAAATAAAATGGTTTATTTCCTTCTATTATAAAAGGACCAACCACTGAGAATATGTGGTTGAGGAGGATTTTCATTTGAGGAATTCTAAGAATAAACTCCCGTTATATGAATGTCTTGTTTAGTGTGTGTGTGGTTTTATATCAGCAGTGGTTTACAATGTGGGATACTCAGTATGGGGTTTGGATTATATAGATATTTTGGCCACGTCTTTGACATTTATACAAATGCAAATGGATTCATTTATTGGCGCTATGAAATGTGTTTTCCTATACTATCAAAGAAAGAGAAAGGAGACAAGATCTGTTTTCAGATCATGTCCCCTAAGTTTATACAAACAAAAATAACTTATAGGTAATTCTAGTGTTTATTGGTTCTTTATTTCGGGAGGTTTAGAGATAGTTACACAAGTGACATGGTTTTATTGAAAGTTTCGAAGAAACTAGAATAGTCAGTGAATGAGCTAAAAGTATTTTTAAAATACAGTAAGTCCTCAACTTGCGTGGTTAATTTAGTTCCAGAGGTTTCCAAGTAAGTTGAAAAACTGTAGCTCCTTAGTACACTACTACAGTAGAACGTCGCTTATCGGAACTAATGTCGGACATGACTAGTTCCAATAATTCGATTATTGGAACTAGTCATGTCCTACATTAGTTCCGATAAGTGACGTTCTAAGTTCAATTATATGAACTTTCGAAGTTCATATAATCGAACTTACAATAAAATAGTGGAGAAAATTAAGATAAATTGGTTCCGATAATCGACGGTTCCAATAACGGGACATTCCGATAATTGACGCTCTACTGTATATATTTTTATTGCACTTACACAGAGCCAATTGATATGTGGTTGTGCTATTGTAAGGGCAAGTGCCGCAACTGGGTCTCTACGAAACCACGTAACTCGAATTCATGTAAGCCAAGGACTTATTTACGCAGTGAAAACTGTTTAACACGAAAACGGACCTTCTTCTTTTTTCCTTTACCATGTCCCTGCACAGAGCGGGATAGGTCACGGTTCAAATAACACGAAAAATTAGATAACACAATTTTACACAAAATCTATATTCGGCCTTTTCTCTAAGAATAGCATAAAACTTCTTTCTTTTAACACGAAATTTGTTTAACCTGAAAAATTGTCTCAGTCCCTTCTATTTCGTGTTAAATGGTTTCCCGTGTAAACTTTTCATAGAAGTTAGGAAGTTATGAATTGGTTGAAAAGACATCAATTTCCGACAGCTTACCACCTTCCTATTACCTAGTACGCACACCTGATAATTTAAATGCATTTAAATAATACACGTGTTCTACGGAGCCCTGTGAAGGACAAACAAACAATATGTCGAATTCAATTTATTCAGTTAATAATCTGAAAATATTGAGTTAATTAACTTAAATATAATTTATATAAACTATTAACAAAATATTAATTTAATATTTCAATTTAAAATATTAATAATAAAGTCAATTTTTAATTTGGTTCATGTCCTTAACTGGATTCCATATAATTCACCTAAACACATTTAATTTGAATTCATTTAACTCATGTGTGTACAAGGTATTAGTGTTATCAAACTGAATTTTTACATGCAATTACAAATTGGGACAAACAGAAGTTGGCTCCGCCCTTTTTATGACGACCGGCAACGTCTAATTGGTTGGTTATGTAGTCTGATGTCACATGCTCCGCCCTTTTCAACGTCGAACCACACAACAAACCAATTAGAAATTGCCGTTCGTCATAAAAGGGCGGAGCCAACTTCTGTTCATCCCGTTTTCTAATTGCCTGTGAATTTTTTTTCTTCATAAACTTAATTTTAAGTTCAGGAGAGAAAAAACAAAAACAAGAACAATTAAAATAAATTAATTACCTGATGTATCCCATAATGTGAAATTGATACGTTTATCACCTAAATCACAGCTACTGGAATGCCTTTGAAATCCAGTTGGTGTGTAAGTCTGAAAATAATAACAAAAACAATTTAAAAATTTTAAATAAATTTGTAGCTGGCAACACTGGTAGCCCATTGCAAAACATAAGAGGACAGTACGGTTTAATGTGTATATTAAAAATTAAAGCTACCAGTGTTGCCAAACTTCTTTTTATGATTCCATTGAGATTTCTTTAGAGGTTGCTCTCCTCAATTAATTATGATTAAGACTTTGAGGCATTATTTCTTCAATTATTCATTAAATCTTAATCTAATTAAGTAAATTCTCTTCTGTTTAGACACAACAATGTAACGGTGTAATTTTGCAACGGTGCCAAAATTGTATTTTTAATGGGTTGGGAGGAAAATTTTCAAAAGGGGGGGGGGGAACGACGGACCTCTTGTGGTTTGTGTCTCATTTTTCTCTCAATAATCTTCATGAAAAGTGATATGTAAAAATTTCACTTAAAAACGCAAACGTCGAAATTGACGCTAGGTGTCGCTGCCACCACTACTAGACACAGCCTAAGTGTGGCCAGCATTAACTTTTCGTTTAACCCGCCCTTTTATGAGCGTCAGACCCAGTAACAAACCAATTAGAAATTGATGACGCTCATAAAAGGGCGGGGCAAACGTAAAGTGCCTGTATGGTTCATAGAACAGGCATCACAGGAAGAGAAGTTGGCTCCGCCTTTTTTATGACGAAGGCAACTTCTAATTGGTTGGTTATGTAGTCTGACGTCACATGCTCCGCCCTTTTCAACGTCGAACCACACAACAAACCAATTAGAAGTTGCCGTTCGTCATAAAAAGGGGCGGAGCCAACTTCTGTTCGTCTCCGATTTCTAAATGCCTGTCTTAAAGTTGCTTCTAAAAAGCGGTTTATATCATCCAACTTTCTAATTATACCATGTGGTATAATGAAAGCCAGTGTTGCCAGATAACTTCTACAATAAATTTCTTTTAAGAGAGCTTTATTTTTACTTCCTCTTTTTGTTTAGTTATTTAATTTGATGAAAATAGAATTGCTGTTGTTGGTTTCCTAAATTAGATTTTAAGTTGGAGATAAAAAAAAATGTCGGCAACTGATGGAGGTTCTTTTTTTCATTCACTTTTGAAGTTTATTTTCTTAAGATTTGATTTAATTTCTTAATTAACCCTAAAACTCTTAATAAAAAACTACTCTCATCAAAATGATGACATTTACTATAATTATAGCTGCATTAAAGCTAATCATCACTAATAAAAAGAAGAAAAAAAACCAATGCAGGTAACCAGGTGGCGCTACTGTTTCACTTCCTGATACAGGCAAGTAAGCACAGTAAAATACAGTCATTTACCCCGCCCTTTTATAAGCGTCATACCAAATATCAACCAATTATAAATTGAAAATTGCAGGGCATGTGACGTCAGACCAAATAAACCAATTAGAAGTTGATCACGCTCATAAAAGGGGGCGGAGCAATCGACTGTATTTTGCTGCGCTTACTTGCCTGTCTTCCTGATAAAATTCCATTTGACACCAGATGTGGTAACATTACTAAAAAAACACGTGTTATTATTAGGGTTCGGATTTGTATGCAATATCCAGCGAGTGTTTCTCAATTTGTGGCCCAAGAGCCAATTTATGTAAAGTAATCATTACTAATAGAGCAACGGCAATTATACCTTTTCTAATCAATAAAAGGTTGTTAGAGGCTAGAAATTAGCTGTCAACTAGAGTTCTAGCCTCTTTAACCAGGTGTTTTTGATTGAAAAATCATAAATTGTTGGTTGGTTGGGCCATACATTGAGAAACATATGGCGAGCCTTATACCTTGTACACTCACATGAGTTAAATGAATTAAATGAATTAAAATTAAATGTGTTTAGGTGAATTATACGGAATCCAGTTAAGGACATGAACCCAAATAAAAATTGACTTTATTATTATTTTAAAATTGAAATACTAAATCAATATTTTGTCAATAGTTTATATAATTATATTTAAGTATTTACTTAATATTTTGAGATTAATTAACTGAATAAATTGAATTCGACGACATATTTTTTGTTTGTCCTTCACAGGGCTCTGTAGAATACGTTTATTATTTAAATGCATTTAAATTATCAGCTGTGTGTACTAGGTATTAGTTATTAGCAATGTTTTTTAAACAAATTATTTAAAATCGGTTTATAAAATGTTATTAACTTTTGTTATCAACAACACACAGTCAAGTGTTATGTTAAAACAGGAAGTTGTTTCAGCCTTTTATTGCACTTGTAATAAATAGAAAAGACATTTGGTGACGTTTTTTTTTATAAGTCAAATGTTTTAGTCGACTAATAAATATTTGTCTGGCTGTTGAGCCAACAACAACCAAAAAAAATCCCCCATTTTGACTACTGTGACGTCACTTGTTTGAGGATTTTCATAAATAGACCTGAGTAAAGAAGAAGAAAGGAAAAAAAAACCGGATTGAGTTCACAGTTGGAGTCAAAATGAAACAAGTTATTTTGGGGACTAGAAATGAAAAAATAATTCCAAATAGAGCAGTTTACTTATTCTTAGGGCTCGGATTTTTATGCAAAATATCAAAAGTATAAATGTTTCTCAATCTGTGGCCCCAAATGTCAATTTTGAAGTAATCATCATCATCATTAGAGCAACTGCAATTATGTTTTTTCTAATTAAAAAAGACTGGTTAGAGGCTAGATGTCTGGTTAAGTACTATCATTTGTCAACTAGAAAGTTCTAGCCTCTAACCAGTCTTTTTGATTGGCAAAAAAAATTATTGGTTGATCTAAACGGGATTGTTACTTCAAAATTAATTGGCATTTGGGCCACAGATTGAGAAACATTTAATTTGATAGTGCATACAAATCCGAGCCCTACTTATTTATTATAGAAGTAAATATTAGCAATTTTGCAAAATATGCAATAATGCAACTGAAGAGGAATACTAATTATTTAAATGCATTTAAATAATAAACGTGTTCTACAGAGCCCCGTGAAGGACAAACAAAATATGTCGAATTCAATTTATTCAGTTAATTAATCTGAAAATAGTGAGTTAATACTTAAATATAATTTATCTAAACTATTGACATTAAAATATTGATTTAGTATTTCGATTTAAAATATTAATAATAAACTCAATTTTTAATTTGGTTCATGTCCTTAACTGGATTCCGTATAATTCACCTAAACACATTTAATTTGAATTCATTTAACTCATGTGTGAGTACAACATATTAGAAACTATAAAAGAGTTAAATGAATCAGTTTAGAATGTTTTTTTTTTAATAAAAAATACACTTTTAAGGCAGTTCTTTTCTTAGAAACTAGAATAGTAATTTAATTAACTAAAATTAATTAAAAAATAAACTTTTTTTACGGAAGTTTGCAAAAAAAAAAGTCAGATTTCAAGTTGGACGAAAATATAAGTCAAGTTTTGTCTTAATTCAAACTTCAGTGAAAAGTTCATTTTGAAAAATATAGACGTTTTTTTTTCTGTAAAATTTTGGACGCAAAAACGTCAAGCGAACGTTTTTTTAGAAACAACATTATGAAAAAATTCAAATTGTTTTCAAAACTAGAATGGTAAAAGATTATGCTAAAAGTTTTTTTCAATGGCAATATCTTAAAAAATAAACAATTTTATTGTTCAGTTTGAAAAAGAGACTATTTTTTTTTTGTTTTTCCATTAAAATGTCATTAAAAACTATTTTCGGTCTTTTTTTCAAACTGTCATAAAAAATGTTTATTTTGAAAGATATCAAACGTGAAAAAAATTTTAAAATACAAATTTTTCTCAAAATGGCGGTTGAGAGGGGGGAAGACAGGCAGTTAGAAATCGGGTTGAACAGAAGTTGGCTCCGCCTTTTTTATGACGACCGGCAACTTCTAATTGGTTGGTTATGTAGTCTGATGTCACATGTTCCGCCCTTTTCAACGTCGAACCACACAACAAACCAATTAGAAGTTGCCGTTCGTCATAAAAAGGGAGGAGCCTACTTTTGTTTGTTCCGATTTCTAATTGCCTGTGGAGTACGGTCCTTTTTTTACAGGCAATTATAAAACGGGACCAACAGAAGTTGGCTCCGCCCTTTTTATGACGACTGGCAACTTCTAATTGGTTGGTTACGTAGTCTGACGTCATATGCTCCGCCCTTTTTGACGTCGAACCACACAACAAACCAATTAGAAGTTGCCAGTCGTCATAAAAAGGGCGGAGCCAACTGAAGTTGTTCCCTATTTCTAACTGCCTGTGGGGGGAGGAAGAGTCCACCTATAGAACATAATAGCCACTACAATAGCGCCACCTAGAAGGACAAAAATAAAAATCTATAAAGCCACCTTAAGTGGTTTATACTACTAATTTACACTCAGCCTACTGTTTGGGTTTAAAGGAGTTAAAATCACGTGACTTTTGAGAATGAATGATTAAAAGGTGGATTTTGAGAGGATTTTATGGAAGCCGAGGAGGTCCACGACCCTTTTTAAAATACAATATTGACTTACAAAATCTACTATAATGAATGTTAAACGGTATACTTTCTCTCTATTTTTGACAAGGATGGCGTGCAAAATGTCAAGAGGATTTCTAGTTTTTTTTTCTCAAGTGGATTTTTTGTTTTCGTTTTACTTAAGGTTTTTAAAACACTCAAGAGAATAATAAATTTCATGTTTAGGTTGCTAAATATTTCATTTTACAAAATGTTGAAATATATACAAACACGAAAACAAGATGGTAGGAAATGAAAATTATAAGCCATTTAACAGCTGATTTTTTTTAAAAAGAAATCTGTTTTAAATTAGAAGAGTAAAATTAAAGAGAAACTAGAAAGTGTTTTAAAAACTAGAAGAGTAGCTCAATAAGAATATTTTCATGCTGATATCTTTCAAAATAAGCTTTTTATATCAAATTTGAAAATGACACAACTTTAAGCAGACGAATTTTTTTAGATTTTTGTTTATAAAAAGTTTATTTTGAAATACAACACAAAAATACAGGGTGTCCATAAAGTTTTTCCCTGATTACAAAAATCCACTGCACACAAACTATGCAAAGTAATATTTGTAGCCACCACACTCATAAAGTTTTTTTCCTGAACGGTTTTCCAGTCCGTAAACAGTCCAGGTGGCGCTGCGGTCATCAAAACCAAAATGACGTTGTTGCTTGAGAAAGCACAATGTGTTTTGTGATTTAATGAAACGAAATCAGCAACTACGGTTCAAGCGAAACTTTAGAACAGAATATCGACGAGAACCACCGGATGTTCAAAGCATTAAACAGTGGTATCTGAAGTTTAAAGAGACTGGTAGCATTGGAGATTTGAAAAGAACTGGGTGACCAACTGTGACTCAAGCCAATGTCGTTCTCTTTAAACTTCAGATATACCACTGTTTAATGCTTTTAACATCCGGTGGTTCTCGTCGATATTCTGTTCTAAAGTTTCGCTAAACCGTAGTTGCCGATTTCGTTTCATGAAACCACAAAATACATTGCACTTTCTCCTTCAACGACGCCATTTTGGTTTTGATGACCGCAGCGCCGCCTGGACTGTTTACGGACTGGAAAACCGAACAGGAAAAAAGCTTTATTAATGTGGTGGCTACAAATAGGTTAAAACCGTTTGCTTATACTTTGCATAGTTTGTGAACAGTGGATTTTTGTAATCAGGGAAACTTTTTATGGACACCCTGTACTATTAAGTGCTTCAGAGCTTACAGTTTCTAGTTTCTAACAAAACTTTCACATAAAATATTTTATATTAAAATTAAGTCGCAATTACGAATCAAAATTAAAAAGAAATTTGAAAGTGTTTTTAGAAACTAGAACGGGTAGAACTCAAGAATTGACTACCCCTTCTAGTTTTTAAAACACTTTCAATTTCTTAATTCTGTATTTTCAGAAAAGCAACACTAAAGAGAGAAACTGAAAGTGTGTTAGAAACTAGAACGGGTAGCTGAATCACTTAAGGGTAGTTTCATGTTGATATCTTTCAAAATAAACTATTTAGAAACAACTTAAGAGGCTAGAACATTCACAGGCAGTTCTGCCCCGCCCTTTTATGAGCGTCAGACCATTTATCAACCAATTAGAAATTGAAAAGGGCGGGGCATGTAACATCAGACCAAGTGACAAACCAAATAGAAATTAATGACACTCATAAAAGGGTGGGAGCAAACGAAATATTAGTGTTGGGCAGAACTGTCTGTGAACTTTCTAGTTGACAACTGATAGTAACCAGACATCTAGCCTCTAACCAGCCTTTTTGATTAGAAAAATCCTGAATGCAGTTGCCTTAATGATGACATGATTACGTCACAATTGACCCTTGGGCCACAGACTGAGAAACGGTCGCTTCACGTTGCATAAAAAAAATCCGAACCCTGGTTGTTACAGTTGTAAACTAGAAAGTTCTAGCCTCTAACCAGTGTTTTTATTGAGAAAAAAAAAAAACCATAATTGTTGGTTGAACCGTTGATGTTAAACAGATAGTTATTTTACAAATGGCTCTTGGGCCACAGATTGAGAAACAATCGCTTCATATTGCGTAACAATCCGAGAGCCATTATTATAATAGTACCCTGAACTCCTAGTCTCTAACCAGGTTCCTTTTTATGATCATAAATTGTCTATTTTTTTATACCTTTGTTTCTTATTATTGAAATTCAAAATTTTCATGAAGAAATTTTTCATGAAAATTTTGCCAAAAAAAACCCCCTCTAAAAATTACTTATTTTTCATTTTACATTGTTTTATAATTTGTAATATTATATATTTTATAATATCAAAATTCCTCATACAAATATGTCAGCCTTGAATGAAAAAAAAACAGCTTTTGATCACAGCAAGAGAAAAAATGGTTGCCATTAAAATTATTCGCTTCAGATGACATATATTCTTCATAGAAGGAGAGGGGGGGGGCTGGGCCCCCGAATAGATTCAAAAGGGAGAGAGTATTCAACTCTTCTTCAATAACAAAATGGCTGTGAATATATCTAAATGACCTCCCCCCCCCTTCTTCCCTATAACTGTTTACACGAAAACACATCTGTTTTATTCATTGTTTTTATGGAATGTGTTTTATAACCTTTTTTGTGTATTTTTCCTAAATAAATGATCAAATCTGGCATCACACTTTAACAGGTAATTAGAAAACGGGACAAACAGACGTTGGCTCCGCCCTTTTTATGACGACCGGCAACTTCTAATTGGTTTGTTGTGTGGTTCGACGTTGAAAAGGACGGAGCATGTGACGTCAGACTACATAACCAACCAATTAGAAGTTGCCGGTCGTCATAAAAAGGGCGGAGCCAACGTCTGTTTGTCCCGTTTTCTAATTGCTTGTCATCACACAAGAGAGAACCACGCCGCCAAGACAGGCAATTAGAAAACGGGATAAACAGAAGTTGGCTCCGCCCTTTTTATGACGAACGGCAACTTCTAATTTGGTTTGTTATGTAGTGGCTGACGTCACATGCTCCGCCCTTTTCAACGTCGAACCACACAACAAACCAATTACAAGTTGCCATTCGTTATAAAAAGGGGCGGAGCCAACGTCTGTTTGTCCCGTTTTCGCGATTTTGAAATATTTTTTTAAAAAAAGAAGCACACTTTCCAATTTTTTGTCATTCTATCAGTAGATCAGCATATATTTAAGGTACACATTGCACTTTGGACCATCAAAATTGGACAACTTTAAATATGAAAAATAAACATATTGCCGCCGCGACTGTGTAAATTTTAAAAATTAACAGTTTTTCCTTTAACATTTGGGGTCTATGGGTTCAATAAAAAAAACGATGCTAGCGCTCTCTTATGCCGCAGTCACACTAGGCTGGTTTCTGCTGGCTGGTTGTAGCGCTCTAGCAGCATAGTCTGAACTGCTACCAGCTGCTTTTCCAGCATGCTAGTGATTTTAACAGCGGCTGGTGAAGTTGGACATTAGCAGTCCAACTTTAGCAGCTACCAGCTAGTCATGTGACACCCTACCTGCTGCTGCCATCTAGTGTGAACTTTTTGTTGCTAGTAGTGTCACTAGTGGTAGTTGAAACTCCACTGCTTGGGTTGGTTGTTGTTAGTGTTTGTGTTTTTGCAAGACGGTGATTGGATGACTTGCACTGCTAATACCAGCAGTGACTGCACAAGTGTGAACCCAAAGCAGCTGCTGCTTGCTGTTGCTGCTAATAGCCAGCAGCAACCAGCAGCTTGTAAACCAGCCTAGTGTGACTGCCGCTTTAGTGGAGAGGATTTTTCGAAGTAGTTTTGCGATGTGTAGCCTCGGTTCTACCGGTTGCTATCACTTAAAAAGCAGCTTCTTTAGCGACTAGCGACAAAAGTAACACCGTGTAAACCAGACTTTAAAGAAAACTAAAAAAAAAAACTTGACGAAATAGTTTATTAATTAATATTTCATTTGGCATTTTGCCAATTTTAATAACTTTCTCATATTTTAGTTTTATTTCTTATGTAATAAAAAAAGTGACGTTTTTATATTATTAAACAACATTAAGTTACGCAATGATTTGATTTTGAAATTTACAGGTGTTTTTTTTCTTCTCTCTTTCTAAAATAACAATTGACTTCTGCAACAATCAAGGTTATTTACAAAGGTTCAAATTCAAGTTTCAAACTTTGTACTTGAATTTCAACCTTGAACTCTTCTACTTCTTCTGTGAACAAGAGTTCTTCTTCACAAAAAAACGAAACAACCTGTTTTAATACAGGCAATTAGAAATCGGGACATACAGAAGTTGGCTCCGCCCTTTTTATGACGACCGGCAACTTCTAATTGGTTTGTTGTGTGGTTTGACGTTGAAAAGGGCGGAGCATGTGACGTCATGCTACATAACCAACCAATTAGAAGTTGCGTTCGTCATAAGAAGGGCGGCGCCAACTTCTGTTCATCCTGTTTTCTAATTGCCTGTTTTTTGGACACAAGCAATTAGAAAACGGGACGAATAGAAGTTGGCTCCGCCCCTTTTTATGACGAACCGCAACTTCTAATTGGTTTGTTGTGTGGTTTGACGTTGAAAAGGGCGGAGCATGTAACGTCATACTACATAACCAACCAATTGGAAGTTGCGTTCGTCATAAGAAGGGCGGCGCCAACTTCTGTTCATCCCGTTTTCTAATTGCCTGGTTTTTTTTGGACACAGGCATTTAGAAAACAGGGACGAACAGAAGTTGGCTCCGCCCCTTTTTATGATGAACGGCAACTTCTAATTGGTTTGTTGTGTGGTTTGACGTTGAAAAGGGCGGAGCATGTGACGTCATACTACATAACCAACCAATTAGAAGTTGCCGGTCGTCATAAAAACTGCTTGTGTTTTAATTCAGTATTTATTAGAATCCTGTTCAGAGAGAGTTCAAGTTTTAAATGCAAAAAAAGTGTGAAACTTGAATTCGGTCCTTAAAAGTTTGGTTTTTTTTTCACAAATCTTTTATTTTTCAAAGCATATCAGCTCTTTTATGAGAGTAGCTGTCATGAAAGTTGTGATAGTTCACTCTCACGATAGCAACTGTCTACATGTCTTGAAGTAAAGCCCCGTTTTCACGATAGTTGCTGTCATGAGAGCAACTATCGCGAGAACTATCATCGTGCAGACCGCATGAGAGTCACTATCACACTGTTGTGATAGCACTATCACAACTATCTTATTTGACTAGATAGTTGATAGTAATAGTTGTTGAGTGACCACTTATAGGGAAATATCCACTTTGTAGGGAAATTTGGCTTCTGGAGGGAGAGAAAGAGAGGCAACACTGTTGTTGACTCAATGATATCCTATGAAGTAGACGTCACATGTGACAGACAACTATCACGTTACTTCAACACGTGTAGACAGTTGCTATCGTGAGAGTGAACTATCGCAACTTTCATGACAGTTACTCTCATGAAAGAGCTGAAAAGATATGAAAACGAGACTTAACTGTCATGAAAGTTGCGATAGTTCACTCTCACGATAGCAACTGTCTACACGTGTTGAAGTCACGTGATAGTTGTCTCTCACATGACATTGTGACGTCTACTTCACTAGATATCATTGAGTCAACAACAGTGTTGCCTCTCTCTCTCCATCAGAAGCCAAATTTCCCTACAAAGTGGATATTTTTCCCTACAAGCGTCGGTCACACAACAACTATTACGACAGTATACTATCAACTATCTAGTCAAACGAGATAGTTGTGATATTGCTATCGCAACAGTGTGATAGTGACTCTCATGTGGTCTTCACTATGATAGTTCTCGCGATAGTTGCTGCTCTCACGTGACAGCAACTATCGTGACAACTAACATCGTTGAAAACGTGGCTTTTTTTTAATAGTTTGGCTGTTAAAAGAAAATGAGGTTTACTACTCATTTTTAGTACTTTTTAAGTTACTTTGTGGGTTACTTTTTATTTTTAATTGTTTGATAATAACGAGAAAAAGTGTCAGCAACAAATTCAAGAAGAAAACAACAACAAATGTAATTTTCATGTTTTGTGAATATTATTTCAAAATAAACGTTTTATGGTAGTTTGTAGACAGCTTCAGAATTTCTTTGGCTCCCCCGCCCCTTTTATGAACGTCAGACCAAATATGAACCAATTAGAAATTGAAAAGGGCGGAGCATGTGTGACATCAAACTCAGTAACAAACCAATTATAAAATTAATGACGCTCATAAAAGGGGTGGAGCCAAAGAAATTCTGACAGTTGCCTGTGATTTTATTCGTTTCTTTAGGTGGCTTTATAGATATTAATTGCCCAGATGGCGCCACTGCAGTGGCTAATGCTACGGCTCCATAGAGTCCATAGAGGTTTTTTTTGTAAAATTTGGACGCAAAAAACGTCAAGCGAACGTTTTTTTTTATAGAAACATTATATAAAACAATTTCAAATTGTTCTTAAAAACTAGAATGGTAGAAGATTGTGTTAAAAGTTTTTTCATGGCAATATCTTAAACAATAAACAATTTTATAGTTCAGTTTGAAAAATGTCCCGTTTTTTGGGGGGGATTTTCCCATTGAAATTTCATGAAAAACTATTTTCGGCCTTTTTTTCAAACTGTCATAAAAAGTTTATTTTGAAAGATATCATCATTGAAAAAACGTTTAGCATTATCACCAACTATTCTAGTTTCTAAAACACTTTGAATTTTTTCGTAATGTTTTTTTCTTGAAAAATAGAAATTTTCTTTTGAGGGGGGAAGAGAGACCTCCTATAGAACATAATAGAAACTGCAGTAGCGCCATCTGTGAGGACAAAAATAAAGTAAATATCTATTCAGCCACTTTGAAAAAAATTGTGAAAAACTTGAAATTTGGTCATAATATGAATTGTTTACTTTGAACAAGTTAAGATATCTTTCAAAATAAACGTTTTATTTCAATTTGCAAATGACCTTCTTTTGACGAAAAATGAAATTTAGTCATTTTTTCGAACTGAATTTTAAAACTTTCATTTTGCAATTTGAAAACGACCTACTTTTTTTTAAATGTAATAACATCAAATGTTTATTTTGAACAATAATCATGACGACATCTTTCAAAATAAAAAGGTTTGTGTTAGATTTTGTTTAGAAAATGTTGACTTCTTAGTTTCAAAATACAACAAAACGTTTATTTTAAAAGATATCATCATAAAAAAGTCATGTTTTTTTATGGTTTTGACCCTTCTAGTTTTCTAAAAGAAAAAATATTCTTGTAAAATGTGACGCCATTATGGCGCCAATTGATAACCTAATAGGCCTAAAAATGTTTGGACTGAATTTTTCTGGTTCAAAAATCTTACTTTGGCCCTTTTGAACTTGGGATCTTACTAAGTAAAGGATTACGTCTTTCTCTCTCTCACTCTCTGTTATGAGTTAGAAAAGTTATGACCTTAACCTTTGACCCAGACAAATTGTCACATTTAGGTCGTGACGTAGGGAGGAGGGGGATGAGGAGGAGGCTATTAGAAAATTTTGAAATTTGTACAACTGATAGGAGGAAAATGGAAAATACTTCAGAGATATGTTTGTTTTGAAGTGTGAACAGTGCCCTTTGAACTCACAGGCAATTAGAAATCGGGATGAGCAGAAGTTGGCTCCGCCCTTTTTATGACGACAGGGAACTTCTAATTGGTTGTTTATGTAGTCTGACGTCACATGTTCCGCCCTTTTCGACGTCGAACCACACAACAAACCAATTAGAAAGTTGCCGGTCGTCATAAAAAAGGGCGGAGCCAACTTCTGTTCATCCCGTTTTCTAATTGCCTGTGTCCTAAAAAACCGGCAATTAGAAAACGGGATGAACAGAAGTTTGCTCCGCCCTTGTTATGACGACCGGCAACTTCTAATTGGTGGGTTATGTAGTTCTGACGTCACATGCTCCGCCCTTTTCAACGTCGAACCACACAACAAACCAATTAGAAAGTTGCCGGTCGTCATAAAAAGGGCGGAGTCAACTTCTGTTTATCCCGTTTTCTAATTGCCTGTCTTTGAACTCTGGTTATTCCGTCTTTCAGAAGCAAAAGAGAAAATTAACTGTTTTAGAAACTAGAAGGGTAGCTTCAATCACTTAAAGGGTAATTTTCATGTTAATATCTTTCAAAATAAACTTTTTATGTCTTGAGTTTGAAAATGTTCTAACTTCAAGCAGACGATATTTTTTATATTTTTTTTATCTACAAATAGTTTATTTTAAAAGATATCAATCTAAAAATATCCCGAAGTAATTGAATAATAAGACTGTCATATGACAGTAAATTGTCATAACTAGTGCATAACATTGTAGCAGTCACAAAAGAAAATTACAAGTTATTATTATGGCAAATATTGTCATATGACTGTCATTGACTGTTATACAAAGTAATTATGACCGTCATAAGGTATTATAAGGTATGGCTGTTACAGTTTTATGACTTTTTTTCTACAGTGAGTTTCCTAGTTTCTAAAACAATTAAATTTCTCATAAACGTATCTCAAGTAGACAATATTATTTAATTTGTTTATAAAAAGTTTATTTTGAAAGATATTGACATGAAAATACTATTAAGTGATTTCAAACTACCCTTCTAGTTTCTAAAACACTTTCAATATCTTGTTAGTCTGGTTTATGAAAAGCAGAAATAAGAAATTGAATTTGTTTTAGAAACTAGAAGGGTTATAGTTCAATCAAAAGTATTTTCGTGTTGATATTTTTTTTAAATTTTTGTCTTTAAAAAGTTTATTTTGAAAAACATCAAACTTTGAAAATACTTTTAATCAATTCATTTTACTATTCTAGTTTGTAGCAAATTTTGATTTCGTAATAATCCTAATAAAAAGTTTATTTTGAATGATTCAAAAGCATAAAAAATAACCTTAAGTGATTGAGTTACCCTTCTAGTTTCTAAAACACTTTCTAGTTTGGAAAAATCAGCTGTTCATAAACCATCTTAAAAATGATGAAATTTAAATAATCATCAATCTTTGACTCTACTTTTTTTCCAAGGTGTGTTTTCTAGTCTCTATTCTGAGACACCCTCCGCCCCCCCCCCCCCCCTTTGTCTTACGGATAAAGATAAGTTTACCAAAATGTGATACCGTTTTACAATTACCTCTAAGAATTTATCTTGTAGAAACCGTTGTATCAAAGCCGTTTTGCCACATTTACTATCACCAACCAGAGTGATTTTATACTCGAGAGTTAAATCCAAATCGGTGTCCATTGCAAACGAAAACAAAAACCTCGAATATTTATATTAAATAATTTAAAATCACAACATAGTTTACAAAGTTACCAAAAAAAAAAAGGTACCACCAAAAAATCGCCTAAAAATCAGTTATTATCGTAGAAAAAAGTCGGTAAAGTTGCTACCGAAATATGTAGAAGCTGCTCTTTTCCTGGAGCAGAAGGAACTTTGTGAAAACTACACTTTTTTTCTTCTGTCTTTCAAACTATTTTTAGAAACTAAACTCAAAAAATATAAAATAACTTTTGAAAAACTCATTCACGTTTTCTGATAGATCGTGTATTTTGAACGATTCAACAATTTCGGATCTTATAATTTGAACGATTCGCGAGCGCTCATATTTTTGAGCGATTCGTGAAGCTACACATCGAAAGGTGTTCGCGATATTTTTTTAACGATTCGCGATATAGCGTATTTGTGGCGATTCGCGATATAACGTATTTGCAGCGATTCGCGATATAACGTATTTGCAGCGATTCGCGATATATCGTATTTGTAGCGATTTGCGATATAACGTACTTGCAGCGATTCGCGATATAACGTATTTGCAGCGATTCACTGAATATGGTATTTGCAGCGATTCACTGAATATGGTATTTGCGGCGATTTGATATATATTGTATTTGTGGCGATTCGCGATGTATCGTATTTGTGGCTATTTGTGATGTATCGTATTTGTAGCGATTCGCGATGTATCGTATTTGTAGCTGTTTGCGATGTATCGTATTTGTAGCGATTATTCGCGATGTATCGTATTTGTAGCGATTATTCGCGATGTTATCGTATTTGCTGCGATTCACAATCTTCCAATCACAACAATATTATTCAGTGATTTATTTGAAACGATTCCTCACCTTTTGAACGATTAGCAATCTCTCAATCGTGACGATATTCGACCTTTTATTTCAAACGATTCGTCAACTTTTGAATGATTTGCGATCTTCTAACCTTGACGATATTCAATCTTATTTGAAACGATTCCACGCCTTTTGAACGGTTTGCGATCTTCTAAACTTGACGATACTCGACCTTTTTATTTGAAACGATTCATCGCGTTTTAAACGATTAACAGTCTTTTAATCTCGATGATAATCGACCTTTTGGTTGGAACGATACATTAATTTTTGAACGATTCGCGATCTTCTAAACTTGACGATATTCGGCGTTTTATTTGGAGCGAGATTCCTCACTTTTTGAACGATTCGAGATCTTTTCTAAACGTGCCGATATTTAATCGTTTATTTGAAACGATTTTCTCACCTGTCTAATGATTCACAATCATATATTTTGAACGATTTTTCACATTTTATACAAAGGGGGGGAAAAAAAACTTTGATACTCATAAGCACTCTCTTATTTCCGATGTTATATTTTGAAAGATTTCTTATCTTGTAATTTTTTTGAACGCGATTCCGTGCTTTTCAAAAAGCTGAAGATGGTCGGCCACCACGTGTCTTGGGCGAACGATTTGTAATCTTATATTTTGAACGATATGACGGTCGTTTTTCCGTGCATGCATCTCACATCTGTGATAATGATGATGATGATTATGATGAGTAATCACGTGCGCCGGTTAAGGATCGTGGAAGGGCCGGCAAAAATATGTTCATGTCCTGGGCGATATTTTGTTTTTTGAGTAATTCCATTCATTGGAATGAAGAGACGCACTTTTTAACTGTCAGCCTGTCGTCATTCGTGTCTCGACGGCTTCTGACTTCAAACTCCAACCGACTGAGTCACTTTTTTTCTCTCTCTCTCTCTCTCTCTCTCTCTCTCTCTCTCTCTCTCTCTCTCTCTCTCTCACTCTCTGGTGTTATATTATTGGAGGTTATTTTTATATATTTCACTTATCATCCATCCATCCATCCATCCATCAGCTGCTGTTTTTGTTGTTATTGGTTTTAGCTATGTACAGGGTGTGTGTTTATTATAGTTCACATCATATTTAGCTCTTGTCTTGTTTAGTCTTTTGCTCAGTTTAGCTTCTGTCCAGTTTAATTTTCGTTCAGTTTAGCTCTTATCGGATTATACAGCATAGCTTTTATCCAGTTTAGCTTTTGTTTTGCTAAGTTCTTTGCCAATTTAGTTCTTGTCCAGTTTAGTTGTTGTTCAGTTTAGTTCTTGGCCACTTTAGTTTTTATTCAGTTTAGCTCTTGTTTTGTTCTTGTCTAGATTAGTTCTTATCCTATTTAGCATCTAGTCCACTTTAATTCTTGTTTTGTTTAGTTCTTGTTTCGTTTAGTCACAAATCCAGTTTAGTTCTTGTTTTGTTTAGTCTATATTCCAGTTTAGTTCTTGTTTTGTTTAGTCTATATTCCAGTTTAGTTCTTGTTTTGTTTAGTCTATATTCCAGTTTAGTTCTTGTTGCGTTTAGCCTCTAGTCCAGTTTAGTTCTTGTTGCGTTTAGCCTCTAGTCCAGTTTAGTTCTTGTTGCGTTTAGCCTCTAGTCCCAGTTTAGTTCTTGTTTTGTTTAGCCTTTAGTCCAGTTTAGTTCTTAATCCAGTTTAGTTCTTGTTTTGTTTAATCTATATTCCAGTTTAGGTCTGATTTAGTTTAGTTCTTAAACAGTTTAGATCTTCAGTTCAATCTCTTATTTGCATTAGTTTTTAAGTTTAGCGCTTTTCCAGATGAACTTTTACACTGTGGAGAAATGAGCTAAACTTGAAAACAAGTGCTAAACTTTTGGACAGAGAGCTAAAAACCGCCTTTTAGCTAATCATTTAATGTCTCTTTTATTTCTATGCCTACATCTGAATAATTAGATGAAATAAACGTTAAAAACATTGTGATATAAAATTTTTATAAATATAACATTCAACAAATTGCATTTTCTATTCATTAAAATCGTAAATTCTACAATTTTCGAAATTAAAATTCCCGTCTGGAACGGAAAACTTTCGTTCTAAATCTCATTTCTATAATTTTGTTTTCTGTTTTTAAAAGCATTTTCAGACTAAAAAGAGTCCAAAAAAATGTAATTAAACGTAATTAAATTTACGTAAATTAAACCAGATTAAATATTTTCATTAGTTTACTTTGTTGCACCGATTAATTAACCGGTTACATACATTTTTGACTAATGTAAAAAAATAATGTTCAGTTTGATAGAAATCGTTTGAAAACGAATTTAAAAAAAAAACTCAAAATTTCCCGCCGATTTGTTTGGTTAGAAAGTTTCCTGTTGTAATCAATAGAGGGCGGAACAGTCGCCATTTGTGGGAAAAATCTGCAATTTTACATTTTCAATTTTTACGAATTAGTAGAGACGGCAACGGGTATAACCGAACGTATTTAATCGGTTAGCGATTTTTTTTGGGAACCAGTTCTGATCAGTTTGTTGATCTTGATGATCAGATTAGAACCAGTTGCGCATAATTTGTTGCGTAATTCTGCTGATGCATATTGGGAACTGGTTCGTACCGGTTCATCAAGATCGACAACTGATCAGAACCGGTTCCCCCCAAAAAATCGCGAACCGATTAAACTGGTTCGGTTCTACCTGTTGCCATCTCTACAAATTCAGTTCGTTGATATTGATGAACCGGTTCCCAATATGCATTAGCAGATTTGCGCAACAAATTATGCGCAATATAGCGCAGATTTGCGCAGCACATATTACTTGCATTACGGTGCTGTGTTTGAACCGGTTCATAACATTCTAACCAGTTCCAAATTTGCATAATTAGCAGATTTGCACAGCACATTAGTTAGTGGTGGTTAAGTATAGAACACACGCAATTAGAAAACAGAATGAACAGAAGTTGGCTCCGCCCCTTTTTATGACGACTGTCAACTTCTAATTGGTTGGTTATGTAGTCTGACGTCACATGCTCCGCCCTTTTCAACGTCGAACCACTCAACAAACCAATTAGAAGTTGCCAGTCGTCTTAAAAAGGGCGGAGCCAACTTGTGTTCGTCCCAATTTCTAATTGCCTGTGTTAAAAAACAACAGGCAATTAGAAAGCGGGACAAACAGAAGTTGGCTCCGCCCCTTTTTATGACGACCGGCAACTTCTAATTGGTTGGTTATGTAGTCTGACGTCACATGTTCCGCCCTTTTCAACGTCGAACCACACAACAAACCAATTAGAAGTTGCCAGTCGTCATAAAAAGGGGCGGAGCCAACTTCTGTTTGTCCCGCTTTCTAATTGCCTGTTAATTATTCTCCAAAATATCTCTAAATTTATATCGTTTTATCGATATATCGATATAAAAATTTCTCACTTTCCCTCTTCATCCCCTGAACCCCCTTTTAAGATGCTACTAATTAAGAAATTATTGATTTTGATGTTTGATGTTAATTTTCTTTATTGTTAGTGACGTCAATTTCTATAATAAAACACAATAACATGAGTTTCATATTTCGACCTCTTTTTTTCTTCTCTCTTTTATAATTTGCATATTTTCTTAATTAATAATTAACGTTTTGCCCCTTTTCTTCGTTCTTTTATTTCACAAATTAATGTTTTTCGGCTTTTTTTAAATAAAACTTTCAATCTATAAAAGAAAATTGATTTTAATTTGCAAAAGACGTTGCAATTTGAACTTTTCTTTTAATTTTGCATTATTAGAATTAAAAAAAACATTTGACATAAGTTTACATAACTTGATTACTTTGTTTTTTAGAAGCAATTTTTAAGATGAAATTCAGAGTTTCTTAAAAAACTAGAAGAGCACTTTTTACAGATGTTTTTAGTTTGCAACTAACTTAAAGCAAAAAGTGCGTAGAAAGTATGTTATTTTTAAGCTGGAAGTTTAAAACAATTAAAGAAATTCAAATTATGTTACAAACTAGAAGAGTAAATGTGTTATTTAAAGCTATATTCATGACAATATTGTTCAAAATAAACTTTTTACAGATCTTTTTAGTTTGCAACTAACTTAAAGCAAAAAGTGCGTAGAAAGCATTTCATATTTAAGCTGGAAGATTAAAACAAATAAAGAAATTAAATTGCGTTACAAACTAGAAGAGTAACTGTGTTATTTAAAGCTATATTCATGACAATATTGTTCAAAATAAACTTTTTACAGATGTTTTTAGTTTGCAACTAACTTAAAGCAAAAAGTGCGTAGAAAGTATTTTATTTTTAAGCTGGAAGTTTAAAACAAATAAAGAAATTCAAATTATGTTACAAACTAGAAGAGTAACTGTGTTATTTAAAGCTATATTCATGACAATATTGTTCAAAATAAACTTTTTACAGATGTTTTTAGTTTGCAACTAACTTAAAGCAAAAAGTGCGTAGAAAGTATTTCATTTTTAAGCTGGAAGATTAAAACAAATAAAGAAATTCAAATTGCGTTACAAACTAGAAGAGTAACTGTGTTATTTAAAGCTATATTGATGACGACATTGTTCAAAATAAACTTTTTACAGTTAGTTTGCAACTGAAAGTGAAAAAATAACATTCATAATTGAAGATGTAATATTGAAACATCTGAACAAGTCAAATTATATTACAAACTAGAAGATTAACTATGAAACCTGAAAATGTTTTAGAAACTAGAAGGGTAACTCAATCTCGTTAATATCTTTCAAAATAAACTTTTTTGTTTGTTTGAAAATGACTCAATTTTAAGATTTCATTTTTTTTTTTTTAGTCTAAAAAAAGTTTATTTTGAAAGATATCAACTTGAAAATATTATTGCGTGATTTATGACAAACTAGTTATTTTTCTTTTTGTAATATTTTGTTTGTTAATCTGTCATTGTAGGGAATTTTGATGCTGTGCGTAGGGATAATCAGTATATGTTATTTGACAACACAGCCAACACTTCCTTTTCAAGATGGCGGCGTCCAGGACAACAAACATCTTACGTGAAGCTGATTTTTCTACAAAAAGTAAGTCGATTTTTATATTTTGTTTAATATTTTAAGTGTTTTTAGCTTTGATTGATCTCAATGTTAAGTTAATTAAGGTATTTAATTGTCATTAATTGATGCATGGAATTGTTATCTGGTCACATTTTTTGATTAATTGGTGGGAAATATTAGCGATTTTCATTTCGGTAATTACTAGACGTTTTCTTGTTGTCTGAAAGCGTTTTTATTTCTTATCCTTTTTATAAACCTTTAAATAGAAACTAGAATAGTAAATAGTTGAATCGAAAGTCTTTTCAGGATATTTTTCAAAATAAACTTTTAGAAGCAATTCAATGTTTGTTACAAACTAGAACAGTAAAAGAAAAACGCTAGAAGTATTTTTACAATATCTTTCAAAATAAACGTTTTGGAAACAATTTTAAACAAGAAATTCAAAGTTTATTAGAAACTAGAATAGTAAAAGGAAGGAATAGAAGTATTTTCATGATGATATCTTTCAAAATAAGCTTTTAAGAAACAATTTTAGGAAGAAATTCAAAGTTTGTTAGAAACTAGAATAGTAAAAGTATGGAATAAAAGTGTTTTCAGGATGATATCTTTCAAAATAAGCTTTTTAGAAACAATTTTAGGAAGAAATTCAAAGTTTGTTAGAAACTAGAATAGTAAAAGGAAGGAATAGAAGTATTTTCATGATGATATCTTTCAAAATGAACTTTTAAGAAACAATTTTAGGAAGAAATTCAAAGTTTGTTAGAAACTAGAATAGTAAACGTATGGAATAAAAATATTTTCATGATGATATCTTTCAAAATAAGCTTTTTAGAAACAATTTTAAGAACAAATTAAAAGTTTTTTTTTTAAAAACAAAACAAAACAAAAAAACTAGAATAATATTTTGATTGTATTTTTCAAAATAAACTTTTAGAAGCAAATATTAAGAAGTCAGAAGTCAATTAGAAAAGTTTAAATTCTACTTTTTCACGTTGAATATGTTTCAAAATAAACATTTTATGTCGAATTTGAAAATATGAAATTTTTTTAAAAAAATTATCCGATTATTTTTTGGCCAAAAAAAAACTCGAAATTCTACAATTTTATCTTTTTGGACAAAAGATAAAAATTGTCGAATTTCGAATTTTTTGAAATTTTTATATTATTAAAAAAATAAATCAGATATGTATTTTTTGTAATCTTCAATAAAAATGAAAAAAAAAGGAGAAATTTTTGATTTCATCTTCAAAAATTTAGCTGAAATTTCTTTTTCAATTTATCCAATTTACCGTTTAGTTATTTTTATGATTTCATTTTTTTTTTTCATTATTTAATATAAGATATAATTTATATAATTATCTATTTTGTATAATTTTTAAAAGAGAAGATTTTCTAAAGAAAGAAAAAAAATTGATGAATGAAAATAAAATTGGAAAATTCCGAATTTGAGATTCAGAGAAATTGGATTTTTCTTATCTTTTTTTTCAATCAATCAAAAGTTAGAAAAAAATATTAAGATTTTGTTTATTGAATTGGAATTCAAATAGTTTTCTTCTTCTTTTCTTAAGAAAGAAGAATTTTTTCTTAAGAAGAAAATTTATCAATTTATTATTGCATTCTTAATTTTCTCTCTCTTTCTCTCGCTCTTTCTATCTTTCTTCTCTCTCTCTCTCTCTCTCTCTCTCTCTCTGTATGTCTTTCTATCTATCTTCACTCTCTCTCTCTCGGTCTGTCTTTCTATCTTTCTTTTTGTCTCTTTTATCTCATTTTTTCTCTTTTTCTATCTTCTATCTTTCTTCTCTCTCTCTGTCTTTCTATCTATCTTTCTTCTCTGTCTCTGTCTGTCTTTTTATCTTTCTCTTGCTATCTTTCTATCTTTTCTGTTTCTATCTTTCTCTTTTTCTTTCTTTCTTTTTCTTTCTTTCTCTTTCTCTCTCTCTCTCTTTCTCTAGCTTTCTTTCTCTCTTTCTTACTTTCTCTGTCTCTGTCTCTCATTCTCTCTCTCTCTGTCTGTCTGTCTTTCTATCTATCTCTTTTTCTTTTCTTTCTTTCTCTTTCTCTCTAGCTTTCTTTCTCTCTGTCTTTCTCTGTCTCTCATTCTCTCTTTCTCGCTTCCTCTCTCTCTCTCTCTCTCTCTCTCTCTCTCTCTCTCTCGCTCGTCTGACAGTTTCATTTTAATTAAACGCTTTTTTTCATTCTAGTTTTCTGTGTCTTTAAGAAAAAAAAGTTTTGAAAATCTGTGGAATTTTCGATTAAAGTCTTTTCTTTTTCGGAGTTTTGTTTTTTTGTTTTTTTTTTCTCGAGAAAACTTTTTTTTGGTTGGATTTTCTTGTAAAATTGTTCATCTAAAAAGCTGTCGCACCAGTTGTAATTACTTCTATCTCTCTCTCTATCTATCTATATATTGTACACAAGGTTCATGTTTAGAAATAGAAGAAGAAAAAACAGAAAATGAGGGAATTTTTTTTGTCTCCTTTGAAAATTATCTTCTTAGGTCCAAATTCAAGAAGAAAAAAACGTTTTTCACTTGATTTACAAACCTGAGCAAATAATTCTAAAATAGAAATCCTCTGGTTTAGAGAATACTTTTATATAGTTTTCTATGTTAAAACCGTTCTTAAGTTGGTTTTTAAAAGTTGAAGTTTTGAGAGTCAAAGTTTTCCCTTCTTGAATTGCAACCCCTCATGTAATGTGTGATTGCCTTCGTTAAGGGGAAAAAGAGACAAATACCAAAAAAAATGAATCACATTTTAAGGAAGAGGGCTAAGCTAATTGAAAGCTAAACTCAACAAGAACTAAGTTGGAAAAAAAAAAAGGCTAAAGTCAAGAAGACGTAAACTGGACAATTAAGCTAGAGGTTAACTCAGAAAAAGCTAAACTAGATAAGAACAATACTAAGCTAGAGCTGAACCGGACGAGAGCTAAACTAAACAGGATTAGCTCCTGTTCAGCTTAGCTCTAGCTTAGTATGGTTCTTATCTGGTTTAGCTTTTCTGAGATGGAACTGAAATGGACAAGTGCTAAACTGGGAAAGTGCCAAAATGGACAAGAGCTAAACTGGACAAAAACGATACAAGGCTAAACTAAACAAGAGCTAAACTCATTAAGTATAAAACTAAACAAGAACTCCAGCTTAAGACAAGAGCTAAACTGGATAAGAGAGGATTTGATCAAGAGCTAAACTGATCATGAGTTAATTTTGACAAAAGCTAAACTGATCATGAGTTAATTTTGACAAAAGCTAAACTTATGGAGTCTAAACTAAACAAGACAATACCTAAACTAAACAAGTGCTAAACAAGACAATACCTAAACAAAACTAAGTGCTAAACTAGACAATACCTAAACTAAACAAGTGCTAAACAAGTCAGTACCTAAACTAAACAAGTGCTAAACAAGACAATACATAAACTAAACAAGTGCTAAACTAGACAATACCTAAACTAAACAAGTGCTAAACTAGACATTACCTAAACTAAACAAGACAATACCTAAACTGAACAAGTGCTAAACAAGACAATACTAAAACTAAACAAGTGCCAAACAAGACAATACCTAAACTAAACAAGTGTTAAACAAGACAATACCTAAACTAAACAAGTGCTAAACAAGACAATACCTAAACTAAACAAGTGCTAAACAAGACAAGATGTAAATAAAACATAAGAGCTAAAAAGATGTCCACAAATTAAGAAGGATGAAGTAAAAACGAAATTCCGGATGAACTTGTAATTAAGAATTCTTTATGGCGTCACATTTTCTACAAATTACTTATTCATGCATTAGTTTTTAATGTATTTGCATAAAAGAGGTTGTGGTCTAATAATTAATTAACGTCACACTTTCTTGAATTTTTCATACTAAATTCACTAAGGTCCAAATTCAAGAAGAAAACTTAGCACTTGACCTTCAGCTTGAACCCTCTAAAGGAGGTTCCAACGTAGAAAACGAATGTTTCGTTGAATACTTTTGATAAAGAGTTCTTCTTTGTTGAAATTCTGTTCTGAGGGTTCAAGTTGAAGGTCAAGTGACAAGTTTTTTTTCATGAATTGTTGCCTTACCACTTGACCTTCTACTTGAACTCTCTAAAGTAAATTTCCAACATAGAAAAAGTACCCTTGTTTCATTGAATACTCTGGAACAGTTTTTCTATGTTTGAGACCTGTTTTGAGGGTTCAAGTTGAAGGTCAAGTGACAAGTTTTTTTTATTGAATTTTGGCCTTAGCACTTGACCTTCTACTTGAACCCTCTAAAGGAGGTTCCAACGTAGAAAACCCCTGTTTCATTGAATACGTTTAAAAAGTTTTTTCTATGTTGAAACCCTGTTCTGAGGGTTCAAGTGTGAAGTTTCTAAAAAAAAATCACTTGTTTCTGAGGTTATTTTCGATCTAAAAATTACCCAAATGTTAGTTGAAGGGTTGACATGGCAATTAGAAATCGGGACGAACAGAAGTTGGCTCCGCTCCTTTTTATGACGACCGGCAACTTCTAATTGGTTTGTTGTGTGGTTCGACGTTGAAAAGGGCGGAGCATGTGACGTCAGACTACATAACCATCCAATTAGAAGTTGCCAGTCGTCATAAAAAAGGACGGAGCCAACTTCTGTTTGTCCCGATTTCTAATTGCCTGTGAAGGGGTTGAAGTGTATCCCTTGAAGTGTTGGGGGGGGGGGGGTGAGGTGATGCCTTTAATTGGGAATTCTGTTGTAAAAGTAAACATTAATTAAAGGTGTTGCTGCCATCGAAGCTGAATTCCAACGGTTTTAATGACTCCATAGGGAAACATAGAAACTTTATTAAAGGCTAGTTAACTGCGGTTTAGCTTAACAAGGGCCAAATGTAATTAATGGCGCAATGCGAAAACTTATCAGTCAAGTGAGATACAGGCGTGTGAGATATACATATTATATACAAAGTGAGAGATAAAATAGAATTTTGTGGGGGATGGTGAGATATATAAGGGAATATATGAATAATGTGTCTATGAGATAGACATAACTTCGAGATACATATGCATGAAACAGAATATAAAAGTGAGATAGAAATTGAAAAGGATGTGAGATATAAAAGAAAATGAAATAGTGAGATATAAATAAAGAAGATAAGTGTGAGATCGAGAAAAGATGGAATTAGTGATTGAGATAGAAAAATATGAGATTAGAGTGAGATTTAAAAAAAGGAATCTGCGAGTGCGATTCAGTGAGATACATTAAACTTCCAAAGTAGAGTGAGATAGATCAAAGGGGTGTGAGAAACAGTGAGATACATATGAAAAGGGATGTGAGATACAGATGAAAATAGGTGTGAGATACAGATGAAAAGAGGTGTGAGGTACAGATGAAAAGAGATGTGAGATACACATGAAAAGGGATGTGATATACAGATATTAAAAAAGACGTGAGATACATATGAAAAGGGATGTGATATACAGATATTAAAAAAGGTGTGAGATACATATATTAAAAATATGTGAGATACAGATGAAAATAGGTGTGAGATACAGATGAAAATAGGTGTGAGATACAGATGAAAATAGGTGTGAGATACAGATGAAAATAGGTGTGAGATACAGATGAAAAGGGATGTGAGATATAGATATTGAAAAGGTGTGAGATACAGATGAAAAGAGGTGTGAGATACAGATGAAAAGAGGTGTGAGATAAAACAAATTGAGATCAAAGACAGTAAGATAGAGATAAAGGAAATAATAGTATGAGACAGAGATAAAATGAATGTGTAATTCAGAAAGCTGGAAGATAAAGAAAAGATGGAGTTAGTGAGATAGAAAACATGCCATTGGTGAATGAGATAGGAAAAAAAAACAAGTAATTACTCAGTGATTCAGATAGAAAAAACAATGAAATTAGTGAGATAGAACAAAGATTAAATTAATGAGATAGAAAAAAAAATCCGGAATAAGTGATTGAGATTTTAAAAAAAAGATGGAATTATTGTGATAAAAAAAAGAAATCGATTTATAGTAGAATCTTGATTATCCTGACTAAATGAATTTTGACCTGTTCCGGATTACTGAAAGTCTCATTAATCCGGAAAATCTCCGGGTTTTTATATTACTTTAATTATCTCCTTCACTATCTTAAAGTTAAAAATAAAAAAAGACTGATAAACTAAAACAAAATATTTCTATTTTGATAAGAGCCTATTCGGATTATTACCCGGAAATCCGGATTACATGGGATCCGGATAATCGTAATTTTACTTTATTTAAACATGGAGGTGATGAGATAAGTTGTTGATTTTTTAAAACAAATGAAAAATTAGTCTAACAATTGAGAACTAAAACAATTGGAATGAGTTTTATTAAGAGATTTGATACGCAAATGCAGCGCCACCTACCTACATGTGTTAGCAAAGATCTCATAACTCAGAGTTAACTGAGAAGAACGCTGATTGGTCAGTCTGAGCCAAGTGATTTTTATTGGAGGAAAGGGGGCGGCCGCTGCGGAAAAAAGGGAGCTGGTTTTCAGTTGGAAAAACAGCAATTTCTCGGCACAAATCAGTCAAGAGCGAGATTGGAAAGGAATCGGTTGTTTGGAGATTTTTTTTTGCCGTAAAAGTTGCATTTTATACTATCTTATAATATCACCGTCTGCTTAAAAAATCAACAATCGTTTTAAATCAAAAATTACGTTAGATGATGATGATGATGATGGATACATTTGCAATGAATGACAATGAATGCAAAATTGTGTTGGTTGGAGATAGTAAATGCGGAAAAACTGCTCTTATTCATCGGGTTCTACATGATAAGTTTCTCGAAGTAAGTTTCAACTGATTATTGTTTATTTTATAAAATAGTTCACATTATAAAAACAAAATGAGTAAAGAAGTTCTTCTTGTTGAGAGATGGGTTTATGAATAGCTTATTTTGAACTCTTTTGATTTATTCTGTCTTTTCAGAAGAGAGAGAGAGAGAGAGAAACTAGAAAGTGTTTTAGAAACTAGAAGGGTAGCTCAATCACTTCAGGATATATTTTCATATTTTTGATATCTTTTAAAATAAACTTTTTATCTCAGTTTAAAAATGGCTCAACTTTAAGCAGATGATATTTTTTTTAAAAAAAATTGTCTATAAAAAGTTTATTTTGAAAGATGTCAAACATGAAAATACCTTTAAGTGATGGAGCTACCCTTCTAAAACACATAAAAAGGTTTCAAGAGGCGTTTAGCCTTTAAACCACTTTAGATATGGTTTATTTAAAGCTACAGAAAAGCAAAATTAAGAGAAACTAGAAAGTATTTTAGAAACTAGAAGGGTCGGTAGCTAAATCACTTCAAGATATATTTTCATATTTTTGATATCTTTTAAAATAAACTTTTTATGGAACAAAAAATTAAAAAAAAAACATTTATGTTGCGTCATTTTTTTGAAAATGACATAAAAAAGCTTATTTTGAAAGATGTTAACAGGAATGGGTGTATTTTCATGTTGATATTTTTAAAAATAAACTTTTTATCTCAGTATGAAAATGACTCAACTTTAAACAGACTATATTTTTTTAAATCTTTGCTTGTAAATAAATAGTTTATTTTGAACGATATCAACATGAAAATACTCTTAAGGTAGTTTATTTTTGAACAGCTGATTTCCGAACTTTCCGAACTAGAAGGGTAGCTCAATCACTTAAAGATATTTTTCATCTTTGATATCTTTCAAAATAAACTTTTTATCTTAGTTTGAAAATGACTCAACTTTAAACAGATGATATTTTTTAATTTTTAGCCTATAAAAAGTTTATTTTGAAAGATATGTCAACCATGAAAATAATCTTAAGTAATTCAGTTACCCTTCTAGTTTCTAATGAAGATGATATTTTGTTCATTTTCGTCTATTAAAAAGTTTATTTTGAAAGATATCAAAAACATGAAAATCACCTTAAGTGATTCAGTTACCCTTCTAGTTTCTAAAACACTTTTCTGAAGAAATCCCGCTGTTCATATAAATCAATAATAATATATTGTTCAATGTGTAAACCCTCAAGTGTAATAAAAAAAAGTTATGCAAATGAAGTGGAAAGTAATTTTCAAAGATATAAAAAATTGGCCATTTTGAGGTTTTTCTTTAGATTCGTCGTCGTTTCTTTTGAATTTCGCGTTGAAAGAAAAGTAGAAATCATAAAAGTAGAAAGAACCATAAGAGAAGAAAGGGTTAAACCCAATTTAAGTATGGGATTTAGGTGTGTCTGTTAGAGGGTATAAGAGTGAGGGGGCCCCTCTCTCTCTCTCCTTTAGACAAAGAGCGGAGGGGGGGGGGCCCACCTCCCCCCACTCGAATCTCTTTTGATTCCAAGTAACCATAAATAGAAAAAAATATCTTTTCTTCAATTTCTACAATGGATTTGAGACACATCCAAGTAAAGACAGTAAGATACAGTCGTTTGCTCTCCGCCCCTTTTATGAGGAACAGCCATTTCTGATTTGTTTATGTGATCTGACGTCACATTGGTTGATATTTTTGGTCTGACGCTTAAAAAAGGGGCGGAGCAAACGACTGTATCTCGCTGTCCTTACTTGGGTGTCTGAAGAATACAAGTATAGATCATTTTATTTTGTTCGTGTAGTGTTAGATGGCGCCACTAGCCCCTTCCTCCCATAGAAATGTCCTGACTTCTTTTTTTTTTTTTTTGCACGTGGCAAACTTTTAATTGCGTCATCGCTATTTCTCTACACGTGCTCTATCTCTCTTCACTTGTATTACGGTCTGTGTGTAAGTTTGTCCACGTGCTCTGATAATTAAGGTTGTTTTGGACGCCTTTTTAGAAGCTAAAAAGAGGGTGCATTTGATTTCAACCAATTGGCACGTGTGGAGTTGGCTACCATTGGCTACCTTGCATTTATACAAGTATCTTTCTATGAAGCCTCCTCCTCTTAGGGTTTCCTCTTGAATTTGAGCCTGAATTCTTAACTAGAAGAAAATAATAGAAAAATTCCATCTTTTGTATAAATTTTTTTTATGAGTTGTGGGACCTTTTTTTAGGGGGGGGAGGGTGTTGGATGAAAAAAACTAGAATAAAAATGATGGTTTTTTGAGATCCATTTTTAAGATTTGTCCAATTGGAGAGAACACTGAATAAGAAAGCAAAAAAAAAAAGAGAAATATGAAACATTTTTCATTTTATTCTTCTTATCCGAAAAAATGCAAAAAAAATAAGAGAAATAGTTCAAAATGGAGAATAAAAAAAAGGATTTTTTGTTGGTTGTTTTTTCCCCCAAAAATTCTAAAAAAAATGAATGAAAATAAGATGGAAAAATAAAGATTATTTTATCATATTATATTACAAAATGAAGAATAATAAAATGAATGAAAATTTCATTATATGGAATATAATTTCAAAGAATTATATTTTGAAATGAAAATTGAATTTGATATTTTTCTGGAAAAATTTCAGACTTTTATCACATTTAATTTTCGGAATATAAAGAAAATGGTTTCCTAGATTTTTTATTTTGAAAAATACAAACAAACTAGAAGTTTATTAGAAACTAGAATGATAAATTAATAAGCTAAAAGTATTTTCATGATGTTAGTTAGAAACTAGAATAGGTTATGAAAATAAGCTAAAAGTATTTTCATGATATCTTTCAAAATAAACGTTTTGGAAACAATTTTAAAGAGAAATTGAAAGTTTGTTAGAAACTAGAATTGTAAAAGGAAGGAATAAAAGTGTTTTCATGATGATATCTTTCAAAATAAACTATTAAGAATCAATTTTAAAGAGAAATTAAAAGTTTGTTAGAAACTAGAATAATAATAAACTAGAATAGAAATAAAGTTTTCATGATGATATCTTTCAAAATAAACTATTAAAATCAATTTTAAAGAGAAATTAAAAGTTTGTTAGAAACTAGAATAGTAAAAGGAAGGAATAAAAGTGTTTTCATGATGATATCTTTCAAAATAAACTATTAAGAATCAATTTTAAAGAGAAATTAAGTTTGTTAGAAACTAGATTAGTAAAAGGAAGGAATAAAAGTATTTTCATGATGATATCTTTCAAAATAAACTATTTAGGAGCAACTGTAAGGAGAGAAAGTTAGAAAAATTATAACGACGAATAAAATTGCTAATATAAAAGTGTATTTTGAAAGATATTATCATGAAAATACTTTTAGCTCATTTCATAATCTATTCTAGTTTCTAACTAACTTTAAAACTCTTTAAAGTTGGTAACAAAAAGTTTATTTTGAAAAATATCATGATGATATCTTTCAAAATAAACAATTTAGGAACAACTTTAAGGAGACAGTTAGAAATTAGAATTACAAATGAATAAAATCCGAGTATATTCCATGATGATATCTTTCAAAATAAACAATTTTGGAGCCACTTTAAGGAGTTTCAAAGTTAGTTAGAAACTAGAATAGATTATGAAAATGAGCTAAAAGTATTTTCATGATAATATCTTTCAAAATACACTTTATAATTGATATTAGCAATTTTATGAAATTTCAAAATTTGCCACAAACTAGAATAGTAAAAGAAAGAGCTAGAAGTATTTTCATGACGTTATCTTCCAAAATAAACTATTAACAACTTTTAAGAAATTCAAAATTTAATCAACTCGAATCAATTCGAAGTTTGAATTTTATAAAATTCAAAGTTTAGTACAAACTAGAGTAGCAAACGAATGTGATGAAAGTATTTTCATGGCGAGATATTTCAAAATAAACTATTTATTAACAATTTTTTTAAAAAATTCAAAGTTTAAGAAACTTATTTAAGAAAAAATTTAAAATTTGTTGAAAAAACTAGAATGGCAAACGAGAATAGAGGTGACAATTTTAGTTATTTTGTCATAAAAAGGTGATTCTAGAAACTAGAAGAGTAACTGAATAACTTAAGAAGATATTCATGATTACGGTTCGGATTTTTATGCAAAATATCCATCAAATGTTTCTCAATTTGTGGCCCAAGAGCCAATTGTAAAATAATCTTCATCATCATTATAGATCAACTGCAATTATGGCTTTTTTTTCTAATCAAAAAGGCTGATTAGAGGCTAGATGTCTTGATTACTATTAGTTGTCAGCTAGAGTTCTAGCCTCTAACTAGTGTTTTTGATTTAAAAAAAATCGTAATTGTTGATCTAAACGGAGGATTGTTACTTCACAATTGGCTCTTGGGCCACAGATTGAGAAACATTTGCTTGATATTTTGCATAAAAATCCGAACCGTAATCATGAATATCAGTTACTCTTCTAGTTTCTTGAATGACCTTTTTTGACGTAGAAAAATGACTTCTTAAAGCCAAAACAGAAGGGAAATAAAAATTACGACTGTTTGGAAAAACCGCGGTCAATTGGAAATTTCTTATTAAATTTCACATTGCCGCCAAATAATTCTCAACCTAACTCTACAAAGAGCCATTTATGGCTCTTAGAGGTATTGAATCAATATAATCGGTTGAGAATGGTTGGCGGCAATGTGAGACATAGATCCGTGTAAACGGCGGCGAAATGAGAACTAATCCTTTTCTAATCCAAACATTTCTTTGCAGAAAAGAACGAGGGGTCCTTTTCACTTCCCACCCATTTTCGGCCCCTTTTTTTGGCCCCCAAACACCACATGTGATTTATCTCGTTACTTATAAAAACCATGAGACCACGCATCAGTAAAGGGGGGGACCCAATAGGAAAAGACATTTCTTTATTAGAATATTAGAAGATCAATCATTTTGAACGATTCGACCGTAATTAAGACTCAACTCTTTTTAACTCCTTTGGACCCAAAATGAGAAGGACACAATGAAATTGAAAATCGGAAGAAGAAAAAAACCTCCTTTGAGGTTATTTCTTATGTCTTTGATACTCATTTGCATAAGAATTGAACAGTAATTCTAGTTTCAAACCCTTTCAGTTAGTCTCTTGGCGATTAAAAATACCACAGAGGGCCTCACGGCCCTTAAAAAGACCCCAGAGGGATCCATGGGTCTTTAAAAGACTCCAGAGGGACCCATGGGTCTTTAAAAGACCCCAGAGGGACCCATGGGTCTTTAAAAGACCCCAGAGGGACTCACGGCCCTTAAAAAGACCCCAAAGGGCCCCATCTAGCCTTTTAAAATATAATTTCTAAACCTTTTGAATGACATTTCTTCAGAAACATTGAAGAAAATACAAATTTTTTATAAATTCTGACTTAATTATGAAAATTTTCAACGAATATCTTTTAGAGACTAGAATAGTAAAAAGAATTATGTAAAATTTTCATGATTTTTATCTTTGAAATTAAACTTTTTCAGGAAGTTTTTTTCTCTTTCTCTCTTTCTCTCAACTTACAAATTATTTTTTCTCGGACTCTGAAAATTGAAAGTGATTTAGAAACTAGAAGGGTATATTAATTATTTCAGGCTATTTTCATGTTGATATCGTTCAAAATAAACTTTTTATAGACACAAATTTAAAAAATATTCATTTTCAAACTTATCCATGAAAAGTTTATTATTTTCAAAGATATCATCAACATTAAAGTACCCTTCTAGTTTCTAAAACACATTTAAATTTCTCTTCAGTTTGAAACCAAAAAAAACAACAACAGAATAAACCATGAGTTCGAGAAGTGTTTACACTTTGAAACCCTGATTAGAGGTTACAAGTTCAAGTGTCAAAAGACTTAAGTTTTTCTTCTTGAATTTGGACCTAAAAAAACTCCCTGAAATGAGGCAATCACTGCAAGCTTTAATCTCACTATAAATAAATTAAGGCTAAAAGTATTATCCGTTTTTGAAAATCAGAGAGACTGTTTAGAGGCTATAATTATTTTAGATTTATCTTACCATCTTTATAATTAGCCTCTGAACAGTCTCATTGATTGAAAACGTATAATTAGGACTCGGATTTTTATGCAAAATATCAAAGCAAATATTTTTCAATTTGTGGCCCAAGAGCCGCCAATTGTGGGGTAATTAGATCAACAATTATGATTTTTTTTAATCGAAACCACTTGTTAGAGGCTAGAACTCTAGTTGACAACTAATAGTTAGCAGCCATTTAGCCTCTAACGAGCCTTTTTTGATTATAAAAAACTTAATTGCTGTTGTCCTTAATGATGAGAATGATGATTACATCACAATTGGCTCTTGGGGCCACAGATTGAGAAACATCTGCTTTGATATTGGCATAAAAATCCGATCCCTACATATAATTCTTTTTTAGCGTTATGGCTCGAATTTTTATGCAATATCAAAACAGATGTTTCTCAATCTGTGGCCCCCAAGAGCCAATTGTGAAGTAATCTAATTATCATTAGATCAACTGCAATTATGCTTTTTTTCTAATAAAAATGCTGTTTAGAGGCTAGAACTCTAGTTGACAACTGATAGTAATCAAGAAATCTAGCCTCTAATCAGCCTTTTTTGATTTGAAAAAAAGAATGAATTGCAGTTTCTCTAATAATAATGATGTATTACATCATAATTGGCACTTGGGGGCCACAAATTGAGAAACATCTGCTTTGATATTGGCATAAAAATCCGATCCCTACATATAATTCTTTTTTAGCGTTATGGCTCGAATTTTTATGCAATATCAAAACCGATGTTTCTCAATCTGTGGCCCCCAAGAGCCAATTGTGAAATCATAATGGTTATCATTAGATCAACTGCAATTATGCTTTTTTTCTAATAAAAAATGCTGTTTAGAGGCTAGAACTCTAGTTAACAACTGATAGTAATTAAGATAATCTAGCCTCTAATCAGCCTTTTTGATTAGGGAAAAGACTGAATTGCTGTTTTTTCTAATAATAATAATAATAATAATGATGATGTTGATTACATCATAATTGACACTTGGGGGGCCACAATTTGAGAAACATTTGCTTTTGATATTTTGCATAAAAATCCGCGCCCTGTTAATAGAAGATGGAAAACGGTTTTTTTCTCTTCTATTTTTGTAATGTAACATACAGACAGCTAAGATGCGCATGCGCATATGCATACCAATACATATGCAATATGGGAAGTGAAACCAGCTGTGGTCTCTTCCCCCCTTATCTCCCATTAGCCTCGTACGCCACCCCACACCCCCCCCCCTCTTTTAAACAATTCAGTCTGCATACAAATTTACTAATCATTGCACATTTTGCAAGATAGTTTGTCTGCAAAAATATATATAAAAAAACCTCCATACATTGGATATATAATAAAATAATGCTCTTATTTTACATTATACCAACAACATATCATCATTTTATGCATATTTACATATGTATTCAGTTATTTTCATTCTCTATTTCTCTGAAAAGGAGTGAAAACACACACACAAACATGGCTATAAAAAATAGAACACACGCACTGAAAAGTGTGAATACAAATTGAAAAATAAAACACACACAGGAGAGACAATGAAAGAAGAGAAATAGTTAGAAATGGAAAATAACGCACACAGATTTGAAAACACACAGAAAATGAAGAAATACACACATGAATTAAAGGGAAAACTAGACACAAGAGGCACGGGAATAAAACGTAACACGCACGGAAATAGAAATCTGGACGCACGGAAAGAGAAGACACATTTACGGAAAAAAGACGCATTCATGGAAAGAGAAGACACACAGAGAAAGAGAAGACACACACGGAAAAAGAAGACACACGTGCACGCACGGAACGAGAAGACACACACGGAAAGAAAATACAAGGAAAGAGAAGACACACATGCACGCACGGAAAGAGAAGACACGGAAAGAGAAGACACGGAAAGGGAAGACACGGAAAGGGAAGACACGGAAAGGGAAGACACACACGGAAAAAGAAGACACACGTGCACGCACGGAACGAGAAGACACACACGGAAAGAAAATACAAGGAAAGAGAAGACACACATGCACGCACGGAAAGAGAAGACACGGAAAGAGAAGACACGGAAAGGGAAGACACGGAAAGGGAAGACACGGAAAGGGAAGACACGGAAAGGGAAGACACGGAAAGGGAAGACACGAAAAGGGAAGACACGAAAAGGGAAGACACGGAAAGGGAAGACACGGAAAGAGAAGACACGAATAGAGAAGACACACACGGAAAAAGAAGACACGGAAAGAGAAGACACACACGGAAAGAAAATACAAGGAAAGAGAAGACACACATGCACGCACGGAAAGAGAAGACACGGAAAGAGAAGACACGGAAAGGGAAGACACGGAAAGGGAAGACACGGAAAGGGAAGACACGAAAAGGGAAGACACGGAAAGGGAAGACACGAAAAGAGAAGACACGGAAAGGGAAGACACGGAAAGGGAAGACACGGAAAGGGAAGACACGGAAAGGGAAGACACACACGGAAAAAGAAGACACACGTGCACGCACGGAACGAGAAGACACACACGGAAAGAAAATACAAGGAAAGAGAAGACACACATGCACGCACGGAAAGAGAAGACACGGAAAGAGAAGACACGGAAAGGGAAGACACGGAAAGGGAAGACACGGAAAGGGAAGACACGAAAAGGGAAGACACGAAAAGGGAAGACACGGAAAGGGAAGACACGGAAAGGGAAGACACGGAAAGGGAAGACACGGAAAGGGAAGACACGGAAAGGGAAGACACGGAAAGGGAAGACACGGAAAGGGAAGACACGGAAAGGGAAGACACGGAAAGGGAAGACACGGAAAGGGAAGACACGGAAAGAGAAGACACGGAAAGGGAAGACACGGAAAGAGAAGACACGGAAAGGGAAGACACGGAAAGGGAAGACACGGAAAGGGAAGACACACACGGAAAAAGAAGACACACGTGCACGCACGGAACGAGAAGACACACACGGAAAGAAAATACAAGGAAAGAGAAGACACACATGCACGCACGGAAAGAGAAGACACGGAAAGAGAAGACACGGAAAGGGAAGACACGGAAAGGGAAGACACGGAAAGGGAAGACACGAAAAGGGAAGACACGGAAAGGGAAGACACGAAAAGGGAAGACACGAAAAGGGAAGACACGGAAAGGGAAGACACGGAAAGGGAAGACACGGAAAGGGAAGACACGGAAAGGGAAGACACGAATAGAGAAGACACACACGGAAAAAGAAGACACGGAAAGAGAAGACACACACGGAAAGAAAATACAAGGAAAGAGAAGACACACATGCACGCACGGAAAGAGAAGACACGGAAAGAGAAGACACGGAAAGAGAAGACTCGGAAAGAGAAGACACGGAAAGAGAAGACACAACAAGAGAAGACACGGAAAGGGAAGACACGCAAACACGGAGAAAAAGAATACAAACATGAAGGACAAACACACACAAAACAGGAACACACTCACGGACAGAAAACAAAACATGTGTTGAAAGAGAGCGAGCGATAAAAAAAAATCATAGAGATCCGATTTAAAATGCAAAAATGTTAATGTTAACCTCATTTGAAAACCCCTGTCTTATTACAACAATTCCTCTTTTAACTCCCTTTTTTTTCTCATTCCTGTTGTGAAAAATATTTCTCCAAATACAAACAATCAGGAATACGTGGTATGCATAGAAATGGGTATTATTATTATTATTATTATTATTATTATTATTATTATTATTATTTTTACAATGATGATGATGATCATCATCATCATCATGATCCGAGTTGTGTTTTTTGTGGGACAATTGTTTCAAGAAGAGAAGAATTTCTTACGTAAAAACACAAGAAAAACCTTCCTAAAGGCGGGTTCACACGGAGTCGTGAATTGGATGAGAACACGCTCAGTAATGCGCATGTCACACTACTTGCTTATTCAACCCCGCGGAGTTCACGACCATCTATTGCCGAATTCACGACTGAAGCGGACAGGCAGTTAGAAATCGGGGAGAACTTCACTTTGCTCCGCCCTTGTTATGACGACCGGCAACTTCTAATTGGTTTGTTGTGTGGTTCGACGTTGAAAAGGGCGGAGCATGTGACGGCAGACTACATAACCAGCCAATTAGAAATTGCCGGTCGTCATAACAAGGGCGGAGCCAACTGAAGTTTTCTCCGATTTCTATCTGCCTGTCTGAAGTGGTCGTTGTCACTCAGGCAGGTTGGAGTGAGCACGACACCACTTTTCAAAGTCGTGTACGACCGCCCACTTGTTCACATGAGGTAGTGATTACTACTGCGGTAGTGCTCTCGTCCAATTCACGGCTACGTGTGAACCCACCTTTAAGAGAGAGAGAGAGTAGAAGGAAAGAACAGAAAAATATAAAAAAAGGCGAGAAAGTTTTCGCGGTGAAATTTCAACAACTGTTTTTTTTTTTCTACACAAAAGAACAAAGTAATAAATAAAGATTACAAAGGAAAATAGTTCTCTTCCTGACAGGGTTACGTTTTCAAATTATTTATTATTGCAACCCTACTAGAGAGAGAGGGGAACACACGCATTGAAACAAATAGGAAAATAATACATGCATTGCACAACAGAGAAAGAGAGAGAGAGAGAGAGGATAGAACACTCATGCCGAAAAGCGAACAGGCAGTTAGAAATAGGTCAGAACTTCAGTTGGCTCCGCCATTGTTATGACGACCGGCAACTTCTAATTGGCAGGTTATGTAGTCTGACGTTGAAAAGGGCGGAGAATGTGACGTCAGACTTCATAACCAACCAATTAGAAGTTGCCTGTCGTCATACAAAGGGCGGAGCCAACTGAAGTTCTGAACTATTTCTAACTGCCTGTGAAAAGCGAACATTGATTGATTGGTGGAAGCTGATCTTTGACCAATCTCATTTGCAAAACGAGAAACAATACACGCAGCTCTGCACAGGCAATTAGAAAACGGGCTGAACAGAAATTGGCTCCGCCCTTTTTCTGACGAACGGCAACTTCTAATTTGTGTGGTTCGACGGCGAAAAGGGCGGAGCATGTGGCGTCAGACTACATAACCAAACAATTAGAAGTTGCCGTTCGTCATAAAAAGGGCTGAGCCAACATCTGTTTACCCCGTTTTCTACTTACCTGTGCTCTCTGCACAGCACTCGTTCGTTCTTTCGTTTGCCCCGCCCCACTTATGAGCGGCATCAATTTCTGATTGGTTGAATATTTGGTCCTGATAGCTCATAAAAAGGGGGCGGGGCAAACGAAACGTTAGTGCTGGGCACATCTGCCTGTGGAATGGTGGCCCGAACTGAAAAACATTTTGATGATAAGCCTAGACGTTTACAGTCAATTAGAAAACGGGATGAACAGAAGTTGGCTTTGTAGAATTTGCCTTTTTTATGACGAACGGCAACTTCTAAGTGGTTTGTTGTGTGGTTCGACGTTGAAAAGGGCGGAGCATGTGACGTCAGACTACATAACCAACCAATTAGAAGTTGCTTTCGTCATAAAAAAGGGCGGAGATAACTCCTGTTCATCCCGTTTTTTAAATGCCTGTTAGAACTTGTTGTTCAGATTGGGGTCAGAAGAAATCTTTCAAAAACACGCACAGAAAACATGCGCGGAAAACAAGAAACACAATGAGAGAGAAATTGTAGACAAGATAAAGACACACACTTAAAAAAAGACAATAGAAAAATCCATTGTTTAGAATTTAGAACAATAGAAGTCTTGTTTGTTTTCATCTTGTAACTTAAATCTCTTTTACATTGAAATTCATTTGTCTCTCAATAGTAATTAATCATTAATAATCAACATTTCAATATTAAGATGTTTTATGAACAGCTGATTTTTCGAACTCTTGAATTATTAATTTTGCGTCTCTTCCCCCCCCCCCCCCTCCCCCTCTGATGAGAAATTGAAAGTTTGTTAGAAACTAGAAGAGTAACTGAATCACATACATTACAGTATAGACTCTCGATTATCCGGATTTCTCTGTAATCCGGACTTCGATCTAGCTTTTATCATTAAGAGGCTACATTGTAAAATTACTTCGAAAAATCTCCACAAAGAGCGCTAGCATCGTTTTTCTATGGAGCCCATAGACCTCAATGTTAAAGAAAAAGCGTTAATTTTTAAAATACACAGTAGTCGCGGTGGCAATATGTTTATTTTTCATATTTAAAGTTGTCCAATTTTGATGGTTCAAAGTGCAATGTGCACCTTAAATATATGCTGATCGAGTGTTAGAATGACAAAAAATTGGTAAGTGCGGTTCTATTTTTAAGAAAATATTTCAAAATCGCGAATTTTTAACTCTTTATGTTAAACTCCATTGAGTAAGCCCAAATAAGAAAAAAAACATACATTAAAATGCTCGTAAAATACCTAAAAATAATATTAAAAACCATAACAAAAATTCAGCACGTGCGCCAATGTGTTGGCTTCACTTGTGGTTTAATTGTGGTTTTTTAAAATTATTTTTACGTATTTTTACGAGCATTTTAATGTACTGTATGTTTTTTCTTACAAGTACGTATTCAATAGAGTTTAACATAAAGAGTTAAAAATTCGCGATTTTGAAATATTTTTTTTAAAAATAGAACCGCACTTACCAATTTTTTGTCATTCTATCACTCGATCAGCATATATTTAAGATGGAAACTGTAATTTGAACCATCAAAATTGGACAACTTTAAATATGAAAAATAAACATATTGCCGACGCGACTGCTGTGTGTATTTTAAAAATTAACCATTTTTTCATTTAACATTGGGGTCTATGGCGTCCTCAATAGAAAAACGATGCTAGCGCTCTTTGTGGAGATTTTTCGAAGTAATTTAGTGATTGGTAGCCTCTTAAGAATATTTTTATGTTGAGAGCTTTTAAAATAAGCTTTTTAAGCAAACGATAATTTACAATTTTTGTTCTATAAGAAGTTTATTTTGAAAGATGAAATGGAAGTTCAAGTACTAAGTTTCTTTCTTGAATTTGGACCTAAGGGTCATGAGGAGCTCTATTTCTAAAAAAAATGACGAGAGGTTTTAAAGAGACAGAAGCGCCATCTATCTTCTGGTTTGATAATGGCCGTTACAATCTATAAGCTTGATTAATGTCAACTTCCATTAAGTCTTTTTTTCGGGAGTTACTTTTATAAATTACCGGAAGTTGGCACCAAAGTGGTTGTTTACTAAATTACATCCTCTTTCTCTTGACAAAATTACTCTCTTGGTTGTGATTGATAAGAAGAGAGAAAGAGAAAGAGAGAGAGAGGTTCTCAAAAAGAAATTAACAGTTTCTTACAAACTAGAATAGTAACTGAACTGAAAGTATTTTCATTATTTTTTTTTAAATTAAAAGTTATTTTAAGACAATTTTGTTTTTCCGGGGTGGCGGCACTGCAGTGTCTCAAGCTGGAACTTCATACCTGCTACCTTGAGCGTAGCATCTGCGACTAGCGACTAGTGACTAGCATAGCGACTTGAAGTAGCAAGTCGCTGGCACACACTACATATGTGCTGCACCTACAAGCGTTTTGGGGCGTGTCTTCATGGTGTGTGATGTCATATAAAATGGCGTCGAAGACGCCCGCTTCTGTTTGAACAGAAGCTTGGCGACTGAGTGGCAAGTTGCGACACTTTGACAAGTCGCTAATAGTTGCTTGTATATGGTATGAAGACGCGCATGTGCGCTGACGCTCGCTTGAGGTAGGTCGCTCGACGTCGCGTGAATGAAGTTTAAGCTTCACGCTGTACTTCATAGACGTTTTTTTTTGTAAAATTTGAACGCAAAAGCGTGAAATGAACGTTTTTTTTCCTCTAAAGAAATTCAAATAGTTTTCAAAACTAGAATGGTAAAACATAATGATAAAAATTTCTTCATTGCAATATTTTACAAAATAAACAATTTTATAGTTAAATTTGAAAAAATGACCCGTTTTTTGGCGGTTTTTTCCATTGAAATTTCATGAGAAACTTATTTTCAGCCTTTTTTTTTTTCAAACTGTCATAAAAAGTTTATTTTGAAAGTATCATCATTGAAAAAAACCTTTAGCATTATCACTAATTATTCTAGTTTTTAAAACACTTTGAATTTTTCCGTAATGTTTCTCCTGAAAAACGTTCGCTTGAAAAATAGAAATTTTCTCTCAAAACCACGTGTTGAGAGGAGGAAGAGACCTCCTATAGAACATTATAACCGCCATCTGGGGGTTAACAAAAAAAACATTTTTAAAGCCACCTTAAGTTATACAGTTACTCTTCTAGTTTCTAAAACACTGATTTTTTTCTGAAAAACGTTCGCTTAAAAATATAAATTTTCTCTTAAAACTGCTATTTAGGGTGGGAAGAGAGACCTCCTATAGAACATAATAGTCACTGCAGTGGCGCCATCTAGGAGGACAAAAACGAAATAAATAAATATTCAGCGAAATTAAGTGATACAGTTACTCTTCTAGTTTCTAAAAAAAACACTTTGTATTTTTGTTCCCTAATGTCTTTATTTTTTTCTCAAACTTGAAAAATAATGAGTAGTTGTTCTACTCCAATTGTTCTTTCTCGCATTTGCATAATATGCAAATAAGTTTGTTTGGTTAAAGAAGAGTAGAAAACAATTCTCACGATACTTGAGTTGGGGTTTTTTTTCGCATGGTGTAAACGAAGCAAAAAGCAAACATATTTCACGCTTTGATACCCATCAATGAGTTTGTGAAATCTTTTTGGATGAGAAGAGAGAAAAATGTGTTCAATCTTCACATATTTTCATTTTCCTTCCCATCATGCATCCTCCCCTACCTCCCTCTGCAAACCTCGGAGGAGGGATTCAACCTCATTTGTGTATGGGGGAACCCAGGTTTGAAATATTGGCTTCAAATTGGTTGTAAGAAACCCTCCTCCTCCTCTCCCCCCCTCCCCAATAGTCTTTTTTTTACGGTCTGTGTCACTAATGTGACACCGTTAGCTTTTTTTTTTAAAAAAAAGGAGAGAGAAACATTCATTTTGATACATAACTCATAAAATACTAGAAGGGCTTTTTTTTTTCTTCTTCTTCTGATGTGTGTCACCCTTTTAAAAAAATTGTTACAACCAATTTCATGTCATGTTTCAATGATTTATTTAAACAATGCAAATGAGTTTGTCTTGAGTTGCTGCTGCTTTTGCATTACCAATCGTAACCTCGCTATACGGCCTTTCTTTATACCGGTATTTCGCTATAACGGCCTTTTTTTGTTGTAAGAATTATAGCTGAGTTTCGATTTACAGTCCAGAATTTCTCGATATACGGCCAAAAGAAATATAGGGACACCTACTGTGACACCCTGTATCTGCATACTTGTGGAACACTTCATAGAAATTCTCTCTTGCAAGAATGGCACCCCATTGAGCACAGATGTTCAGAAGTTTGGTGGCCGAATTCTTAGTGAATTCGAGGGAAGCAAGATGAACCTTGAGAAATTGGGGAAAAGAGTCCCAAAAATCTCTTTCCTTAAAATGTAATATTCTCAGCCTAGGGCAATGATTGGCCCAGTTGGCCTGTCATTGAGCCCTCAGGTGACAGTTGCCCCTCTCTTAAGACAGAACGACAGTGCCGTGCCACTTATGTTTGAGTCAGTCGGAGTTTGAGTTCGAATTGAGATAGTTCGGAACAGAGTGCAAAGAGAAAAACAAAAATTGTTTTGTATAACTCTGGACTTAAGAGCGAATGTCATATTCAAGTATTTAGCATAAAAATTGTATCGTCAATTTAATAATATACACACAACTATGTAAGAGTGAAAATAATGTTATAAAGATAACTTTTATACATCCGAGTGTGTGTGTGTGTGTGTGTGTGTGTGTGTGTGAGTTTTATTCTCCAATAGTGTGAATAACCAAGAGAGGAACTTTAGCCAATCAGAGGCCCTCAGAGACATTCTGAGTCCCTCTGCTTGGTGCCTTCAAACCGGCTAAAGAGGTCCAAGACTATCGGAGTGGTTATGCAACTATACAAAAGATTCCCAGGACAAGGCTGAGAGTGTTCTAAACCTTCAGTAGAGAGGAGGGCCACGGTCGGCCCTGGCCAAACTAGATAAGTTTTTTGTGGGCTTTTTAAGGACTAACTGGACGTCGAGAGACTGTAGTGCTCGGTAAAAGTTACACGGACAGTATGGAATGTCGCGACCGGTTAAAACAGGGGCTGGTCTGCAGCCAGCACCACCCCAAAAGGATGGTGCTAAAGGGCCAGCCTCGTTACACTACGGAGCTTTGTAAAGGACATGCGAGATTTTTTTTTAATCTCGACAGTTCGACTTTAATCTTGAAATTTCGACTTTTCTAGAATCTCGACCTGTCGACTTTTAATCTCTTCTATTCAGCCATGTTAATTATGTCATGCTGTATGCACGAGTATGGTGTGTGCAACATGGCATAATTAACATAGCTGCTGAATAAAAGAGATTAAAAGTCGAAATGTCGAGATTCTGGAAAAATTCGAAATTTTGATATTAAAGTCGAAATTTCGAAATTAAAGTCAACATGTCGAGATTTTAAAAAAAATTTCGCATGTCCTTTACAGGGCTTCATAGAAACCACTTAATGCACATGCAATTTACTATGTTGAAAATAGATGATTCGTTATACGGCAATTTTCGCTTTACAGCCAATTTTCTGTATAAAGTTGAAAATATAATTGAAAGGTTTTAAAAGTACATCATTTTTTTTGAGGACAATTTTAATGAAAAATTCAAAGTTTGTTAGAAACTAGATTGAGTATCTTTCAAAATGAACTTTTTTTAGAAGCGATTTTAAGAAGAGATTCAAAGTTTGTTAGAAACTAGAATAGTAAAAGGATGGAATAAAAGAAATTTCCATGATGATGATATCTTTCAAAATAAACTTTTTAGAAGCGATTTTAAGAAGAGGTTCGACGTCTATTAGAAACTAGAATAGTCAATCAATAAAATAAAAGTATTTTCATGATTTCTTTCAAAATGAACTTTTTTAGAAGCGATTTTAAGAGATTCAAAGTTTGTTAGAAACTAGAATAGTAAAAGGATGGAATAAAAGAAATTTCCATGATGATATTTTTCAAAATAAACTTTTAGAATAGGTTCAGAGGATTTGTTAGAAAACACATTGTATTATCACAGTTTGATTTTGTTTTTAAAATTGCTTCTAAAAAGTTTATTTTGAAAGATATCTTTATGAAACTGTATTTAACTCTTGCATTTGCTTATTCTACTTTCTAGCAAACTCTGAATTTCTTCTTGTATTTGTTTCTATAGAAAAATACTCGTGTAAAATACACGGTAGGTGGCGCGTGCAACCTCCATAGGTGGCCAAACTCCTCACGTGCCAATTAAGTTGAAATCGAATGCGCCCTTTTAGCCTCTAAAAAGGCGTCGAAAACAACCTTAATTATCAGAGCACGTGGACAAACTTATACCCAGAACACAATATAAGTGAAGAGAGAGTGAGAGCACGTGTAGAGAAATAGCGATGACGCAGTTAAAAGTTTGCCACGTGCAAAAAAAAAGTCAGTCAGTACATTTCTAATGGGAGGAGGGCTAGTGGCGCCATCTAACGCTACACCCACAAAATAAATGATCCACTTGCATTCTTAAGCATTGTAGATTTTTTTTTTTTTGGGTGGAGTTTTTCATTTTGTGCTTTTTTTTTTGGATGTACATAAAAAGTAATGTATCATTTACATGTTTCTAGTAAATATGTATGAAGTATGTGGTTAAAGGAAGGGGGGGTGGGAGGAGATTAGATGAGATCACGCTACCAAAATACACAATATAGAGGCTTAAGTTAGAGGCTAGAAAAATCATTGAAGGTTTGGTTTTCAACGGAATTTTGTTTGGATTCTTTGTTCTTTTTGCACTTTTTTTTCTTCCCGCTCATTCATAATGGATATGTTGACGTCAAAGTACGGAAATCAGTCATTATGCACAATATACTAGGCAATGTGAGAGATCTATGAATTTACTAGTAAGTATGAATGTAAAGATAGTAGTTACTAGAAGGTTAACTCCATTCACTTAGTGACTTCATAAATATTTATTTTGCTTTTATCCTCTCCACCTGATGGCGCCACTGCAGACAGGCAATTAGAAATAGGGACGAACAGAAGTTGGCTCCGCCCCTTTTTATGACGACCGGCAACTTCTAATTGGTTTGTTGTGTGGTTCGACGGAGCATGTGACGTCAGACTACATAACCAACCAATTAGAAGTTGCCTGTCGTCATACAAAGGGCGGAACCAACTTCTGTTCGTCCCGATTTCTAATTGCCTGTCCACTACAGTGGTTAATGCTATGCTACATAGACGTTTTTGTAAAATTTGGACGCAAAAACATTAAGCGAACGTTTTTTTTTGGTTTTCAAAACTAGAATGGTAAAAGATTATGTTAAGTTTTTTCATGGCAATATCTTACAAAATAAACAATTTTATAGTTCAGTTTGAAAAATGACCGGGTTTTTTTTGGGGTTTTTTTCATAGAAATTTCATGAAAAAACTATTTTCGGCCTTTTTTTTCAAACTTGTCATAAAAAGTTTATTTTGAAAGATAACATCATTGAAAAAACTTTTAGCATTATCACCCAACTATTCTAGTTTCTAAAACACTTTGAATTTTTTTATAAAGTTTTTTCCTGAAAAACGTTCGCTTGAAAAATATAAATTTTCTCAAAACCGCAGGTGGAAATGGGGAAGAAACCTTCTATAGAACATAATAAGCTACTTCAGTGGCGCCATTCGGCGGTAGAAAAATAAAATACTTTATCAGTCACCTTAATAGCGTTTCAGGCAGTGTGCTGACTGCCTAAAATGCTTATAACATTTAGGCAATGTGGAGATTTATTAAAAAAAAATTTGATGGGTTTCGCAGATTGGCCAGTTAAAATGTAAAATACCTGATTTTTCACTTTGACTGGTATAATCTTTATAATATGAGAGTGAAAGGAAGATAGAGAGAGAAAGAAAGAAAGAGAGAGAGATAGAGAGAGAGAGAGAGAGAAAGAAAGAAAGAGAGAGAGAGAGAGAAACTAAAAGTGACCAGTGCTAGTTGGGGGGTGGGGAGGGGCCCGGGCCCCCCATTGAATATGTAAGAACACTTGACACGCTTAAAAGAATGTGTTATACATGAAGAAGATGGAAGACGATGGGGGTTTGGAAATTGTTTTGAAGCGAGAATCAATATTTTTCCATTCCCGGAAGATTGACGATGTTTTCCCCTCCCTTAGTCGACATCACCAAGTCGAGAAAAGGAAGAAAAAAATCTTGAAAATTAAGCTTTCAAGTGTTTAGAATATCACGCATTCGGATAATGAGATGAAATACAATAAGATTTTGACCCATCTACAGCATTTTATGAGAAATAACACCAGGTGGCGCTTTTTATTTAAAAAAAATTGATATTCAACATAGCTTATATGAGGTGAGCTGGCCATAAAAAAAGTTCATTTTAAAAGATATTAATTTGAAACAAGTGTTGTATTTAGTACTTTTACACTTCTAGTTTTTAAGGCACTTTTAGAAGAAGAAAAAAAGTGTTTTAGAAACTAGAAGTGCTAGTGTATTGATGTATAATGGTTTTCCGCTCAAAAATATTTTAAAATAAACTTTTTACGAGTTAAAAATTGCCGAAGTTTAATGTGGAATGTAGAATTTGAAATTGGTATAAAAAGTTTATTTTGAAAGATTTGTGCAAAACATGAAGTTAGAAACGAAAATTGATTATTTGAAATTGGTATGAAACGTTTATTTTGAAAGATTTGTGTAAAACTTTGAAGTTAGAAACGAAAATAGAGAATTTGAAATTGGTATAAAAAGTTTAATTTGAAAGATATGAACATCTCCGAAAGTGATTCATTTACTCTTCTAGTTTCTAAATGAAAAATAGAAAGAAAAAAAAAAGATATTTTGTCTTTTTAGACATTTTTTAGATATTTTTTTAATAAAAAATAGACATTTCGTCTTTTTAGACATTTTTTAGATATTTTTTTAATAAAAAAATAGACTTTTTTTAGATGTTTTTTCCTTCAAACTTTTATAAGAAATGGCTTTTTTTGCTTCTTCGTTTTCTAAATGATGGGATATTTTTTGTGGAGTTGAAGTGAGGCTATATGATGGATCTGAGGGTAAGGGGTGGAGGGTGATGAGAGGCTAGAACCGGTTAGCCTTTTTTTTTTTGGTTCCTTTCATTTTTTTGAAAGGAGGTTTTAAATTGATGTACAAATGAATGGATTCATGTCGTGATCCTATGTAATTAATTTTGAGTTGCTGTTTTTCCTCCTGTATTTTCTGAAAGGAGGCAAACTAGCAATACACATACACACCCCCCCCCCCCCCCATTCATTTGGTGGAAGAAGTCATAAATTAGGTTTGACTTTTGGGAGGTTTTTTGGCCCACCCTCCAACCACCTTCCGAAAAAAAAAAAAAGAACCCGGGTTACATTTATTTATCATTCATTATTTAAGATGGATCCAAAAGTAACTAAAAAAAATCCTTTTAAAGGTGACTTTATAGATATTTATTTAGTTTTCGTCCTCTCAGGTGGCGCCACTGCAGTGGCTATTATGTAATATAGGAGAGGTCTCTTCCCCCCTCAACTGCGGTTTTAAAAGAAAAGTTATATTTTTCAAGCGAACGTTTTTCAGGAAGAAACATTACGAAAAAAATTCAAGTGTTTTAGAAACTAGAATAGTTGGTGATAAATTACATGCTAAAAGTATTTACCAATGATGGTATCTTTCAAAATAAACTTTGTTATGACAGTTTGAAAAAGCCGAAAATAGTTTTTTCATAAAATTTTAATGAAAAAAACTCCAAAAAACCGTTTCATTTTCAAACTGAACTTTTAAAATTGTTTATTTTTTAAGTAACCTTTTAACATAATTTTTTGCCCTTCTAGTTTTCAAAACAATTTGAAGTTTTTCATAATATTGTTGCTAAAAAAAACGTTCGCTTGACAATACATTGAAAAATCGAAAAATCGGTTCTTCGACTTTTATTTTTTTCGAATTTTTTTATTTTTTTTTTTTTTTTCGATTTTTTTTTTTTTTTATTTTTTTTTTTTTTTCGAATTTTTTTTTTCGATTTTTTTTTTTGATTTTTTACAGATTTTTTTCGCATTTTTTTTTTATTTTTTACAGATTTTTTGCATTTTTTTTTTTTTCGAATTTTTTTTTTTATTTTTTAAGGATTTTTTTCGCATTTTTTTTTTATTTTTTTCGAATTTTTTTTTATTTTTTTCGAATTTTTTTTTATTTTTTTCGATTTTTTTTTTATTTTTTTCGAATTTTTTTTTATTTTTTTCGAATTTTTTATTTTTTTTCGATTACTTTTCGATTTTTCGAATTTCTTTTATGATTTTTTTCAATTTTTTCCAATTTTACGATTTTTTTATGATTTTTTTTTTTCGATTTTTTTTTTATTTATTTTTTTTTTTCGATTTTTTTATGATTTTTTTCGATTTTTAGAATTTTTTTTCGATTTTTTTATGATTTTTTTTTTCGATTTTTCGATATATCGAGTACGATATTTTTTAAAAAATATCGATTTATCGAAACTATTGCCAAAACCCTAGCTTCTTAAAAGTAGAATATTTTTTGGATGACGGAATTTCTATTTTAATTGCTTTTATTTTGTCTTCATTTGCATATTATGCAAATGAGGCTGAGACTTTATAATAAAAAAAAAACATTTCTAAATCTGTTTATTATTATTATTAGTGAAAAAGGAAGAAGAGAAGAAAATTAGAATGAAAATTTGTTCTTTCATTATTTAATCTGTTTTGATTTGTATCAAGTTGAATTGAGGTTGAAAAAAGCCTTTTCTAGTCTATTTAATAGTTTATTTTGAAAAAGATTCAACGCCATTAAAACCAATACAAAAACACACTTGAAATTAGCCAAAAAAAAAAAGATGGAACTTAAATTCCTTCTAAGATGATATTAGATGAGAGTAATTTCTTAGAAAAAAAGCTCAAACAGTTTCTTAATTTGACATTTATTGCATCTAATGCTCTTAATGTCTTATTTTTTGAGGCCCTTCTAACTTCTTAGAAAAGAAGCTTTTTTGGGGGACTTAGGACCAAATGCAAGAAGAAAACGCGACAATTGAACTACAACTTTGAACCCTCTGAGCAGATGGGTATCGACATGTAAAATCTCTTAAGAAACACTCAATAAAACAAGATCTTTCTATAATGGAACCCTGATGAGAGGGTTCAAGTTGAAGCTAAAGTACAAAACCTCAAATTCAAGATGGAATCATCACACTTGAACTGCAACTTGAACCCTCTGAGTAGGTTTTCCAACATAGATAACCCCCTTTTAAGAGCACTCAATAAAAACAAGATCTTTCTATATTTGGAACCCTGATAAGAGGGTTCAAGTTGAAGCTTAAAGTACAAAACCTCAAATTCAATGAGAAAACGGGGAATTGAACTACAACTTGAACCCTCAAAGCAGGGTTCCAACATAGAAAAACCCTTTTGCAAAAACACTCAATAAAAAACAAGATCTTTCTATATTTGGAACCCTGATGAGAGGCTTCAAGTTGAAGCTAAATTACAAAGCCTGAAATTCAAAAAGTGTCCATGACACTTGAACTTCAACTTTGAACCCTCTAAAATAGCTTTCAGCCTGTCAGTCCAGTTAGTACAGTAACATAGAAAATCCCATTTGAAGAGTAATGATGTGGGAACTTATGTTGGAACCGCGTTCAAGTGACTTCAGTTTTCTACAGACAAATTACACAGTAGAAATCGGGACGAACTGAAGTTGGCTACGCTTCTTTTTATGACGAGCGGCAACTTCTAATTGGTTTGTTGTGTGGTTCGACGTTGAAAAGAGCGGAGCATCTGACGTCAGACTACATAACTAACCAATTAGAAGTTGATGTACGTCATAAAAAGGGCGGAGCCAACTGAAATTCTTCCCGATTTCTAACTGCCTGTTTTCTTGGACAGGCATTGTAAACAGACAATTAGAAAACGGGATGAGCAGAAGTTGGCTCCGCCCTTTTTTATGACGACCGGCAACTTCTAATTGGTTTGTTGTGTGGTTCGACGTTGAAAAGAGCGGAGCATCTGACGTCAGACTTCATAATCAACCAATTAGAAGTTGCCGGTCGTCATATAAAAAGGGCGGAGCCAACTGAAGTTCATCTCGTTTTCTAATTGCCTGTTTTTTTTGGACAGGCATTGTAAACAGGCAATTAGAAAACGGGATAAACAGAAGTTGGCTCCGCTTCTTTTTATGACGAACAGCAACTTCTAATTGGTTTGTTGTGTGGTTCGACGTTGAAAAGGGCGGAGCATGTGACGTCACACTACATAACCAACCAATTAGAAGTTGCATTCGTCATAAAAAGGGCGGAGCCAACTTCTGTTCATCTCGTTTTCTAATTGCCTGTTTTTTTGGACAGGCATTGCAAACAGGCATTTAGAAATCGGGACAAACAAGTTGGCTCCGCCCCTTTTTATGATGACCGGCAACTTCTAATTGGTTTGTTGTGTGGTTCGACATTGAAAAAAGTGGAGCATGTGACGTCAGACTACATAACCAACCAATTAGAAGTTGCGTTCGTCATAAAAAGGACTGAGCCAACTTTTTTTCGTCCCGATTTCTAATTGCCTGTAGTTTTCTTCTTGAATTTGGTCCTTAAAGTCTTCCTTTTCCAGTATCTTTTTTCAAAGTAAAGAGGAAAATGGGGGGATTTGTTTAGATGTTTTCTTGTTGATAAAGTGGCCAATTTTGTAAAAGATTGTGGAGAGTTTTTTCTGAGCTTCATAAATTTTTAACTAAACTCTTTTCTTTCCTTTTTTCTTAAGAAAAAAAGTAGAAAAGACAAAAATTTATTGAGGCTAATCATAGGGTTTTTAGAACTTTCGAAACATATAATTTGGATTGTTTGGATTCCTTATAAGTAGAGCTCGGATTTGTATGCAGTATCAAGCAAATGTTTCTCAATCTGTGGCCCAAGAGCCAATTCTGAAGTAATCATCATCAGAGCAACTGCAATTATGATTTTTCTAATAAAAACAAAAGACTGGTTAGAGGCTAGATGTCTCTGGTTACTATCAGCTGTCAACTAGAAAGTTCTAGCCTCTAACCAGTGGTTTTGATTAAATAAAAAAAGCCATAATTGTTATTTGATGTAAAGGCAGGATTGTTACTTCACAATTGGCTTTTGGGCCACAGGTTGAGTAACATTTGCTTGATTTTTCATAAAAATCCGAACCTTACTTATAAGTGGGGGGGAATCCAAGTCATAAAATTTCGACAATTTCTGTTTTCGCTTTAATATTATTGTTGTAAGTAGGCACTTTTCAGCTTAGAAGAGATTTTTCGATACTAGAAGAGTAAATTGTAGGGTGGCAAAAAGTATCTTCATTAAATCTTTTAAAATAAACAATTTCTTTTAATGAAATGAAAGTTCGAAAGAAAGAAAAAGTCAAAATTTTAAATTGGAATTGTGTCTAATTCAAGGTGAAAAGGCGAAAATAAAAAGCATTTATAAACTTCAATAGAAAGTTTATTTTGAAAAATAGCAATATTTAAGAGGGATACATTGCAAAATTACTTCGAAAAATCTCCGCAAAGAGCGCTAGCATCGTTTTTCTATTGAACCCCTTAGACCCCAATGTTAAAGAAAAAAATGGTTAATTTTTAAAATGTATACAGTCGCGTCAGCAATATGTTTATTTTTCATATTTAAAGTTGTCCAATTCTGATGGTTCAAAGTGCAATGTGCACCTTAAATATATGCTGATCTAGTGATAGAATGACAAAAAATTGGTAAGTGTGCTTCTATTTTTAAAAACTATTTCAAAATGGCGAATTTTAACTCTTTTGTTAAACTCCATTGATTATGTGCTCGTAAGTAAAAACATCCATTAAAATGCCTGTAAAAAATACGTAAAAATAATTTTAAAAAGCCACAATTAAACCACGGTGAAGCCAAACACATTGGCGCTCGTGGTGATTTTTTTCTGGTTTTTTAAAATTATTTTTACGTATTTTTATTAACATTTTAATGGATGTTTTTTCTTACGAGCGCCAGAAATTCGCGATTTTGAAATACTTTTTAAAAATAGAACCGCACTTACCAATTTTTTGTCGTTCTATCACTCGATCAGCATATATTTAAGGTGCCCATTGCATTTTGAACCATCAAAATTGGACAACTTTAAATATGAAAAATAAACATATTGCCGCCGCGACTTTGTAAATTTTAAAAATTAACAGTTTTTTCTTTAACATTGGGTCTATGGGCTCAATAGAAAAAACAATGCTAGCGCTCTTTGTGGAGATTTTTCGAAGTAATTTTGCGATGTATAGCCTCTTTCCAGGAAACCCACAATGCCTATGAAGCCTGCCAGGCCCAGGAAAGCTCACCAGAGTTCTTTTAGGTTTTATCCGTTACCACCTCTAAAAATCTCCACTGGCCCATGAGCTTTTATATTGATCTCTACTCTCAAATTAAGTTACTCTTCTAGCTTCTAACTTTTTTTTAAAAAAAAAAAGTTTGTTTCAAAAACGCAGACAGAATTTTGAGACAAATTCAATAATTTTCTAATAAAAATCGCCCTCTAAACCAGAACCATTTAGCAATTAATCAGTGTAATGAGTTTCTCATTTGATTTTCTGAAGGTTGTAATGGTTTTGCGCGCTCCCTGGTGGCCGTAATTTAATTAACTTTTTTACGTTTGTTTATGTTTGTCTACGGATTTATTTGACTCCCAATGGACTTTTATCCATTTTCCTTAAGTTATGAGTTTGCAACTTCGGAAGAAAAAAAAAACCTCTTGATAGGATTTTCGAACAAAGTTCATTTATTTGTTTCAGAAACACAAAAGTTGATTGTTGATATACTTTTTTTTTTCTCCTTTTTTTGGTTGAGACACTTTCAAAAAAATAACCTCAAAATAAACAAAAAAATGTTTGTCTGGAAAATTTATTTATTTTGATAAACAGAAGAAGAAAAAACGAAAAAAAAAACCGGAAATTACATGAAACTTTTTCTATTAAGATTTTTTTGGGGGGGGGGGGAAGAAAGCAATTTTGATGTTGTAAACTTTTTTGTTAATTTTTATTCTTTCATTTTTTTTTTTACCTGTAATCACATTCAGTAAGAAAATAATGGGGTTTGGGCTAAACGCTTTTTAAAGAAAAAGAAACTGGATAAGAGCTAGGCTGGACACTGGGTTAGACCGGATTCTGGGTTAGTCCGGACACTGGGTTAGACCGGACACTGGGTTAGACCGGACTCTGGGTTGGACCGGACTCTGGGTTGGACCGGACTCTGGGTTGGACCGGACTCTGGGTTGGACCGGACTCTGGGTTAGACGGGACATGTCTAAACTAAACAATAACTAAACAAGACGAGAGATAAACTGGACAATACCTAAACTGGACAAGAGGCTAGACTGGACAAGAGGCTGAACTGGACAAGAGCTAAACTTGTCAAAGTCTACTGTTTACAATGACTAAAACTAGGTATAAGATAAACTGGACACAAGGACTAAACCTGGATAGGAAATAAAATGGACAAAGGTTAAAATGGACAAGGGTTAAACTGGATGATGACAAACTAGACAGAAAGTACACTGAACAAAAAAACTAAACTAAACAAGAGGTAAAAATCACAAAAAAAATGAAAATTATAAAAATAGAATGTTTTATCTGATTTGGTTTTCTTTTAGACATTGATATGAAATCAATTCCATTCTTGAGTTTCATTTCTTTGTTCTCAACATCATCATCCAAACAACAATCCGAAATTCATTTTTTTTAACATAAAACACATCAAATGTTCTATTATACAATGAGATTTCCTTTTTTTACTTTGAAATTTGATACGTTTTCAATTTAATCTTCCAAATAACAACAACAACAACAATAAAAATAATAATGACAGTTCTTGAAAATAAGAAAATTTGAAATGAAATATTTGATCACGAAAACTGATATCAGTTTTTTTGTTGTTGTTGTTGTTTATTTTTCCACCTCAAACACACACACACCCAACTCTGGATTGGCTTAACTTGTTGAATTGTGTATTGCATACAAGAAATGAAGACATTGTTGTCTTGAAGTCTTCACTGTGGTTGTGGGAATGCATTACACCTTCCTCTTTCAGGTTAACTTTCGACGTTTCATTGTCCGAGAGAGCCATTCATAGAAGCATATCAACCACTTTGAAGTGGCGCCTAACGTTTGAAAATTAACAAATCTACGTTTAGCACCGTTTAATTAGTAAAAAATAATCACACAAATAAAGCCGATCGATCTTGCTTACGTTTTCGTTTTAGTGGGTTGCTGTTCGCTAACTAAAAATACGAAATCGAAACGAAAACGAAATCACTTAATTTAAATATATTCATTTCGTTTAACTTAATTTCGTACGAAATTTCGCACGAAATTTCGCTAACTCTCTAAGGGTTGGTTTATACTCCCTTGCTAAGCGGCAAAGCAGCCTGCGAAGCTTCAAAAATGACGTCAGAGCTTCAGGTTTTTGCCTTCGCCAGAGCATGAAGCTAGCTTTGAAATTGTTCAACTTTTCAAAGCTTAGCAACTCAAAGCACCAATCAGGAAACGGATACACAAAAGGGGTGAATAAGTCACACCTTTTTTCTTCCAGAAGGGGAAGAGTTCTATTGTTTTGTGTATCTGTTTTATAGGATATAAAGGTCATAAAATAGGGTAAACTTTGCAAGACCACATGTATGTGTGAACAAGCTAAGCTTTTTTGGAGCTAATTTTACAGAACTTCAAAGCTTGCAACTTTGCTAAGATTTGCAAGCTTTGAAGTTAGCTTAGCAAAGTTTGGAGTATAAACCTACCCTAAGGGTAGGTTTATACTCCAAACTTTGCTAAGATTTGCAAGCTTTGAAGTTAGCTTAGCAAAGTTTGGAGTATAAACCTACCCTAAGGGTAGGTTTATACTCCAAACTTTGCTAAGATTTGCAGGCTTTGAAGTTCTGTAAAATTAGCTCCCCAAAGCTTAGCTTGTTCACACATACATGTGGCCTTGCAAAGTTTACCCTATTTTATGACCTTTATATCCTATAAAACAGATACACAAAACAATAGAACCCTTCCCCTTCTGGAAGAAAAAAGGTGTGACTTATTCACCCCTTTTGTGTATCCGTTTCCTGATTGGTGCTTTGAGTTGCTGCTAAGCTTTGAAAAGTTGAACAATTTCAAAGCTAGCTTCATGCTCTGGCGAAGGCAAAAACCTGAAGCTCTGACGTCATTTTTGAAGCTTCGCAGGCTGCTTTGCTGCTGCTTAGCAAGGAAGTATAAACCAACCCTAATAAATTGCCATAAAAAGTTTATTTTAAATTATATCGACATAAAAAAATCGTCTTGAGTAAACAGAGTAATTCAGTTACTCTTCTAGTTTTTAAAAACACTTAATAGTTTTTTCCTTCAAGTTGTTTTTTCTAAAAAAAAAAGGAAAGAAGCAAAATAACTTTGAGTTCTTCTAGTCTTTTTTTAATGTGAATAGGAAACTTGAGTGAAAATATGCAAATTTCGTTTTCATCTTATATCAATTGGGGTTTTGACTTTTATTTTCAGCTGTTGAATAACCTTCAACATTGCCCTGGGGGGGGGAGGGTTCTCTCCCCTTCATCATAGAAACTAGAAGGGGAAGAGATTCTTATCTCTTTTCTTTGAAAAAGTATTGATCTTCACTATATTTTTCGAAGGCTGATGGCAATTTAGTTCTCACTTCTGTTCTCGACTCTCCTCCCCTCCAATCCTCCACCCCGGCACCCTCACCCCGCACCTTCACCTTAAATCTAATATGACATTTGCGAGATCAACTTTTGTTCAAAATATATCATGGAAAAATATGCAAATTTTTGAAACCCTGTCATCGGTTTTTTTTTTTGTATTGTCGTTGGAGGAAGTTGATTTTAGGCAAAGTAAATATCATGTTTAGGAATAGTAAACAACAAAAAAAATGTGCCTCTAAAAAAAACTGACAGAAGAATAATAAGAAATTCAAAGTTGGTTAGAAACTAGAAGAGTAAAGCTGGAACTTCATACCTGCTACCTTGAGCGTAGCGTCTGCGACTAGTGACTAGCATAGCAACTTGAAGTAGCAAGACGCTGGCACACACTACATATGTGCTGCACCTACAAGCGTTTTGGGGCGTGTCTTCATGGTGTGTGATGTCATATAAAATGGCGTCAAAGACGCCATATGCAACAAAATCTGGTCTTTTAATTGGTTGTTGGGTAGCGACTTGAAACGTTTGCGACCTGAAGCTTCTGTTTGAACAGAAACTTGGCGACTAAGTAGCAAGTTGCGACGCTTTGACAAGTCGCTAATAGTTGCTTGTATATGGTATGAAGATGCCCATGTGTGCTGACGCTCGCTTGAGATAGGTCGCTCGACGTCGTGTGAATGAAGTTTAAGCTTTATAATGAAACGGATACACAAATAGGGTGAACAAGTCACACCTTTTTTGCTTCCAGAACGGGAAGGGTTCTATTGTTTTGTATATATGTTTTTTTTTAGGGTAGAAAGGTTAGAAAATATTGTGAAGTATGAACAAGCTAAGCTTTCGTGAGCTAATTTTTATGAGCTTCAAAGCTTACGAATCTTAGCAAAGTTTGGAGTTTAAACCTACCCTATGAGTGGTAACAGCGTTTTACACATCGGCCGCTAGGTGGTGGCATACCATGTTAAGTCATTATTCCCTTCAATGAAGAGAGAAACTTTCCCTATAAAATTTAGGTTTTGTGACTTAAAAATTCAAGTAGATCATTTATTTTGTGCGTGTAGCATTAGATGGCGCCACTAGCTCCTCCTTTCATGGAAATCTACTGACACTTTTAAGACTCTTGACTCGCCTTCCATTTTTTTTTTGCACGTGGCAAACTTTTAATTGCATCATAGCTATTTTTACACGTGCTCTCTCTTCACTCTTATGTGTTCTGAGGTAAGTTTGTCCACGTGTTCTGATAATTAAGGTTGTTTTGGATGCCTTTCTAGAGCTAAAAGGGTGCATTCGATTTCAACCAATTGGCACGTGTGGAGTTTGGCCACCTATGAAGGTTGCAAACGCCATCTACCTTGTATTTACACAAGTATTTTTTTCTATGGAGCCCTTCTTAACACAGTTTACCTCTAAGACACTGATATGGCATCTTCTTAATCATCTAATAAAAATACAGTCAAATGAATAATGTTGATGACAAAATAGAAGATTTTTCATTTTTTTTATGTGAAGAAATTCAGATTTTTCCTTTTTCTTTAAAACAAAATTAGAACAAATTTCTTTTTATATAAAAAAATATTCTTTCAAAATTCTCAGAAGAAGAAGAAGAAGAAAATTTTACTTATATATACATATTATACTGTATATATATAAAAAAAATTGAATGTTCAATTTAGTTTCAAATGACATTTAGAAGAATAAAAAAAATTAGAACTTGAAGACATAAAGATGTCAAGATAATGTTAAGTCATCTAAGAAAATGCATAAAATTAATGTCATAAATTCAAAAAACAGACTCTAAAAATGGATCAAAACGGATTAAGAGAAAAAAAAAAAAAGAAAATTACAAACTACCGGAAACAAAAAAAAAATCTCTTGCTAAGCTTTTTTTTTTTTCTTAAAAAAATTGTATAATTGACACATAAATAAATCTCTTAAATATAATTCTACAAAATGTTGGTACATTAATGCAAATTCAACTTACAAGGATTTATATATTTTTTAATATGAGCTTTAGGAAGAGAGAGAGAGAGAGAGAGAGAGAGAGAGAGAGAGAGAGAGAGAGAGAGAGAGAGAGAGGGGGAATGAAAAAAAAAAAAGCTTAAATGTAGAACAAACCAAGACTTAAAAAATGAATCATAAATTTCAAACAATTTGCAACTTTTTATCTTTGAAATAAAGCTAAGCTTAAAAACAAGACAAAATACAAAAGCAAAGCTTAGACAAAGATACCAGAAAATAAATTTAAAAAAACTACTACACTGTTAGATACGGAGCCCTGTAAAGGACAGGCGAGATTTTTTTTTAAATCTCGACATTTCGACTTTTTTCCAAAATCTCGACATGTCGACATTTAAATCTCTTTTATTCGGTCATGTTAATTATGGCATGTTGTGCGCACCATACTCTAATAATTTAATTATTGCTGGTATTTAATCATTTTAGGTCTGATGATATTTTGTTGTAGGTGGCCCCGTTTTCGAGTTGTTCGACCCATAAAATATTTTGACCAAAAACTCATAATTTGTTTCTAAAAATTCATAAAAAAATAACCCCTTTGTAAAATTTTCTGATTGTTTGTCAGAAGCATCATATTGAACAACTGAATCAAATAAAAAATACTGCATGTCTTTATCTCATTCCGTTCTTGAGTTGTTCGACCCACAAACTCGAGGTTCTGGACATACGGACATACAAACCATCTTTTTTGTCTCCTTTTCTTGCATGAAAACGGAAAATTTAAAATTACCATAAAGTTTATTTTGAAAGAAAGGAAGATGAAAATGGCCCTAAGTGATTCAGTTACTTCTTCTGAAATCACTTTGAATTTATTTTTAAAATGTCTTGATTTTGAAACTGTAGAATAAATCAGAGGTTTTATTTGAATTATTTTCTAAGAGATTTGCATATATTTTTGGGAAATGGCTACTTTTTTTTGGGTATTTTAAATCTGTCAATTTCTTTCTCTCTTTTGATATCTTTTTTTTTTTAAGGTTTACGTTCCAACTGGATTTGAAAGATATACGGCCGTCTACGAGGTGGGATCTCAACGAATCAATTTCACAGTCTGGGACACGGCGGGTAAAAGGGATTTTTTTTACTTCTTCGTTTTCTTCTTCACTTTTTTTTTTCCTTCTTAAGATTGGAATTCGTCTTAAATTTTTTTGTCACTTTAACTCTGAAATAAGAATTTATTGCTTTTAGCTCTTGAAATTGCATCTCGAAAAAAACCCTTCGAATTACACAAATCACGGGGGTTTCGATCCAAATTCTACGAATACTTTCAAAAGGGAGACTTTTTTAATATTGGGCTCCAAAATGCCACCAAAAATGGCTGAAACTCGACTTTTTTCTCAAAAAAAAAATGCAATTTAAGATGTTTTATGAACAGCTGATTTTCGAATTCTGTGGAGAAATTGAAAGTCTGTTAGAAAACTAGAAGGGGTTATGTAGTCTGACGTCACATGCTCCGCCCTTTTCAACGTCAGACTACATATCCAGCCAATTAGAAGCTGCTGGTCGTCATAACAAGGGCGGAGCCAATTGAAGTTCTGACCGATTTCTAACTGCCTGTGATAAAACACCTTTCCTGAGGAGGTTTACCCTCAGTGTTTTACGAAACCCTGATATTGTAGGGTCTTCGGACCCCGTGTTTGGTTTTGAAGAACAAAATCTTTGTAATTTCTTCTCTGTAGAAAAAAAAAAGTCAATGCTTAAAATATTCTAAGCAGAGAAACCAAGGAAGACATTTTCCAATTTGGTTGAAAACAGTTGGGGGAAAGAAAAGGTGGGGAATGAAAATGGCTGATGTCTTTTTATATGATTGTGTTTCTTTCCATTGAGAGAATGTCCAAATCCAAAGTATTCGAAATGAATGACAATTTGTTGTTGAATTCGTAGAAGAAGAAAAAAAGGCAATTTTCTTCAACTTAAATTTGGTATTGAAGATAATTGGATTTACACTTGGAAACCATTTCCTTTAGAAAAAAGGAAGATCATTTAAGGGGATAATATAGGACTTTGATGGTTGTAATTGAGGGAGAGAGAGAGAGAAATAGATATAGGACAGATTGAGAGAGGGACAGAGAGAGAGAGAGAGAGTGAGGGAGGGAGAAAGAGAGAGAGAGAGGGAGAGATAGTTTTAGGAAAAAGGGAGGGAGGGAGAGAGAGGAGAGATTGCGAGAGGGAGGGAGAGAGAGTGTGTAAGGGAGGAAGAGAGAGAGAGAAAGGGAGAAGAGAGAGAGAGAGAAAGGGAGAAAGAGAGAGAGAAAGGGAGAAAGAGAGAGAGAAAGGGAGAGGAAGGGAGGGAGAGAGAGGGGGACGGAGGGAGGGAGAGAGAGAGACAGAAAGAAAGAACAGAGGGAAAGAGAGAGAGAGAGAGAGAGAATGAATGAATAAACTTGCAAATTCAATGGTCACTTTCAAAATGGTCCAAACTTGAAAATCTTTTATTGAGCTTCACTTTTAAATCCCATTTAAAGCCTTGTTTCCACTGAGATGAACAAAATTTGAACGTTTTTGAAAATTTCAAACTGGTCAAAAATAAAGAAGGACCGTGACCTTTGCCTATGATAGTGAATTGGCGGGGTCGACGTTTCTTCTATTTTTGACCAGTTTGAAATTTTCAAAAATGTTCAATTTTTTTCACCTCAATGGAAACAAGGCCTAAAAGTGGTTTTAAATGTGTAATCGGGGGCCTCTCCAACTATTGAATGTAATTCTGTCTTTCATTTGTAAAATATGAAGAAACTTAAACGTGTTTTAGAAACTAGAAGGGTCGCTCAATCACTTAAAGATATTTTAATGTTTGATATCTTTTAAAATAAACTTTTTATGACAAGTTTAAAAAAAAAGAGCGAAAATAGTTTTTCATAAAATTTCAATGGAAAAAACTCATAAGATGGGTCATTTTTCAAACTGAACTATGAAATTGTTTATTTTTTAAGATATTGCCATGAAAACACTTTTAACATAATTATTTACCATTCTAGTTTTGAAAACAATTTGAATTTTTTTCGTAATGTTTCTAAAAAAACGTTCGCTTGACGTTTTTGCGTCCAAATTATACAAAAAAAAGTCTATGGAAATACAGTGGCGCCGTGCAGTGGGAGAAAAGCAAAATATGTATAAAGCCACCTTAAGAGAAATTAAACCTGGAAATTCAATGGTCAGTTTGTGAAATTGTTCAAATTGGAAGATTTTCTCTTTAATTTTTAGTATTTTCAATTTTGAATCTCAATTTCTAACCTTTTTTTACTTTTTTTTGTGGGATTTTTTTTTTTTTTTTTTTCCTCTCTTTTTGGAAAGAAATTTTTAAAATTAAATTTACTCGGGTTCTGTTTTCTCGTTAAACTGATAAATTGTCGAAATAACGAGGATTTGTTTTCACTCGGAAATCGATTCCAAAATCTTTTTACTTTTGACTGGTTTAGATTTAGGATGCGTTCAATTTCTAAGCGCTTTTAAAGTAGCTCAAAAGAGCTTGATGTGAGCTTTGAAGCCTGCATAAAACTCAACGTGTCACGCAGTTACATGTCACACACACAGGGTGACATGTTACACTCAAGTGTGATGGGTCACACACAGTGACTCGTCACACATACAGTGACGTGTTACACACTGACGTGTCACACACAGTGTGACGTGTAACACACAGAGTTACGTGTAACACAGAGAGTGACATGTGTCACCCATACAGTGACGTCACACACACAGTGACGTGTCACACCAAAACGGATTGTTGTCATAAGCACAAAAACATAAACAGACACACAATTAGACTGTTATAAACACCGAAACTACAGAGGGTACATGTCACATACAAAAATGGTGTGTGTGACATTTATCAGTTTGTAATATTTTAATAACTTGTTTCTGTATGTGACATGTCACTTTGTAGTGTTTGTGAACCTGTGACATTTATCAGAAACAGAAGTGTGACACATTTAAGAAGACATTGATATATATATATATTATATACCTTTATAATATCACAAGTATAAGTCAGTACTTGAAAGTCACACGACACACTTAAAATATAACTTGTGACACAAATGTGTCACAATATTTCTAGTCTTGTGTCACAATTATAATGAAAAATTGTATCAATATAATTGACCACCAGATGTTTCTATTGGTAGGTTTTTTTTTTCTTCTTATTTTTCACCATTTTCATTTTGCGAAAAAAACAAAACAAGCTTAAACCTTCATTAAAAGCACACTTAGAAATAGGTATCCGTACACGTTATTTATTACAATTTTCTTATTGCATGAGTGGACAGTGGTCAGTTACAAGAAAGAGAGAGAAAGAAATGAGCTTAAAAAAGCCTCCAAGCTCCAGGCATTTAGGTTAGTTTTCCATCTCAATAAGAAGATTTAAGGGTATTACTGCTTCCCCCCCCCCTTTTTTTTCTCTTCTCTCTCTCTCTGTTTACCCTTCAACACACTCATTACAACTGACCACATATGGTGTTGGTCACTCATTAAAAATGACCATCTTAACTCTTTCTATACATCAGAATGAGATTCTTGAACCGAAATGACAAATAAACTAGACTTAGCTTCCGGTTAAATAGGTTTTTTGTGTGTTTGTTAGACATCCATGAAATGTCCAGATGTGGTTTTCTGGAACTCATTATATGAGTGACCACTGGTCAACTGCTGTGGTCATTTAGTTCCTATTGCACTTAAGCGTTTTGTTTCAGACTCTTAACCATCATAAACTAGGCCTACATGAAACTGGTTAGTGGTCTGAGTTGACGTTTGTGGTTTCTTTAACTATTACTTGAGTGACCACTGGTCAGCTGCTGTGGTCATTTATTTCCTATTCCACTTAAGCGTTTTGTTTCAGACTTTTAACCACCATAAACTACATGTAACTGGTTAGTGGTCTGAGATGACGTTTGTGGTTTTTTTAACTATTACTTGAGTGACCACTGACCACTGGTCACCTGCTGTGGTCATTTAGTTCCTACTCCACTTTAAGCGTTTTGTTTCAGACTCTTAACCACCATAAACTACATGTAACTGGTCAGTGGTCTGAGTTGACGTTTGTGGTTTTTTTAACTAGCGCCTGTTAGGCCTACTTGAGTGTCCACTGACCACTGGTCAATTGTTAGAAACATACTCGATTTTGTTTTAAAAGTCATTGTGGCAATCTTGACCACTGGTAAGTTGTGGTCTCTCGTTATTGCAAACTAATGGCAACTGACCACTACGAGTAACTAACCCACTGGTCAGTGGTCAGAAATGCTGAGTTTGTTTTTGAGCCACTGGTTAGTATTTGTGTTTTGGTATTGATTACAATGCAGACTTAGAAGCACTCATGCTAGAATGGCAAACTGACCACCGGTCAGTGGTTAAATATAATGGTAGAGGCTATAATATATAGTTATATTTCAAGCTTTTCTTGTGGTTATGTTTTAAGATGACAAGTTTGAAATACAACTTGTAGTAAAAAGCAGATGTTTTAAGACACTTTTTTTAGGGAATTTTATAAGATGTGAGAGGAGGAAAGAGAAATTTTATTTTCTAGGAAAGAGAATGAAAGATAAAGAGAGAAAGATAGGGAAAGAATGAATGATAGAGAAAGAATGAAAGATAGAGAGATAAAGAAAGAAAGAAAGAATGAAAGATAGAGAAAAAATGAATGATAGAGAATGAATGAAAGATAGAGAAAGGGAGAGATAGAGTGAATGGGAGAGACAGAGAGAAAATATTCTGAAAGAGAGAGAGAGAGAGAGAGACAGAATGAAAAGTAGAGAGACTGAAAGATAGAGATGGAAAGGGAGAGAATGAAAGGTAAAAGACTGAAAGGGAGAGATAGAATGAAAGGTAAAAGACTGAAAGGGAGAGATAGAATGAACGGGAGAGAGACTGAAAAATAGAGAATGAAAGGTAAAATACTGAATGGGAGAGAGAGAAAATATTGTGAAAGGGAGAGACAGAATGAAAGGGAGAGAGACTGAAAGATAAAGAATGAAAGGGAGAGAATGAAAGGTAAAAGACTGAAAGGGAGAAAATATTCTGAAAGGGAGAGACAGAATGAAAAGTAGACTGAAAGATAGAGAAGGAAAGGGAGAGAATGAAAGCTAAAAGACTGAAAGGGAGAGATAGAATGAACGGGAGAGACTGAAAAATAGAGAATGAAAAGTAAAATACTGAATGGGAGAGAGAGAAAATATTCTGAAAGGGAGATACAGAATGAAAGGGAGAGAGACTGAAAGATAAAGAAAGATAAAGAGAGAGACAGAATGAAAGCGAGAGAATGATAGAGAAAGAATGAAAGGAAGAGAAAGAGAGAAAATATTCTGAAAAGGAGAGACAGAATAAAACGGAGAGACGCTGAAAGAGAGAGAATGAAAGTGAGAGAGAGAGAGAAAATATTGTGCGAATGGCGTTTGTGACGTTTCAAGCCACTTGAACACGCACTCATTGTATTGGGTGTATGTGTGACTACAGAGACTAGAGAGGCATAAATGTCATTTCCAATGACAATAAATCTGAGGATATTACAAGTGTTGTTATAGTCTATAGTATATGTGTGTAGCTACCACCATAATATATATTAGTCAATTGTTCGTGTTAAAGGAAAGAAAGGGTGGGGGGGGGGGGGAAAGCTAGACTAAATACGCTTTATTCGAGCAGCGAGATAAAGAATAAGTCGAGGGATGTGTGTTTTAGAAGCGGAAGATAGTAAATAAGACACGGCACAGAAAGAAAAAAGAGTTCACGGTAAGAAAGACTCAAAACACTGGCTTGTTGTAGCCCTCTAGAAGCATAGTGTGAACCGCAACCAGCATGCTAGACAGGCAATTAGAAATCGGGACAAACAGAAGTTGGCTCCGCCCTTTTTATGACGAACGGCAACTTCTAATTGGTTTGTTGTGTGGTTCGACGTTGAAAAGGGGCGGAGCATGTGACGTCAGACTACATAAACAACCAATTAGAAGTTGCCGTTCGTCAATAAAAAGGGCGGAGCCAACTTCTGTTTGTCCCGATTTCTAATTGCCTGTGCACGCTAGTGATTTTTAACAGCGGCTGGTGAAACAGGCAATTAGAAAACGGGATAAACAGAAGTTGGCTCCGCCTTTTTTATGACGAACGACAACTTCTAATTGGTTTGTTGTGTGGTTCGACGTTGAAAAGGGGCGGAGCATGTGACGTCAGACTACATAACCAACCAATTAGAAGTTGCCGTTCGTCAATAAAAAGGGCGGAGCCAACTTCTGTTTGTCCCGATTTCTAATTGCCTGTGCACGCTAGTGATTTTTAACAGCGGCTGGTGAAACAGGCAATGAGAAAACGGGATAAACAGAAGTTGGCTCCGCCCTTTTTATGACGAACGACAACTTCTAATTGGTTTGTTGTGTGGTTCGACGTTGAAAAGGGGCGGAGCATGTGACGGCAGACTACATAACCAACCAATTAGAAGTTGCCGTTCACCATAAAAAGGACGGAGCCAACGTCTGTTTATTCCGTTTTCTAATTGCTTGTGCTGGTGAAGTTGAACATGTCCAACTTTAGCAGCCACCAGCTGGTCACGTGACTTGATTTGTTACTTAGTCTGATGTCATAAAAGGGCGGAGCAAACAAAATTGTAGTTCTGGACACACTTGCCTGAAGTTCTATTACAAACGCAGGGCACGCACGTACACACGCATGCGCAGATGATGATTATGAAACACATTTAAACAGAGAAAAATTTTGCGACAAACAATAAAGAAAGAATCAGAGATAAAGGAATTGGGGGAATTTTTGAGGAGGGTGGGTGGGCCGGTGGGAAGAAGTAGTAGAAGAAAGTGTCGCGACGACACTCAATTAATGTCGCCGCTTATTCATTGAGTTTGCAGACAGCATCTTGTCGCATTAAGTGACTTAAGATGGTTTTTATATCATCATCATCATCATCATCATCATCATCATCATCATCATCATCATCATCAATGGAAGAAAAAGAGGTTTCGAGTCGATTTTTTTGTCATTGAGTGAAGATGATGATGATGATGATGATGATGATGATGATGATGTAAAATAATGGACAAGTAGAATTTTGACAGGCATCTGTAGACAGCTTCAGAATTTCTTTGGCTCCACCCTTTTATGAGCTTCAGACCAAATAACAACCAATTAGAAATAAAAAGGGCGGAGCATGTGTGACATCAGACCCAGTAACAAACCAATTATAAAATTAATGACGCTCATAAAAGGGGTGGAGTCAAAAGTTCTGAAGCTGTCCACAGATGCCTGTGTGAACTTTGAAGTAGAAACTGACACTCAAGTACAACTAAAAGACAGGCAATTAGAAATCGGGACGAGCAGAAGGTGGCTCCGCCCTTTTTATGACGAACGGTAACTTCTAATTTGTTGGTTATGTAGTCTGACGTCACATGCTCCGCCCTTTTCAACGTCGAACCACACAACAAACCAATTAGAAGTTGCCGTTCGTCATAAAAAGGGCGGAGCCAACTTCTGTTCGTCCCGTTTTCTAATTGCCTGTAACTAAAAGTGGACACATTATTTCACCAATCCTGAACTTAGTTGGACTTAACCCGTATTAAATTGTTGTATTGATTATATGTATTTTTATTGATGAAATCAAAGTTGGCATTTTTTTTTTGTTAAAAAAGAAAAATGGATGCAAAACTTTTTTTTTTTTTAATCTTGAAGAAGAAAAAAAAATTCCATTTCATTAATTAAAAATGAAACAGACTTTTTTCCATCCAATTTACTTTAATGGACTTCCCTCCTCTCTTTGCATTTTTCTTAACATTTTCAATTTAATGAATAGCTAGTTTGTGTTCCACGTAGACTTCTATAAGAGAGGACACTGAACAACCGCAAACACGGGACGCACGCACGGAGTGATGGAGAGAGAACGACGGAGAGAGAGAGAGAGACGAGAAAAAGATAGAGAAATAGAGAGAGAGAGATAGAGAGATGTGAAAAAGAGTGATGGAGAAATAGAGATGGGAAAGAGAGAGAGAGATAAGGAGATGGAGAAAGCGAGAGAGATAGAGAGATGGAGAGAGAGATAGAGAGGGAGAGTGGGAGGGAGAGATGGAGAGAGATAGAGAAATAGAGAGATGAGAAAAAGATAGAGAAATAGAGAGATGGGAGAGAGATAGAGATGAGAAAAAGAGATAGAGAAATACAGAGAGATGAGAAAAAGAGATAGAGAAATAGAGATGGAAAGAGAGAGATAAGGAGATGGAGAAAGCGAGAGAGAGATAGAGAATAGAGAGAGGGAAGAGTGGGAGGATGGAGAGAGATAGAGAAATAGAATGAGATGAGATAAAGAGATGGAGAAATAGAGAGATGAGAAAAAGAGATGGAGAAATAGAGATGGGAAAGAGAGAGATAAGGAGATGAAGAAAGCGTGAGAGAGATGTAGATAGAGAGAGATAGAGAATGGAGAGATGGAGAGAGATGAGAAAAAGAGATAGAGATATGAGAAAAAGAGATAGAGACATGGGAGAGAGAGAGAGAGAGAGAGATAACTTAAAGAACACACATAACACAGTTAAGGTGGTTTTCGAACTTTTTTTAATTATTCTGTCTTTTCAGAAGAAGAAAAAATGAAGAGAAACTAGAAAGTGTTTTAGAAACTAGAAGGGTCAGTAGTAGCTCAATCACTTAGAGTATTTTCATGTTTGATATTTTTTAAAATAAACTTTTTTTAAAAAAAAAATTAAAGTGGTATCATTTTCAAAATTGACATAAAATGTTTTATTTTGAAAGATGTCAACCTTCTACTACCCTTCTAGTTTCTAAAACACTTTCAAACTTTTCTTCATTTTGCTTTTTTCTGAAAGACACAATTAATCAAAGAGTTCGAGAGGCGCCATTTAAACTTTAAAATTACCTTAAATTTAAGAACACACACACACAGATAGCACATTTTACTAAAAAGATATTTCAAAATGAAACATCTGAGTTTCTAGTCTGTAGAATAAACCATTAGGTGTTTTTATTCTCCCCTTTTTTTGTTGAAAATTCTATTTGCTTTAATAGATTTTAAACCTAAAAATTGCTCTTATCTGAAATGACACCCACTTTAAATGGGTTTAGTTAATTAAATTAGATTGCATCACGAAAGCAGCGACACCTGTGGCAACAATTGTTTCATTTGTGTTGTCATACACATGTATAATATGTTACTGTCAATCTGCGGAATCAGTCGATCTGAATATTTCCTAGGCAATCTGCAAAACAACCAACCTGCTAGTGAATCTGCAAAATTCAACGCCTAAAATATATTAAATTTTGCACAGATTCCCATGCAGGTTGGTTGTTTTGCAATTTGCCTAGTCAATATGCAGATTGACTGATTCCGCAGATTGACAGTAACATATACAGACACACATTTGAATCTACATATTGCCTAGGCAATCTGCAAAACAACCAAGCAGCTGCTAGTGAATCTGCAAAATTCAATGCGTAAAATATATTGAATTTTGCAGATTCAGCTAGCAGGTTAGTTTTTTTGCAGATTGCCTAGGCAATATGCAGATTGATAGTAACATATATACAGACACACATTTGATTGGAAGGTTTAAAAATTGATATTTTTTGGGGGCGGGCTCAATTTTGAATGATTTTATTGACCATATGGAGAAATAAAAGATTTTTGTTCCATTTGTGTAAAATTAAGTTAACGTAATTTGTAAATTGGAGCAAATATCTGCTTTTTTCATCTTCTTCTTCTGAATTTTGGTTGTAATATGGAATATATTTCAAAATGAAAATGGAAAAAAAAATATGTCTGCACTGAATTGCTTTTATAATGTTAGCAATAAAATGGACACAAAACTTGAAATGACTCTTCTGAGGCCTGGATCACACATGCAGTAAAAATGTCAACTAATAATTGAATTTAAGCTAATTTAAAAGAAAAAGTTATTAAAATAATTCAAGCTTCTTTCTGCCTACTTTTCTGTTAAGTAAATAGAAAATTATTTAAAAGATGTAAATTCTGTTTTTAGTCGTTTTATTTTCTGCATTTAGGATCTTTGCTTTACGTTTGGATCACACATGCAGAAAAAAATGTCAACTGAAAATAGAATTTAAGCTAGTTTTGCTCTTCTGAAAGACGGAATAATCAAGAGTTCGAAAAAAAAATTAGCTGTTCAATAAAAAAAAAACAATTTTTGTCTGCATGTGTGATCTTAGCTTTGAGGTACTTGTTTTGTGTCACAGGCAGAAACAGAACACAGAACAAGAAAAAAAAATAATAAAAAGAAGAACCTTTCAGTGTCACATGTGATATGTGACATGAAAAAAAGTTTTTATGGTGTTTTATGATGATGTTGTTACAACTCTTTAGAAATTTTTCATTTTTATGTTTTTGATGGACGAATTTGTCATTTTATTTTTTCTGTCCAGAAAAAAACTCTTCAGAGAAAGAGAGATAGTATGAGAGAGAGAAAGCGGATAGAGATTGAGAATGCGAGAGATAGAGGGGGAGAGAGAGAGAGAGAGAGATGGAGAAAGAGAGAGAAACTTTTTTTTTCACTATCTCTCTATCAATCTCTCTTTTTCTCTCTATCTTTCTCTTTCTATCTCTCTATCTGTAGACTTTTGATGTTTTGAAGTTGCGTAACCCCCGTTAGAACATTAAATGACATATATTGAGAATAGTTTTAAAGTAAATCAATCGTTGCCATGGCAACAATATTGCACCTATCATAGATGATTAAATTCGAGTAAATTTTACTTTTTTTGGACAATTTTTCAAATATAGAGATTTAAAAAAAAAAAAAAACATTTTTTTCTTTTAAAACTTTATAAGAAACTAGAAGAGTAAAAAGTAAAGGTTTCCACGAATCCTAAATTTTCTCGAATCCGAATCCTAAAAGGTTCTTGAATCCGTCGAATCCCTTGAATCCTTTAGAGGGAAGAATCCGTCAAAGACAGAAAAAGAGATGGAAAGAATGAAAAGGGGAGGGAGAGAGGGAAGGAGAGAGACTGAGAAAGAGAGGGAGAGAGGGAGAAAGAGAGAGAGAGAAAAAGAGATAGAAAGAATGAAAAGGGGAGAGAGAGGGAAGGAGAGACTGAGAGAAAAAGAGATAGAAAGAATGAAAAGGGGAGAAAGAGAGGGACTGAGATAGAGTGAGAGAGGAAGAGAGAGAGAGAAAGAAAGAGGGAGAGAGAGGGGGGGGCGGAATGAAAGAGAGACAGTCAGAGACAGAGAAAGAGAAAAAAAGAGATAGAAATAATGAGAAGGGGAGAGAGAGAGAGGGAGGGAGAGAGACTGAGATAGAGAGAGGGAGAAAGAGAGACAGATAGAAAAAGATAGAAAGAATGAAATGGGGAGAAAGAGAGAGAGAGAGGAAGAGAGAGAGAGAGAGAGAGGAAGAGAGAGAGAGAGAGAAAGAAAAAGGGAGAGAAAGAAAGAGGGAGAGAAAGAAAGAGGGAGAGAGGGCGGAATGAAAGAGAGACAGTCAGAGACAGAGAAAGAGAGATAGAAAAGCCACTTAGAAAGTGAAATAGTGATTCGAGACCCGTTGTTCATTATTTGTCCTTTGGGAGTCGTTCAAGTGCGGCAATTGTCAAGTTTACGACACTAAAACGATCGTTACACGTGTGTGTGTGTATGTGTATGACCGACCAACCAATGATGTTTTACTGATGATGATTATGATGAGTCAGTCGATCATCATCATCATCATCGTGTGTCGTCGTCCCTCTTGAGTGTGTGTGTGTCTTGTGTCTCTTACACAAAATTGTGGTGACAACAACGTCTTTTTTGTTTGATGGACCCGACATTCATCATCATTATCAATTCTTCCCTTGTGTCTTTTTTTCCATTCTGGTCTCGTGTCTCAGTGTGAATGTGTCTCTTGTGTGTGTGTCAGTGTTCCTCTGTATGTCTCAGTGTGTCAACAAAAGCCGGGCTCATAATACTTTATACTGAGAACAACCCTACAAGCCCCCAAAGGGACCACAAAGCCCATAGCTGTGTTTTTATAAAAGCCAACAAAGGGCTACAAAGCCCATGAGGCCCGCAAAGTTCCCCCAAAAAAACCTATGAAGTCCACCAGATCCATAGGCTTTATTGTTGGCTTCAGAAAATTGGGCCAGCCCAGGCCCATGGGCCATATGCCTTAGTCGGTGAAAATTTTCAGTACAAATCTTCATGGACATATTTGAGAATTGCTGAACACAAAGTATAAATGAGGCGGGCATGTTCAAAACGTTGTAAATGCCAAAATTTCAAATTTTCAGGAGATAAAAATTTTTTTTCTACCAAACCAATTAGATTAAAGGCGTAAATAATTACGATTTACTGGAAGCTAAGAAATGAAGAGAAAGTAATTAAAAATTATTAAGCGATAATTAGAATATTTTGTAAAAAAATTTCTAAAACTTTACTTCTGTTCCAAAAAAAAAAAAAAAAACGTTGTAAATGCCAAGAAGTAACATTTGCTGACAAGTTGTCCCTATAGTGACATTGTTGGCGTTTACAACGTAACTATAGTCATTAAGTGACTGGCCATTTTGCCACTCGAATTGCTATTGGCTGTTACAACGTTATGCATTGCACAACAATTCTACTTCAGGTTTTTTACTGCTAGGAAGAGCACTTTCGTGAAAAGCAAATTCCCTGTGGCTAAAAAGCATGGCGTTTACAACCCATTTTCGATTAAAAAAAGTACTTCACTCTTAAGTGGCATTTACAACGTTATGGAAATGCACGTCTCAAATCAATTAAAGTTAAGTTTTTTTTAACTTAATTAAAGTTAGTTACAAATATATTAATTGTGGTTTTTATCTGTAACTCTTTCTTTCTCTTTCTGTCTCTCATTCTCTCTTTCTATTTCTGTCTTTTTCTCTCTCGCTCTCTGTTTCTCTCTCTTTCTCTCTCTCTCTCTCTCTCTCTCTCTCTTCTTCTCTTTCTGTCTCATTCTCTCTCTCTCTCTCTCGCTCGTTCTTTCTCTCGCTCTCTGTTTCTCTTTCTCTCTCTCCTTCTCTTTCTGTCTCATTCTCTCTTTCTCTCTCTCTCTTCTCTTTCTGTCTCATTCTCTCTTTCTCTGTCTCTCGCGCGTTCTCTTTCTCTCGCTCTCTGTTTCTCTTTCTCTCTCGCTCTCTGTTTCTCTCTCTTTCTGTCTCATTCTCTTTCTTTCTCTCGCTCTTTCTCTTTATCTCGCTCTCTGAGTCTCTCGCTCTCTGTTCCTCTCTCCTCTTCCTCCACCTCCTCTCGCTCTCTCTCTCTCTCTCTTTCTCTCTCTCTCCTCCTCCTCCACCTCCTCTCGCTCTCTTTCTCTCACTCTCTCCTCCTCCACCTCCTCTCGCTCTCTCTCTTGCTCTCTCTCTCTCTCTCTCCTCCTCCTCCACCTCCTCTCGCTCTCTTTCTCTCACTCTCTCCTCCTCCACCTCCTTTCGCTCTCTCCTCCTCCACCTCCTCTCGCTCTCTTTCTCTCAATTTCTCTTTCGCCCGCCCCATAATACATCAAAAGCCGCTTTTCTTAAATTAGTTTAATGTTGTATTTTTGCCCCAAGAGAGACGTAAAATGATCAATGGCCCCTTTCCCCTCTCCGAATGGTGGCGTTATTTAAAAGTGCCTTAGTTGCCCAAAAGCGCACACAGACGCACCATTGTAATATCATCAATGCAGACAGTGATAAATATTAGGTAAAAATGCGTAACATACAGTGTGTGTCATACACAACAGGGTGAAATATGTCTTGTGTGTCAGGAACACTTGAATCGTAGACAGAGACAAGACGCATAGGCACAAAGCAAAGGTACTCACTGATACAAACCAGAGATACATATTAAAAATACAGATACAAAACAAATTTACATACAGATACCAAAATTTACAGATGGATACAAGCCTAAGATATACAGTTATACACAGACACAAACCAAACACACACAAGTAAAACACAAAGATACAAACACAAATTAGTGATACAAACCGAAGATACATATACACATAATGTCTAAACAAATAAAGGAAAATAACATAAACCAAAGATACACAGTCACAAAATAGATATACACAGATACAAGTTAAAGATACACGTAGATACAAAACAGATACACACAGACACAAATTAAAGTTACACATACACAAAGTAGATACACAGACACAAATTAAAGACACGTACAGACACAAATCAAAGTTACAAAGACACAAATTAAAGATACAGACCACAAAACAGCTACACACAGACACAAATGAAAGAAACACACAGACACAAACCAAAATTACCCATTTACAAAACAGAGATACACACAGACACAAAACAGTGATACACACAGACACAAACAAAAATTACCCAGTTACAAAACAGATAGAACACAGACACAAAACAGTGATACACACAGACACAAAACAGATACACACAGACACAAATTAAAGTTACACATACACAAAGTAGATACACATAGACACAAATTATAGATATACAGACACAAAACAGATACACACAGACACAAAACAGATACACACAGACACAAATCAAAGTTACACACAGACAAATTAAAGATACACACACACAAAACAGAGATACACACAGACAAATCAAAGTTACACGCAGACACAAAACAGTGATACACACAGACACAAACAAAAATTACCCAGTTACAAAACAGATAGAACACAGACACAAAACAGTGATACACACAGACACAAATCAAAGTTACACACAGACACAAACAAAAATTACCCAGTTACAAAACAGATAGAACACAGACACAAAACAGTGATACACACAGACACAAATCAAAGTTACACACAGACACAAAACAGAGATACACACAGACATAAAGCAGAGATACACACAGACAAATCAAAGTTACACACAGACACAAAACAGAGATACACACAGACACAAATTAAAGTTGTAAAGACGCAAATTAAAGATAAACAGACACAAAACAGAGATACAGATACACAGCGCCACATATGTTGAAATTCAGAAATCCACATAAAGAATGAAGAACACATAATATTTCATTGTTCGTTACAAAATTACATATGAAAGTTGTATGTAATCTCTATTGTTGTTGGTGGTTGGGTGGGGCTCCTCCTCCTCCTCCTCAGAGGCTATAAATTACCTTTCTACTTTTTTATTAATGGTTTTTTTCTTTCTTTCTTTCTCAAGTGTCTGAAAAAGATGATTTTTATTTATTGTTCAGAATAATAAGAACGAAAAAGTTAATTTTATTTTGAGTTCCATTCAAGTTTTCTTTCTTTCTTTCTTTCTTTCTTTGTGTGTGAATGAGTCTTATTAAAACACATATATTTCAAGGTGTGAAAAATGCTGAAATGCGTCACAAATTAACAATTATGACGCAATTTTTTTCTTTCTATATATATATGCGGTGTGCTATGAGTGATTGCCTATTTTCAGGGATCTAATTTATTTAATTGTTGGTCTTTACAAATTATTAATTAATTTCTGATTAAATTTTAATTACATATATAAACAAAGGAGAGAAAAAAAGGTCTTAAAAAAGTTCAAAGGTTAAAAAATAGAACTCTCGTGTGGTTTGACGTTGAAAAGGGCGGAGCATGTGACGTCACACTACATAATCAACCAATTAGAAGTTGCTATCGTCATAAAAAAGGGCGGAGCCTACTTCTAATTGGTTTGTTGTGTGGTTCGACGGAGCATGTGACGTGAGACTACATAACCAACCAATTAGAAGTTGCGTTCGTCATAAAAAGGGCGGAGCCAACTTCTGTTCGTCCCGATTTCTAATTGCCTTTCCTTAAAAATGATTGAAGAGCGATGATACCCTTCTAGTTTTTTTTTTTTCTTAAAAATTACTTTCTAGTTTTCTATTTAATGGATAAATAAGATAATCAAGAGTTTTTTTCATAAAAAGGAAATGAAAAAGCAAATAATTCAAAGTGGCCATTTTTTTTTTTTTGCGTTTGGTGTAAACGTGCCTCACATTTGAAATTAGGGATTTTTTCTTTTGCTTCTTCTAGAATTTAAGAGATTTATTTTAAACCATTGGCCTTTTACACGGTACATTGAACTTTTCTATGTTAAAAAGTATCAAAAGAGAGGAGTTTCGTGTCAGGAATTTTCAAACAATTTTTTTTTTGCTTCACTCGCATTCCTACTGAAGGTAGGAGTTAAAAAATGCGACAACTTTTCTTGGTCCGAATATGAAATTCCACCTTTAAATATAATGAATAATGATCGTTCGGAATAACAAATATATAACAACATTCTGCAAACTATTCAGAAAAATCGATTTTCCGCGTTTTTTATCCGCTTTTCTTTTACACATTAAGGTAAAAAACGTTTAACACGAAATAAAAAAGAACAGCATGTTTTTTGTTCGTTTTAAGATGGATTTATAGGATAAAAATTTTGATTTTATCCCACCAGATGGCGCCACTGCAGTGGCTAATGCTATGTTCCATAGACAGTTTTTTTTTTGTAAAAAATTTGGACGCAAAAACGTCAAGCGAACGTTTTTTTTTATATCAGTTTGAAAAAGGATCCTACTTTAAGCTGTCTTTAAAGATATTTATTTTGATTTTGTCTTACTAGATGGCGCCACTGCAGTGGCTAATGCTATGTTCCATAGACAGTTTTTTTTTGTAAAAAAATTTGGACGCAAAAACGTCAAGCGAACGTTTTTTTTTTAGAAACAACATTATGAAAAAATTCAAACTGTTTTCAAAACTAGAATGGTAAAAGATTATGTTAAAAGGTTTTTCATGGCCAATATCTTAAAAAATAAACAGTTTTATAGTTCAGTTTGAAAAATGACCCTTTTGGGCGGTTTTTCCATTGAAATTTCATGAAAAAAACTATTTTCGGTGTTGTTTTTTTTCAAAACTGTCATAAAAAGTTTATTTTGAAAGATATCATCGTTGAAAAAACTTTTAACATTATCACCAACTATTCTAGTTTCTAAAACAGCTTTGAATTTTTTCGTAATGTTTCTTCAGAAAAAAACGTTCGCTTGACAAATATAAATGTTCTCTCAAAACCTCAGGTTGAGAGAGGAGGAAGAGAAACATAATAGCCACTATAGTGGCGCCATCTGGTGGTACAAAAACAAAATAAATATTTATAAATATGTGAAGTTGAAAAGTAACTTTTAAAGAAAGAAAATTACAAAATTAGAAACTAGAAGAGTAAAGGAAACAAATGTTTCTTTTACGAATTTGTGCCTGAAAATTTTGTACCCTCCTCCACTTTATTGCTGAAATTTCGTCTATAAATTTAAATAAAAAACATTTATTTGGCTCGGATTTATATGCAAAATCAATCAAAGGTTTCTCAACTTGTGGCCCAATGACCAATTGTGAAGTAACACTCCCTCATTTAGTTCAAACAACAATTATTGGGGTTTTTTTCAATCAAAACACTAGTTAGAGGCTAGAACTCTAGCAATCCGACATTTAGCCTCTAACCGCCCTTTTTTATATTAAAAAAAGCATAATTGCAGTTGTTCTCTAATGATGGTGATGATTACTTCAAAATTGGCACTTGGGCCACAAATTGAGAAACGTTTGCTTGATTATTGCATAAAAATCCGAGCCGTAATTATTAGAAATTTTGCGATTTTTTTTTTCGCATAATATAATTAAATATTGCGAATTTTATTGTTTAATTTGAAGGTTCGCCTGCGTATGACGCTGTGAGGCCTCTTGCCTATAAGGATGCCAAGGTCTTTCTACTCTGCTTCCAACTCAACCAAAGGGACACTTTAGAAAATATTGTTAATAAGGTCGTTAATTGTGAATTTTGCATTATTTTTTTGTTCAAAATTTATATTTTTAACTTCAACCGACTAAAATTTTACGAGATTTTTTATTTTGTAATTGAAATGACTCTTAAATTTTTTTAAAAAATATTCAAAGTATGTTAAAAACTAGAAAAGTAACTGAATAAGTACAATGTTTTTCATTGTGATATTGTTCAAAATAAACTTTTTTTAATGAATAAGTTATTAACTGAGAAAGAAGACATTTTAAATTTAATTTTTAAAACACATTTTAAAACGATTTCATAAGAAAGTTCATTTTGAACGATATCACAATGAAAAATGTTTTAACTCATTCAGTTACTTATTCGAGTTTTTTAATATTTACTCTTCTAGTTTCTAACATGCTTAGCATTTTTTTCTTCTTAAAACTAAACAACTAAGATATTTTTTTTGTCAAAATAAACTTTTCATAAAAAGCTTATTTTAAAATATAACTTTTCAGTGTAAAGTATGTTAGAAACTAGAATGGGCTAAAATATTTCCATTTAGACATTTTTCAAAATAAACTTTAAATGAAAGACTAATTTTTAATTTTAATTAAGACTTTTTATTTCTAAACATTCATAAAACGTTTATTTTGAAAGGTATTTTCTTATAGTATGTTAGAAACTAGACGAGTCATTATTATTTTTTATTGTGGATATCGTTCAAAATAAACTTTTTTAATGAAGAATTTTTAACTGAAACAGAAGACAAATTTTAAATTTAATTAAAACACATTTTAAAACTTTCATAAGAACGTTCATTTTGAACAATATCACAATGAAAAATTCAGTTACTTATTCGAGTTTTTTAATATTTACTCTTCTAGTTTCTAACATGCTTAGCATTTTTTTTATTCTTAAAACTAAACAACTAAGACATTCTTTTTTTCAAAGTAAACTTTTCATAAAAAGCTTATTTTAAAATATAAGTATGTTAAAAACTAGAATGGGCTAAAATATTTCCATTATGACATTTTTCAAAATAAACTTTAAATGAAAGACTTAAATTTTGATTGCTTTTTTTCTAAACATTCATAAAACGTTTATTTTGAAAGATATTTTCTTATAGTATGTTAGAAACTAGACGAGTCATTATTAATATTTTTTATTGTGATATTGTTCAAAATAAACTTTTTTTTTATGATACAAAATGTAATATGTTTTTGAGAATGGTACAAAATGAAAGATGTTTGTTTATTTTCAGTGGCTGCCAGAAGTCAGACAACATGTTCCGAATGTTCCGATTGTTTTATGCGGTTGTCAAAGAGACACCAAACTGGAAACGACCGACACACTCGGGAACAATGTCACATTGTCACTGACACATGTCACATCAGAAATGGTAAAATATTAAATATCCAATAAAATGTCTCGTTTTTGAAAGGAAAAGGGAATCTTCGCTTCATCACCATGGCGACAAAGGTGACTTTTAAAACACTTTTCGCCGTTTTCGGCCACAAAATGAAGTCGAATGTCGCTTGGCTGTCGTTGCAATGTATTTTCTATGGAAAGAGGCCAACTTTAGCGACACAGGCGACTTTTAAAACAATTTTTGCCGTTTTCGACGACAAAAAGAAGTCGAATGTCGCTTGGCTGTCGTCATAATGTATTTTCTATGGAAAGAGGCCAACTTTAGTGACACAGGCGACTTTTAAAACACTTTTTCGACCGTTTTCGGCCACAAAATGAAGTCGAATGTCGCTTGGCTGTCGTTGCAATGTATTTTCTATGGAAAGAGGCCAACTTTAGCGACACAGGCGACTTTTAAAACACTTTTTCGACCGTTTTCGGCCACAAAATGAAGTCGAATGTCGCTTGGCTGTCGTTGCAATGTATTTTCTATGGAAAGAGGCCAACTTTAGCGACACAGGCGACTTTTAAAACAATTTTTGCCGTTTTCGACGACAAAAAGAAGTCGAATGTCGCTTGGCTGTCGTCATAATGTATTTTCTATGGAAAGAGGCCAACTTTAGTGACACAGGCGACTTTTAAAACACTTTTTCGACCGTTTTCGGCCACAAAATGAAGTCGAATGTCGCTTGGCTGTCGTCATAATGTATTTTCTATGGAAAGTGGCCAACTTTAGTGACACAGGCGACTTCTAAAACACTTTTCGGCTACAGAAAGAAGTCGAATGTCGCTTGGCTGTCGTCACAATGTATTTTCTATGGAAAGAGGCCAACTTTAGTGACACAGGCGACTTTTAAAACACTTTTTCGACCGTTTTCGGCCACAAAATGAAGTCGAATGTCGCTTGGCTGTCGTCATAATGTATTTTCTATGGAAAGTGGCCAACTTTAGCGACACAGGCGACTTTTAAAACACTTTTTCGACCGTTTTCGGCCACAAAATGAAGTCGAATGTCGCTTGCCTGTCGTCATAATGTATTTTCTATGGAAAGAGGCCAACTTTAGCGACACAGGCGACTTTTAAAACACTTTTCGGTGACAGAAAGAAGTCGAGTGTCTCAGGGTTGTCGTTGCAATGTATTCTCTATGCAAGACGTCAATCTTTGCAAACAGGTGACTTTTAAAACACGTTCCAACTTCTAGTTTCTCCGTAAGGTGTTTGATCCCCGCAACCGGTGACACACGGTTTTTTTTAAAACTGTCGCAGAAAAGTTGAAACGTCGAAGCGTGTGTGTGACAAGGCCCTAAAACGGGTGTCCGTGGTATGCGCTTTGTGTTGGCATAAGTTTTGAGGGGAGCTTCATATTGTTATCTTTCAAAATAAACTTTTTATAGACAACAATTTTCAACAAAAATATCCTTACTGAAGGTGGCTCTGCAGATATTTATTTTGCTTTTGTCCCACCAGATGGCGCCATAGACGTTTCTGTAAAATTTGAACGGGTTTTTTTTTTCAGAACAAATTCAAATTGTTTTCAAAACTAGAATGGGTAAAAGGTTATGTTAAAAGTTTTTTCATTGCACAATATCTTACAAAATAAACAATTTTATAGTTCAGTTTGAAAAAAATGACCCGTTTTTTGTTTGGTTTTTTCATTGAAATTTCATGAAAAAACTTATTTTCGTCCTTTTTTTTTTCTTCAAATTTGTCATAAAAAGTTTATTTTGAACGATATCATCATGAAATAACTTTTAGCAAAATCACCAACTATTCTAGATTCTAAAACACTGATGAATATTATTTTTTCTCAAAATGGCGGATTTGTGGGAAGATACCTCCTTATAGAACATAATAGGCACTGCAGTGGCGCCATCTGGGAGAACAAAAACAAATTAAATATTTATAAAGCCCACATTATCGTTTGAAACTCAAAAATAAAAACGTAATTGAAGCCAACGCTTCTAGTTTCTAAAACACATTTAAGTTTTACTTGATTTTGCTTTCTTGAAAGACTAATCGTGATTCAGTTGCTCTTCTAGTTTTTAAAACCCATTTTTGAATGTCTTTTTTATTTTTCTTTAAAAAAAAAAGGCAGTAGATACGTCACATGACATCGGAGCAGCGACTTACGTTGAAACCTCCTCGAAGGCTTCAGGAAAGTCGGCTCGGGAGGCATTCGAAGTGGCGGCACTTGCGGCCCTCGGACGTCTCAACAAGAACCACGGACTTCAAAGAGACATCTCATTCGATACGAGAGTTACGCTTAGAAGTAAAAGCCGATTGGATCTCAAGTCGGAACTTAAAGATCGGACAAAAAGTTGTGCCGTTATGTGAAAACAACAAAAACCCGGAAAATTATGAAAAATAAACTTGATTTTGAAAATTCGTTTTTAAAACGAAACTCGAACATTTTTTTTTACAAAAAAAAAATGTGTCGACGATTTTCGTTATTTGTTTCTGTGTCTTAACGAAATTCGCAAACAATGACGGAAGTTAAGGAAAAGTTCGAACAATTTTGAAAAATTTGGAAAACTAAGGTTGTTTTAAACGGTGTAAATGGGGGGGGGGAGGGGCTCTCTTGAACTCTTTTCAATTATTCACTTTTTCAGAAGCAAAATGATGAGAAAATTAAGTGTTTTAGAAACTAGAAAGGTAGCTCAGTTACTTAAGGGTATTTTTCATATTGATATCTTTCAAAATAAAAGTTTATTTTGAAAGATATCAACATGAAGACATTCTTAAGTGATTGAGCTACCCTTCTAGTTTCTAAAACACAGGTGGTTTTAAAGGTGTAAATGGGGGGGGCTCCCTCGAACTGTTTAATTTTTCAGTCTTTCAAGTGTTTCACAAACTAGAAGAGTAGCTCAATCACTTAAGAGGCTACATCACAAAATTGCTTCGAAAAATTCTCCGCAAACAGCGCTAGCATCGTTTTTTCTATTGAACCCATAGACCCCAATGTTAAAGAAAAAACGTTAATTTTTAAAATTTACAAAGTCGCGGCGGTAATATGTTTATTTTTCATATTTAAAGTTGTCCAATTTCGATCGTTCAAAGTGCAATGTGCACCTTAAATATATGTTCATCTAATGATAGAATGACAAAAAATTGGAAAGTGCGGTTCCATTTTTAAAAAAAAATATTTCAAAATCGCGAATTTTTAACTTTTATGTTAAACTCCATTGAGTACACCCAAATAAGAAAAGAAAACATCCATTAAAGTGTGCGTAATTGAGCTACCCTTCTAGTATCATAAAACCATCTTAAGTTTAAAATGATTAAAATACAAATTAATGGTTTAAATATGTAAATTATGCAAATATTGAGATTAAACAGCATATTACTCGTATTCATTTTTAATAATAATTATTTTATATAATTTAAAATATGGTTATATAATTAAAATTGAATTTCAGAAAAAAAGTATTTTGTAAAAAAAAATAATAAATGTAAAAAAAAATCGTCAATTATTAATTTTTTAAAATATCGTATAAATTATAAGATTGTTTTCATTTCTTCTCTGTAAAAATAGTAAAGCATAAATAAAAATTATAGTAACCACTGAAACCGGTTAAAATGAAAACTTGTTAGCGATTGTATACTTCAACATTTTATTTTACATTTTATGGAACTTTTTTCAGTCTTCAAAAGGGTTTTTCCGCACTTTTTCACGTCTTTTTGGGTCAATTGGTGCTTTTTTAGAGCAGCTAGAAGAGGTACTTTTTCTTGCTTTTCTCTATTTCTACTTTCCTGTTTCTTGCTTTTCTCTATTTCTACTCTACTTTTTCTTGCTTTTCTCTATTTCTACTTTCCTGTTTCTTGCTTTTCTCTATTTCTACTCTACTTTTTCTTGCTTTTCTCTATTTCTACTTTCCTGTTTCTTGCTTTTCTCTATTTCTACTTTCCTGTTTCTTGCTTTTCTCTATTTCTACTCTACTTTTTCTTGCTTTTCTCTATTTCTACTTTCCTGTTTCTTGCTTTTCTCTATTTCTACTTTCCTGTTTCTTGCTTTTCTCTATTTCTACTCTACTTCTCCTTGCTTTTCTCTATTTCTACTTTCCTGTTTCTTGCTTTTCTCTATTTCTACTTTCCTGTTTCTTGCTTTTCTCTATTTCTACTCTACTTTTTCTTGCTTTTCTCTATTTCTACTCTACTTTTTCTTGCTTTTCTCTATTTCTACTCTACTTTTTCTTGCTTTTCTCTATTTCTACTCTACTTTTTCTTGCTTTTCTCTATTTCTACTTTCCTGTTTCTTGCTTTTCTCTATTTCTACTCTACTTTTTCTTGCTTTTCTCTATTTCTACTTTCCTGTTTCTTGCTTTTCTCTATTTCTACTTTCCTGTTTCTTGCTTTTCTCTATTTCTACTCTACTTTTTCTTGCTTTTCTCTATTTCTACTCTACTTTTTCTTGCTTTTCTCTATTTCTACTCTACTTTTTCTTGCTTTTCTCTATTTCTACTCTACTTTTTCTTGCTTTTCTCTATTTCTACTTTCCTGTTTCTTGCTTTTCTCTATTTCTACTCTACTTTTTCTTGCTTTTCTCTATTTCTACTCTACTTTTTCTTGCTTTTCTCTATTTCTACTCTACTTTTTCTTGCTTTTCTCTATTTCTACTCTACTTTTTCTTGCTTTTCTCTATTTCTACTCTACTTTTTCTTACTTTTCTCTATTTCTACTCTACTTTTTCTTGCTTTTTTCTATTTCTACTCTACTTTTTCTTACTTTTCTCTATTTCTACTCTACTATTTCTTGCTTTTCTCTATTTCAACTCTACTTTTTCTTGCTTTTCTCTATTTCTACTTTCCTGTTTCTTGCTTTTCTCTATTTCTACTCTACTTTTTCTTGCTTTTCTCTATTTCTACTTTCCTGTTTCTTGCTTTTCTCTATTTCTACTCTACTTTTTCTTGCTTTTCTCTATTTCTACTTTCCTGTTTCTTGCTTTTCTCTATTTCTACTTTCCTGTTTCTTACTTTTCTCTATTTCTACTCTACTTTTTCTTGCTTTTCTCTATTTCTACTCTACTTTTTCTTGCTTTTTTCTATTTCTACTCTACTTTTTCTTGCTTTTCTCTATTTCTACTCTACTTTTTCTTGCTTTTCTCTATTTCTACTCTACTTTTTCTTGCTTTTCTCTATTTCTACTCTACTTTTTCTTGCTTTTCTCTATTTCTACTCTACTTTTTCTTGCTTTTCGCTGTTTCTACTCTACTTTTTCTTGCTTTTCTCTATTTCTACTCTACTTTTTCTTGCTTTTCTCTATTTCAACTCTACTTTTTCTTACTTTTCTCTATTTCTACTCTACTTTTTCTTGCTTTTTTCTATTTCTACTCTACTTTTTCTTGCTTTTCTCTATTTCTACTCTACTTTTTCTTGCTTTTCTCTATTTCTACTCTACTTTTTCTTGCTTTTCTCTATTTCTACTCTACTTTTTCTTGCTTTTTTCTATTTCTACTCTACTTTTTCTTGCTTTTCTCTATTTCTACTCTACTTTTTCTTGCTTTTCTCTATTTCTACTCTACTTTTTCTTGCTTTTCTCTATTTCTACTCTACTTTTTCTTGCTTTTCTCTATTTCTACTCTACTTTTTCTTGCTTTTCTCTATTTCTACTCTACTTTTTCTTGCTTTTCTCTATTTCTACTCTACTTTTTCTTGCTTTTCTCTATTTCTACTCTACTTTTTCTTGCTTTTCTCTATTTCTACTCTACTTTTTCTTGCTTTTCTCTATTTCTACTCTACTTTTTCTTGCTTTTCTCTATTTCTACTCTACTTTTTCTTGCTTTTCTCTATTTCTACTCTACTTTTTCTTGCTTTTCTCTATTTCTACTCTACTTTTTCTTGCTTTTCTCTATTTCTACTCTACTTTTTCTTGCTTTTCTCTATTTCTACTCTACTTTTTCTTGCTTTTCTCTATTTCTACTCTACTTTTTCTTGCTTTTCTCTATTTCTACTCTACTTTTTCTTGCTTTTCTCTATTTCTACTCTACTTTTTCTTGCTTTTCTCTATTTCTACTCTACTTTTTCTTGCTTTTCTCTATTTCTACTTTCCTGTTTCTTGCTTTTCTCTATTTCTACTCTACTTTTTCTTGCTTTTCTCTATTTCTACTTTCCTGTTTCTTGCTTTTCTCTATTTCTACTCTACTTTTTCTTGCTTTTCTCTATTTCTACTTTCCTGTTTCTTGCTTTTCTCTATTTCTACTTTCCTGTTTCTTGCTTTTCTCTATTTCTACTCTACTTTTTCTTGCTTTTCTCTATTTCTACTTTCCTGTTTCTTGCTTTTCTCTATTTCTACTTTCCTGTTTCTTGCTTTTCTCTATTTCTACTCTACTTCTCCTTGCTTTTCTCTATTTCTACTTTCCTGTTTCTTGCTTTTCTCTATTTCTACTTTCCTGTTTCTTGCTTTTCTCTATTTCTACTCTACTTTTTCTTGCTTTTCTCTATTTCTACTCTACTTTTTCTTGCTTTTCTCTATTTCTACTCTACTTTTTCTTGCTTTTCTCTATTTCTACTCTACTTTTTTCTTGCTTTTCTCTATTTCTACTTTCCTGTTTCTTGCTTTTCTCTATTTCTACTCTACTTTTTCTTGCTTTTCTCTATTTCTACTTTCCTGTTTCTTGCTTTTTCTCTATTTCTACTTTCCTGTTTCTTGCTTTTCTCTATTTCTACTCTACTTTTTCTTGCTTTTCTCTATTTCTACTCTACTTTTTCTTGCTTTTCTCTATTTCTACTCTACTTTTTCTTGCTTTTCTCTATTTCTACTCTACTTTTTCTTGCTTTTCTATATTTCTACTTTCTGTTTCTTGCTTTTCTCTATTTCTACTCTACTTTTTCTTGCTTTTCTCTATTTCTACTCTACTTTTTCTTGCTTTTCTCTATTTCTACTCTACTTTTTCTTGCTTTTCTCTATTTCTACTCTACTTTTTCTTGCTTTTCTCTATTTCTACTCTACTTTTTCTTACTTTTCTCTATTTCTACTCTACTTTTTCTTGCTTTTTTCTATTTCTACTCTACTTTTTCTTACTTTTCTCTATTTCTACTCTACTATTTCTTGCTTTTCTCTATTTCAACTATACTTTTTCTTGCTTTTCTCTATTTCTACTTTCCTGTTTCTTGCTTTTCTCTATTTCTACTCTACTTTTTCTTGCTTTTCTCTATTTCTACTTTCCTGTTTCTTGCTTTTTCTCTATTTCTACTCTACTTTTTCTTGCTTTTCTCTATTTCTACTTTCCTGTTTCTTGCTTTTCTCTATTTCTACTTTCCTGTTTCTTACTTTTCTCTATTTCTACTCTACTTTTTCTTGCTTTTCTCTATTTCTACTCTACTTTTTCTTGCTTTTTTCTATTTCTACTCTACTTTTTCTTGCTTTTCTCTATTTCTACTCTACTTTTTCTTGCTTTTCTCTATTTCTACTCTACTTTTTCTTGCTTTTCTCTATTTCTACTCTACTTTTTCTTGCTTTTTCTCTATTTCTACTCTACTTTTTCTTGCTTTTCGCTGTTTCTACTCTACTTTTTCTTGCTTTTTCTATTTCTACTCTACTTTTTCTTGCTTTTCTCTATTTCAACTCTACTTTTTCTTACTTTTCTCTATTTCTACTCTACTTTTTCTTGCTTTTTTCTATTTCTACTCTACTTTTTCTTGCTTTTCTCTAATTTCTACTCTACTTTTTCTTGCTTTTCTCTATTTCTACTCTACTTTTTCTTGCTTTTCTCTATTTCTACTCTACTTTTTCTTGCTTTTCTATCTATTTCTTCTCTATTCTTTTCTTGCTTTTCTCTATTTCTACTCTACTTTTTCTTGCTTTTCTCTATTTCTACTCTACTTTTTCTTGCTTTTCTCTATTTCTACTCTACTTTTTCTTGCTTTTCTCTATTTCTACTCTACTTTTTCTTGCTTTTCTCTATTTCTACTCTACTTTTTCTTGCTTTTCTCTATTTCTACTCTACTTTTTCTTGCTTTTCTCTATTTCTACTCTACTTTTTCTTGCTTTTCTCTATTTCTCTACTCTACTTTTTCTTGCTTTTTCTCTATTTCTACTCTACTTTTTCTTTGCTTTTCTCTATTTCTACTCTACTTTTTCTTGCTTTTCTCTATTTCTACTCATACTTTTTCTTGCTTTTCTCTATTTCTACTCTACTTTTTCTTGCTTTTCTCTATTTCTACTCTACTTTTTCTTGCTTTTCTCTATTTCTACTCTACTTTTTCTTGCTTTTCTCTATTCTACTCTACTTTTTCTTGCTTTTTCTCTATTTCTACTCTACTTTTTCTTGCTTTTCTCTATTTCTACTCTACTTTTTTCTTGCTTTTCTCTATTTCTACTCTACTTTTTTCTTGCTTTTCTCTATTTCTACTCTACTTTTTCTTGCTTTTCTCTATTTCTACTCTACTTTTTCTTGCTTTTCTCTATTTCAACTCTACTTTTTCTTACTTTTCTCTATTTCTACTCTACTTTTTTCTGCTTTTTCTATTTCTACTCTACTTTTTCTTGCTTTCTCTATTTCTACTCTACTTTTTCTTGCTTTTCTCTATTTCTACTCTACTTTTTCTTGCTTTTCTCTATTTCAACTCTACTTTTCTTAGCTTTTCTCTATTTCTACTCTACTTTTTCTTGCTTTTCTCTATTTCTACTCTACTTTTTCTTGCTTTTCTCTATTTCTACTCTACTTTTTCTTGCTTTTTCTATTTCTACTCTACTTTTTCTTGCTTTTCTCTATTTCTACTCTACTTTTTCTTGCTTTTCTCTATTTTCTACTCTACTTTTTCTTGCTTTTCTCTATTTCTACTCTACTTTTCTGCTTTTCTCTATTCTACTCTACTTTTCTTGCTTTTCTCTATTTCTACTCTACTTTTTCTTGCTTTTCTCTATTTCTACTCTACTTTTTCTTGCTTTTCTCTATTTCTACTCTACTTTTTCTTGCTTTTCTCTATTTCTACTCTACTTTTTCTTGCTTTTCTCTATTTCTACTCTACTTTTTCTTGCTTTTTCTCTATTTCTACTCTACTTTTTCTTGCTTTCTCTATTTCTACTCTACTTTTTCTTGCTTTTCTCTATTTCTACTCTACTTTTTCTTGCTTTTCTCTATTTCTACTCTACTTTTTCTTGCTTTTCTCTATTTCTACTCTACTTTTTCTTGCTTTTTCTCTATTTCTACTCTACTTTTTCTTGCTTTTCTCTATTTCTACTCTACTTTTTCTTGCTTTTCTCTATTTCTACTCTACTTTTTCTTGCTTTTCTCTATTTCTACTCTACTTTTTCTGCTTTTTCTCTATTTCTACTCTACTTTTTCTTGCTTTTCTCTATTTCTACTCTACTTTTTCTTGCTTTTCTCTATTTCTACTCTACTTTTTCTTGCTTTTCTCTATTTCCTACTCTACTTTTTCTTGCTTTTCTCTATTTCTACTCTACTTTTTCTTAGCTTTTCTCTATTTCTACTCTACTTTTTCTTGCTTTTTTCTATTTCTACTCTACTTTTTCTTGCTTTCTCTATTTCTACTCTACTTTTTCTTGCTTTTCTCTATTTCTACTCTTCCTTTTTCTTGCTTTTCTCTATTTCTACTCTACTTTTTCTTGCTTTTCTCTATTTCTACTCTACTTTTTCTTGCTTTTCTCTATTTCTACTCTACTTTTTCTTGCTTTTCTCTATTTTCTACTCTACTTTTTCTTGCTTTTCTCTATTTCTACTCTACTTTTTCTTGCTTTTCTCTATTTCTACTCTACTTTTTCTTGCTTTTCTCTATTTCTACTCTACTTTTTCTTGCTTTTCTCTATTTCTACTCTACTTTTTCTTGCTTTTCTCTATTTCTACTCTACTTTTCTTGCTTTTCTCTATTTCTACTCTACTTTTTCTTGCTTTTCTCTATTTTCTACTCTACTTTTTCTTGCTTTTCTCTATTTCTACTCTACTTTTTCTTGCTTTTCTCTATTTCTACTCTACTTTTTCTTGCTTTTCTCTATTTCTACTCTACTTTTTCTTGCTTTTTCTTATTTCTACTCTACTTTTTCTTGCTTTTCTCTATTTCTTACTCTACTTTTTCTTGCTTTTCTCTATTTCTACTCTACTTTTTCTTGCTTTTCTCTATTTCTACTTACTTTTTCTTGCTTTTCTCTATTTCTACTCTACTTTTTCTTGCTTTTCTCTATTTCTACTCTACTTTTTCTTGCTTTTCTCTATTTCTACTTCTTTTTCTTGCTTTTCTCTATTTCTACTCTACTTTTTCTGCTTTTCTCTATTTCTACTCTACTTTTTCTTGCTTTTCTCTATTTCTACTCTACTTTTTCTTGCTTTTCTCTATTTCTACTCTACTTTTTCTTGCTTTTCTCTATGTTCTACTCTACTTTTTCTTGCTTTTCTTTTTTCTACATACTTTTTCTTGCTTTTCTATTTCTACTCTACTTTTTCTGCTTTTCTCTATTTCTACTCTACTTTTTCTTGCTTTTCTCTATTTCTACTCTACTTTTTCTTGCTTTTCTCTATTTCTACTCTACTTTTTCTTGCTTTTCTATTTCTACTACTTTTTAGCTTTTCTCTTTTCTACTCTACTTTTCTTGCTTTCTCTATTTCTACTCTACTTTTTCTTGCTTTTTTCTATTTCTACTCTACTTTTTCTTGCTTTTTCTCTATTTCTACTCTACTTTTTCTTGCTTTTCTCTATTTCTACTCTACTTTTTCTTGCTTTTCTCTATTTCTACTCTACTTTTTCTTGCTTTTTCTCTATTTCTACTCTACTTTTTCTTGCTTTTCTTATTTCTACTCTACTTTTTCTTGCTTTTCTCTATTTCTACTCTACTTTTTCTTGCTTTTCTCTATTTCTACTCTACTTTTTCTTGCTTTTCTCTAGTTTACTACTTTTCTTGCTTTTCTCTTTTTCTACTCTACTTTTTCTTGCTTTTCTCTATTTCTACTCTACTTTTTCTTGCTTTTCTCTATTTCTACTCTACTTTTTCTTGCTTTTCTCTATTTCTACTCTACTTTTTCTTGCTTTTCTCTATTTCTACTCTACTTTTTCTTGCTTTTCTCTATTTCTACTCTACTTTTTCTTGCTTTTCTCTATTTCTACTCTACTTTTTCTTGCTTTTCTCTATTTCTACTCTACTTTTTCTTGCTTTTCTCTATTTCTACTCTACTTTTTCTTGCTTTTTCTCTATTTCTACTTCTACTTTTTCTTGCTTTTCTCTATTTCTACTCTACTTTTTCTTGCTTTTCTCTATTTCTACTCTACTTTTTCTTGCTTTTCTCTATTTCTACTCTACTTTTTCTTGCTTTTCTCTATTTCTACTCTACTTTTTCTTGCTTTTCTCTATTTCTACTCTACTTTTTTCTTGCTTTTCTCTATTTCTACTCTACTTTTTCTTGCTTTTCTCTATTTTCTACTCTACTTTTTTCTTGCTTTTCTCTATTTTCTACTCTACTTTTTCTTGCTTTTCTCTATTTTCTACTCTACTTTTTCTTGCTTTTCTCTATTTCTACTCTACTTTTTCTTGCTTTTCTCTATTTCTACTCTACTTTTTCTGCTTTTCTCTATTTCTACTCTACTTTTTCTTGCTTTTCTCTATTTCTACTCTATTTTTCTGCTTTTTTCTATTTCTACTCTACTTTTTCTTGCTTTTCTCTATTTCTACTCTACTTTTTCTTGCTTTTCTCTATTTCTACTCTACTTTCTTCTTTCTCTTTTCTTGCTTTTTCTATTTCTACTCTACTTTTTCTTGCTTTTCTCTATTTCTACTCTACTTTTTCTTGCTTTTTCTCTATTTCTACTCTACTTTTTCTTGCTTTTCTCTATTTCTACTCTACTTTTTCTTGCTTTTCTCTATTTCTACTCTACTTTTTCTTGCTTTTCTCTATTTCTACTCTACTTTTCTTGCTTTTCTCTATTTCTACTCTACTTTTTTCTTGCTTTTTCTCTATTTCTACTCTACTTTTCTTGCTTTTCTCTATTTCTACTCTACTTTTTCTTGCTTTTCTCTATTTCTACTCTACTTTTTTCTTACTTTTTTCTCTATTTCTACT